>JAQMRL010000012.1:27200961-27800961 GCA_035578175.1 Catonia carolina
CTGGTCACCCTCTGGATTTTTCCATGTTTGGTCTTGAAATGTGTCCGATCCGTTTTCTGGTTGGAGATGTACTGCGTTTTCTCGTACGATATTTGGAGCCCGATCTTGACCGCTAGTTCATGTAGAGTTTCGACTTGTGTGATCGCCTCCTCTTCTGAGTTCGCCAGGAGTGCCAGGTCATCCGCAAAGGCTAAGCAGTTGATCTCAAGTTCTCTTCCGAGTTTGACTCCTCTTGGTGCCGTTTTCCTCCATTCTCTGATGACCTTCTCGAGAGCACAATTGAACATCAGTGGGGAGAGTCCATCTCCCTGTCTTACTCCTGACTTTACTTCAAAAGGCTCGGAGATACAAGTTCTGAACTTGACTTTGGACTGCGTATTGTTGATAGTCTTCGCGAAAAGTTTTCTCGTTTTGTTGTCTAGTCCGAATTCCTCTAGTATCCCGAGCAATGATTCCCTGTCTATGGAGTCGTAAGCTTTTTTGAAGTCAACAAATACGATAGCCAGTGGCTTTTGTCGGACTCTGCAGTGTTCGATGACATGTTTGAGGTTCCGGATTTGTTCGGGGCATGACCGAGATTTCCTGAAGCCCGCTTGGTATTCACCGAGCTGCACGTCGAGTTGATCATCTGCTCTTGTCAGTAGGGCCTTCGAGAAGATTTTATATGTGACCGGCAATAGTGAAATTCCTCTATAGTTGTTAGTGTCGGTCTTATCCCCTTTTTTGTGTAGAGGGTGGATGAGTGCTGATGTCCATTCTTCTGGAATTTCTTCGGTCTCCCACACCTTCTGCAAAGTTTTAACCAGAAGTCCGAGCTGACGGTCCTCCAGAAGTTTCCAGTACTCTGCAATGATCCCATCTTCACCTGGTGCTTTGTTATTCTTAAGGGATTTGATGATTTCTTTGACTTCTTCGAGGTTCGGTGGTTCCGAGTCCGGGTTTACTTTGTTGGTTCGAAATTCGAAGGTTTCCGTCGGGCCTGCGCAGTTGAGCAGGTTTTTAAAGTAGTCCGCCAAGATTTTGCAGTTTTCCTCATCACTGTGGGCCAGTGTTCCTGTACTTGGATTCCGAAAGTTGAGACTAGGTGGTGTGAATCTGGTCACGGTCTTTTTGAAGTTCCGGTAAAAGTCACGGGTGTTGTTTTTCTTGAAGTCAGATTCAATTGACGCTAGGTCTTTCTTCATGTGATCCCTCTTGACCTTCCTGATAGTTTTGGCCGTTTCTTTTCTAGTTTGAATGAATGTTTGAAATTTTTCTTTTGTCTGGTGTGATTTCCATACTTGCCATGCTCTTTGTCTTGTCTCAATCGCCTCGTCGCATTTCATGTTCCACCAGACATGTCTCGGTCTTCTTCTCTGTGGAGCTATCCTACTTGCTGCTGCAACCATTCTCTCTTCAAGTTCTTTTAGGCCTTCGACTTCCACGATTTCTTTTTGAAATTCCGACTTTGATGTCTTCAGTTTTTCTAAATCTGATCTCACTCTCCTCTGAGTTGTCGTTTTTCTCGTGTTTCTTGGTCTGAATTTCAATTTGATTTTGGAGAGATAATGATCTGAGTCAAGATTTGCTCCTCTTAATACCTTGACATTCATGACTTCTTTTGACGCTTTGACAAACTGCGACATGATCAAGCTGAAATTCACCTAGCATTGGGTTCGGAGAGGTCCATGTTTTCTGTTTTCCTGGCAGATGCTTGAAGAAGGTCGACTTGAGTACGAGGTTGTTCTCACCACACAATTCGATAAGCCGCTCTCCATTTCGATTTGTCCTCTTGTGAGCTGGATAGTCTCCTACTATTTTACGGTATCTTCGCTCCCTTCCAATCTGCGCATTGAAGTCACCCATCAGAATTATAGTGTGATTCTTGGGGATCTTTGCTAGAGTTTCATCTAATTTATCCCAGAATAAGTCTGTCTTCTCTGGGTCTCTGTTGTTGTCTTCATTGATTAGGGCATGTGCATTTACTAACGTGTATGCTCGGTTTGCGCACTTGATCGAGAGAGTGACGAGCCTGTTGGAGATTGGATTAAAATCAATGATTGAGTTCAAAATTCTGGTGTTGATCATGAACCCCACTCCGAGGTGTGGGACTCGGCCTTTCATAATTCTTTTTTCCGGTTTTGACTTTAGAATTCTGTATCCTTGTGACTCAAATGGTTCGCTGTCTGTGAACCGGGTTTCTTGGAGGGCTGCAATTAGAATATTGTGCTTTGTTAGTACGTCTGTTAGATGTTTTAATTTTCCAACTTTGAGAAGTGAATTGACATTGAAGGTTGCAAAATAATTGAAGTCCTTGTGTTTGAGTTTGTGCGATCCAGGAAGCTCCGACTCTTCCTTGTGTGCAAGCGTGGTTGCAAGCTCCCCAGAATCCGAAGGCTTGCTGACAGCGCTATTTCTAGCGCTGGTGGATCGTCCACCTGGGGTAGTTCTATTCTTTAGAAAAATTGCCATCGCTTTCCAGTTTTGAAACACTGAGATATGTTTTTGGTGGGCCGGATCACAGTCCGACCGTTTGTACAACTGGGGTTGTAAGCCTCAGAGGGTTCCGCTTCAGTAAGATCCAAACCACTGGATTGTGGACCAGATCTCGTCCAGGGACAGCAACGTGGAGCACGGGCGTCGATTCCAAAGCCTTCCAAACGAACGAGGTTGTTTGCCTTTAAGAATCTTTTCCGCCACCGGAACATGATCCCCTAACACAGCCATTATTAATTAACACAGCCTTAATTATCATTTTCATTATACAATTATACTTATATATTAAAATTAAAATACTAACCGCCAAGCTAAATAACAAACCAACTCATATTGAATTGCGTAGGTTAGATTAAGTTTAAGAAACTACTAAATTTCCACCTTTTCCATCTAAATACAGAGAAATGGGCATAAGAGATTTAAATAGTATAAGGATAATAATAAGGGAAATAGTAAATAGTAATAAGGAAAACATAATTCCGTTCATTTATCATACCTTTACGTCTAAGAGAGCTAGTTGTTTTAAATTCCTTAAATTAAAAAAAAACCTAAGCACACTACAATGTACAATCTGCAATGCCAATCTACAATAAACAGACCTTTGAGTTAGCTAACAGTAAAGTTTTTTTTTCCCAGTCTTTTAACCCTGAAAATGGGAATTGCTCTTTATTACGAGGCGTGTTTTTAAAGTAAGGGCCGTTTGTCTATATTCCCTCATAGTTCGCGTGCACGCCGCAACGAGCGCTTGCGTCGCGTCCCGGCATGCCTTGGCAACAACTACGCTCAGTTACAGCTGTGTAGCACCTGTGCGTTGTGTTCGGTGATACGGTTTTTGTCGGCAAGAAACATGTCTGCTGCAGAAATTCACCGACAGATTTCTGAAGTTTACGGTGCTAATGCCATGTGTGAAGGAAAAGTCCGTAAGTGGGTTCGAGACTTCAAAGATGGCCGCGACAATGTCCATGACGAAACGCGATTTGCTGATCAATGTCAGACGATTTGCTGGCTTCAGTTGAAGCGAAAATTCGTGACAACAGACGCTTCACGATCACTACTCTCTCACACGAATTTCCCGACGTTTCGAGGTCTGTGATTTACAAAATTGTTAATGAAAAATTAAACTTTAAGAAACTGTGCTCGCGTTGGGTCCCTAAAACTCCTGACGGAGGAGCACAAACACAAAAGACTCGAGAGTTCCTTGAATTTTCTGACACGTTATGACGAAAATTGTGACGATATGCTGAGTCGGATCGTAACTGGAGACGAAACGTGGATTTCGCATTTCACTCCCGAATCGAAACAACAAAGCATGGAATGGAGACACACGCACTCTCCCGTAAAGGTAAGCCAAACAGACTTTGTCACAGCGCAAGATCATGGCGTCCGTGTTTTGGGATAGGCATGGTGTTTTGCATGGTGGAAGCTGCGCAGAGCAATTCAAAACAAGAGACGTGGCATGCTCACAAAAGGAATTTTGTTTCTGCACGATAATGCAAGGCCTCACACTGCCGCTCAGACCCGAGCTGCATTGGACTCTTTTGGCTGGGAAGTTTTGGACCACCCACCCTACAGCCCTGACCTTGCGCCGAGCGACTTTCATCTCTTCCATCATCTGAAACATCACTTGGGCGGCAGCCGTTATGACGATGACGACGAATTGAAAACGGCCGTGAATTGGTTATCACAGCAGGCGGCAAGTTTTTATGAAGAAGGTTTCCAAAATTTAGTTGTACGATATGATAAGTGTTTACAAAAACTTGGAAACTATGTAGAAAAATAGATAAAAGTATGTAGATTTCGAAAATAAAATTAGTTTTTGCAAATTTCCTTTTATTTTTTTTATTTTCAAACGGCCCTTACTTTAAAAATACGCCTCGTATTTTTGTCTTACATTTTCTTTCTTTATTACCTTAAGATTCAAGTATAATAATTGGACCTATTCGTCTTTCATTAGCGGTCTGTTTGCCTTCGTAGGAAATTTCAGGGTCTTGGACGTTGGGCCATTCTACGACGTCCTGGTGGAGGCAACTTTTAATAGAGATTATTTTATCTAGTTAAAACAAGGTAAGTGGTAGAGTGAAATTTTCAGGTTAATACCGCTGCATGGAGTAGAAGAATGGAGACGTCTACTTGATTGATGTACATTATAAACACTCACACTACCTCTCGAACAACAAATTCACACTTTAATTTAAAGTCAAATTTTTTTAAACAAAATCCTGTTCAAAGGATACACTAATTCACTAATTCAGTGTTAAGAGCACGGTACATTTGAACTAATAATTTTTCTTAATATTGTTAATATTAAAGGGACAATTTTTGTTAACCATTTTCCTACGAAGTGTTCTATTTATTAATATTGTATCTATAACTCTTTATTACAGTTAATACATCATTTCCTATTTAATACATGACACATCCGTTCAGTTCTGTCCAGTGTCTGATGCGGTGACGGAGCTTACACCAGAACAGCAAAAGAAAACTACCGTGCGTTCTTGGACACTCTGTTTCCAAACGCTCCCGAAGGCGAGACGCTGCGGATCAGAGTTGTGTGATGATCTGGGTTGTGCCGTTTCGAGAATGACATAAAGGAGGGCACCGGGTCTTGACCGGTTTGATCCGGACATAGCAGCCGATTAGCCTGCAGCCGGTTTTCGGTAAGCTTCTGGAGCGATTGATCTAGGAACGCCTCAAGGAAAGCGTCGAAACGCCTCAAAGCTTTCAAACAGGTGTAGGCACCGAGGACTCTTATTTTGTTGCAGGCCCTGTCCGATGTGGAAGGCACCGACTGTACAACATACGTTTTACGTGTTTTTATAGACATCGAGGCTGCATTCCCTTCCTTATGTTGGGAAGATATCCTTGATGTCTTCTTTTTCTTTTTAGCATTATCCTATAAGGTCGTAAAATCTTAAAATAAAAACCGTCAAGTAGTAGATATTATAGCCGAGAAGTACGCGCATTTTTAAATTACACGTTTTGCTGATAAGAATACTTTTCTTTCCACTCAGTGAGGAAGGTAATGTATGTGTATGTATGTGAGGAACCACCTTACTCCTCGTTTTACTCAGTAGTGTAGAGGTTCAAACCTAATTTTTTTAAATTTAAATTAAAATTAAAATAATTTAAATTTATATTTAAATTTAAATTTATTCTAAAGAACTCATGTAACAATTTCTTTCTCTTGTAACGACTTTCTCTTGCTAATGTGGATAATAAAACAACCTTAAATCATTGAATGAAAAATAAACCTCCGTAGGTCTTCAAAATTGACACTAAATTAATTCTGGATTAGTTAATTGTTTTTAATTTCATACAACTTTGATTATAATATACGGCTTTATATATTACGGCTGCAATCTTTAAAAAAATTTACCACGAGAACTAAGCCTCCCCAAGGATTTCAGCAGACAAGCCGTTTACCCTATTTAGTAGAGAATAAAAATGTAGTGAATGAAGCGATTTTTTTTTAAAAAATTTAAAGTCAGAAAGGGTAAGAAAACCAGAATAAACCGATAAAACTTATGAACCGAACCTAAGTCAGACAACTAATTACAGACTTTACAGGGCTTCATGGAGACCAAAAACAGAATACCGGATGGACAGAAGAAAGGAGAAAAGCTACAGTGAACGAATGCTGGGAATTTGGACTGCATAATGACCATCCAGAAACGTTAAAAGCTCACGTGGTATAAAATTGTCCCTATACGAGAAAAATAGGGCAAGCGAAATAGAAAACTGTAAATTCACTTTTGATTTTTCTCCTCCCGCTTTAAAAGAGTGACAATGAACGGAGTTTGAACAATAAAAAAATCTATTGGATACACAAATTTTAAAATTTGAAGTACAAATTATTTTTTATATGAACCATAGATAGGAATGAATAATCCGTCCTCGCATAAGAAACGTTATCGGTTAAGGTATGTTAATGTAGTATATAATGGCCCAGTCTTGAAAAAGGATGTTATATTTTTTGTCTAAAGATTAGAGTGTACACATTTAAATTTTGCATTAACAGCTAAAAGCAATTCCAATCCTATCAGTGTGTTCCCCCTCCACTCCTCATAAACTCGTTCCACCCATAAAAATAACTTAAGGAACTTTACTAACCTCCTCAGTTAAATTTTAATTTATACAATCTCAAACATTGTTTCATTTTTATTAAGTTTGTTTTTTGTCTGGATTTACGAATCAAATTTTATCTTTGTGTCTTTCGTATTTACATTTTATCAGTAAAACCATTTTCTACTGACTGAAAGCTTCCCCTTCCCCAAACGTTTCTTTCATTCTCATCCATCTACCCCCTCCCTCGCATTTTTATTTTTGTATTTTTTTTAAATCCCTAGTGTGTGTGTGTTTGCAATCTGTTCAATTTAAGAACAATAGGCAACCCCATGACCCTATGAAGGCCTAAGACTCAGGCCAACCATTCTTTACATGGTACGGGTAGTATTAAAATCCGTTTAAAAGTAACGGGATATAAGGGAGGGATATAAAAGTAAAGGGAAAAATATATTTTTTAACCTTCATGTGTATAAGTTACAATCCGTTCAATTTAAAAACACTTAGCAACCCTATGGCCCAGTGAGGAATAATAATATTATTCCTACACCTCATTTACACAAGTCATAGTGTTAGTTCTGTTGAAATCTCTATAAAAAAAAACTGCCTTTACTAGGATTTGAACCAAGGGACTTTCGAAACACAGCTGACCCCGCACATTTCTATTTGTGGTACCATTAACAGGACGCTGGGTAACAGAGCTAGAACAAAGACTGTAGTAAAGTTTCTACAAGGTAATGGCAGCCCCAGTCCTTTATTATGGAAGTGAATCATGGGTTACCACGAAACGCCAAGAAAGTAAGATCCAAGCAGCTGAATTGAGGTTTCTAGAAGGGTGAAGGGCTGCTCGAGGCTGGATCTAATATATAACGAGGAAATTAGATCGGACTTGGGTGTATTTAGCCTGAATGAAAAAGTGGAATAGTACCGTAATCAATAAAAGCAACATTTGAAACATTCAAGTTTGAAGAAGGGAGGTGGGAAAACCTCGAAGAAGATGGCAGTAGTCGTGATGTACGGGTTGGAATTTTCAATTATTATATTTTCAATATAATAGAAGCGCGATAGCCTACTAACCGGAGATCACGGGTTCGATTACCGGCTAAGGTCTGGAAATTATTACGTGACAAAACCCATCGTTACAGTTTCTTAACCTACTGTAGTCGCTAAGTCGTTACTATAATTTCTAAAATTTCTATAATTTTAATAATTATACACACGTTTGCCCTAAAATGCATATTAAAGTTACAACCTTAAAAAAACATTTTTTTCAACGAAAGCACATATCTCGCAAAACTTTCAGCAGACATGGCGCCTACCCTATCTCGTATAGATGAAGTCATGTAGTAAATGAGACGATTTACTACATTTTTTTGAAAATTTGGCCTGAAAACGTGTATATCCGTTGAAAACTCAATTTCGAAAAATCGACATGAAAACAATACTTTCCTTCCTATATATTCTTGAGAAAGTAAAAATTTTCTCGTACCGTACTCGGACGGTACGGGCCAGTGGCCCATACTGCACGATTATGCACAGATTGATTTAAATGTTGCATTATTTACCCATGTATAAATTAAATTAAAAAAATAATTTACATTGGCAAGAGATTGTCGTGTGAGTTTTTCACACCGTATTGTTTTATGTTTATCAAAAATTTTGTACCATCACAATACTTTTTCGAGTGTTACTTAAAAAAGTATAATACAAAACATAATTCTGTACCTCATAAAATTATTCTACGTTGGTTCATTTAATTGTTTTATTTTAAATAAATTTTTTTTTAGTTACACAAAGAGACAGTTTTAATTTTATTTTAAAAATACATTTACTAGAAAAACCACTTAGCAGTCGCTTATCGGGGACCACCGTAGCACCTAAAAACACTTTTATAAAACGAGAATACTAGTGTTAATGTACACAAACACACACACACACGTGTTAGTATTGAAACAGATTGCTCTGGGAATACCATAATACAAAACAACCTGTAATAAACCGATAGTGATAACGAAAAAGCATTTTAAAATGTTCTTCGTGTAAAATTATCAAAGAATCTTTTAAAATTCTACCTGTTTTTTTTATCGTTCTATTTCATTCTAATATATTATTCCCTTTTTTATTATAAATTTAATCTTTATAATATATATTTTCATTAATTAGTAGAAGAGTGTCCTTTAAATTACATCCTTGCTGTGACAAAAAATTTCAGGTGATCAAAGGAATAAATCCATAGACATAAATGGGAAATCCCTAACTCATATTCATTGAATGGATTGTCTCCTCTCATTCGTTATTATAAATATACCGGGTGTCCATTAAGTCTGGAAACGGCTGAATTACAGAAAAGTGAGCGTGACTAGGTGACCAGAATATAATTAAAATATATATAATATATTATATTATAATATAATATAATTAATATATTTAAATTAATATAATTTAAATAGGATGATGGTCATATGATACATGATTTCGATCTAAAATTTCAAAATAAATTCAATGGCGAAAACCTGAAATCTATATCTTTTTCCGTTTTTGAGATATTACCATTCAACTATCCAGATCGGGGCAGAACGGTCATTCCTCCCTCCTCCTTCTTTGAGCCTACATAGACAATTTAGGTAGCAAGTCAACAACTACACATAAGATTATTGAAAATAATAAGTTTTTTAATATCTCCACTCGTTCATAAGGAACTTATTAGTACTCGTTCATTAAAAAATTATTGTCATTAAGAAATACGGAAAAACACTTTAACGGCTGATTTATTGCATTATAAAACTACAGGATTTAATTTGTTACCAGTTAATACTTATTGTTATTTTTGTAAAAATGTTAGTGTTTATAAGGAACTAATTGTGAAAATGAGTTACATAATTGAAAATAAAATTACCAAATATTTCTTGAAGAGTAGTTGTTCAAAGTGGCCTCCTCCTACTTATTGACAATTATGATGTATAAATTATGATGTACGTGCGTAAAAACTAGTTACAACATTACGAATGAATTCCCTTGGGATTCCAGCAGATTCATTTAGAATTCTTTGTTTGAGTTCATGCAGACTGTTAGGTTTCGTTCTGTAAACTTTGTTTTTATGTATCCCCAAAAGAAGTAGTCTAATGGACTCAAATCAGGTGATCTCGGAGGCCATTCAATTGCTCCTCTCCTACCAATCCATCTTTCTGGGTAGGTATCAGTAGGGATCTTCAGGTAAACAAATCCTCCGTTCACAAAATCTTGTCTGAAAACTGTATGAAACCTTACAAAATTCAGTTGAATCAGGAATTTATAGAGGATGATTTCGATCAGCGTCTTGAGTTTTGTGAAATAATGATGAACAGAATTACTGGTAACCCAAACTTTATAAAAAATATTATATTTTCAGATGAGGCGACTTTTATGCTAAATGGAAATGTTAACGGGCATAACTGCCGTTATTGTAAAGATGTGAATCCACACTAGTTAAGAGAAACACACACTTAACACCCTAAAAGATTAATGTTTGGGCTGGACTTGTAATGATACCATAATTGGGCCATTTCTGATTGAAGGAAATTTGACAGGTCAATTGTATGAAGACATGCTTTAAAATCATATTACTCCAGCTATAAGAAACTATTTCAGACAAGATTTTAACAAATTAAATACTGTAGTTTTATAATGCAATAAATCAGCCGTTAAAGTGTTTTTCCGCATTTCTTAATGACAATAATTTTTTAATGAACGAGTACTAATAAGTTCCTTATGAACGAGTGGAGATATTAAAAAACTTATTATTTTCAATAATCTTATGTGTAGTTGTTGACTTGCTACCTAAATTGTCTATGTAGGCTCAAAGAAGGAGGAGGGAGGAATGACCGTTCTGCCCCGATCTGGATAGTTGAATGGTAATATCTCAAAAACGGAAAAAGATATAGATTTCAGGTTTTCGCCATTGAATTTATTTTGAAATTTTAGATCGAAATCATGTATCATATGACCATCATCCTATTTAAATTAAGAAAGTTAAATCCAATATGGCGGATCCAAGATGGCGGACAAAAATTTCAAATATCACCCAGAATAGTTTTTTTGGTGCAACAAGCAACTAAAGTCATTCTGGTCACCTAGTCACGCTCACTTTTCTGTAATTCAGCCGTTTCCAGACTTAATGGACACCCGGTATTATAAATAATATATACTAAGATTATTACGTTTTTAGGCCTCCTGAACCCAAAAAACCATGTTTTTGCATGTTGCATCCAGGTACCCGGATGCGCAACAAGATAAATGCTCGAGAAGTTGGGTTGGTATGTGTTGCAGATCCTCCTGCAGATCCTGGATTTTGGCCCAGATCTCGCCTTACCCGGTTTTCATTTGTTTGGACCTCTTAAAGACGTGGCAGGAAGTTCGACGACAAATAAGCCATGAAAAAGCTGAGGAAATAATTACAATTTTAATAAATGGTATAAATCTAAATGTTATACATCCAGCAGTATTTATGTTGTACGTTTCTTATGTCCTATTTTCATCTTAATCACCCAGTGGCAAACCCTCGTCGCTGTTTAACAATATTTTTTTAATCTCCTTTGTGGATTTTTACTTTCTCTTGCCTATATGAATAAAAATAGGCGAGAAAATATTGTTTTCATGTCCATTTCGAAAAATGAACATGTTTTTAGCTATTGGTCTGCGCGCGCGTGTGTGTGTGTGGGTGTGCGTGTGTGTGTGTGTGTGAACAGAATATCTCAAAACGGAACATCGTACGAACTTTATGAAACTTGAAACTTAAGTTAGATACTACTACCGGACCTGACACAAATATTTTCATTAAAATCGGTCAACCGGAAGTAGTAGTTTATTCGTTTAATTTTTCACTTTTTTGCGATTTTATCAAAAGCAAGACCAACGATTTTTTTTCAAATCGCCTCATTTGCTAAATTTTGTATGCTTTACATGATAGGGTAGGCGCCATGTCTACTGAAATTGTTGAAGAGGCTGTTTTCACGTAAAGAAAATTGTTTTGTTAAGATTGCGGCTTCAATATGCATTTTAGCGCAAACGCGTATAATAAAAGTTATAGAGAATTTAAAATCCTACAACTTTTATTCCAACAATTTTTTTTATAACCCTTAGTTTAGCGGTAATTAACGATTTTTTTTTGTTTCTCACGAAAACCTGTAAAAAATAAATTTTTTACGATTTCAGACTTAGCATGTTACGACAAAAGTGTATACAATCAAATTTATAGCTAAATTGAAAGATCTACAACTTTTATTTAGAGCATTTTTCTTTATAGAGCCTAGTTTAGCGTGAAAGAGTGATTTTCCATATTTAACCCAAACTGAGGTTGATTTTTATTTTGCGTCTTACACTCATGATTAAAATAAGGTAATTGTTTATTGAGGTTAGTTTTTTGTTTGTTTCTAATGTTTTATTACTAATGTTAAATTATATTGGTCATTATTTGCATTGGCAAGAGAAAGCTGTGTGAGTGTTTCACACCAGATGTTTTTTGTAGCTGTGGGTGTAACAATGTTTGTACATCTGGATTTGTGTGATTTATTTATTTTGAGTGGAAACGCGTGTATAATTTCTTATTATAATGGTTTAATATAGCCTACGTAGTGTGAAACACTCATACGACTTTCTCTTGTCTTAAGGCAACTTTCTCTGAAGGCCGCAATCTGAAACTGTTTTTCAAATACACATTGGTGCAGGATTCGCCTCCAATTTCTTGGTAATATCAAAGAATCTAACCTCCTTTTTTGTTTATTAACCACGAGAACACAGCCAGTTTCCCCCGGGGAACTCTTCCGAGCAATTCACGACCTGCCATTAGGCAAAGCCCCGGGATATGATCTTATTACTTCAATACTTTTGCGCCATCTTCCTAGGAAATCCATCATACTCTCATAATTCTCTTCTTAAAACCAGACAAACCACCTCACCAACTAACTTCTTACAGGCAAATTAGCTTACTCTCTTTTCTGTCAAACTATTTGAGAAACTCCTTCTACCACGCCTAGTACCGTTTATCGATGCTTCAAACACAATTCCTGATCATCAGTTCGGATTTCGTTCATCTTATTCCACGCTTCAGCAATGTCACCGACTAATTGATATAATCTCTTCAGCTCTTGAAAACAGACAATATTGTTCAGCCGTGTTTCTTGATGTATCTCAAGCCTTTGATCGGGTCTGGCATGATGGACTCCATACAAATTGAAACTAATACTTCCAGATAGCCTGTATCTAGTAATAAAATCGTTTCTAGTGGAACGTGACTTCAATGCTGGTGTAGCACAAGGAAGCGTACTTGCACCAAGGCTGTTTTCTGTAAGCACCAGTGACATACCAAATTGTATCTATACAACTATGGCTATTATGTTTACTGATGATATGGCAGTTTTTGCGGTTGATGCCGATCCTGTAATTGCAACTCGAAAGACACAAAACCATTTATACCAGATAGAGTCTTGGCTTAAACTTCCCAACCGTTTACATTAATAATATTCCGCTACCTCACACAACTTAAACACGCTACTTAGGCTTACACTTACACTTAACTCAAAACACGCTTCTATGGTAACGTGCTCGCCTCTTAGGCTTTTACACTTAACACGCTTACACTTACACTTACACTTAATACGCTTACACTTACACAAACGTGCTCGCCTTTCATCATGTGGTCTTGGGTTCGAATCCCATTCAGGCACGGCATTTTTTTCATACGTTACAAAAATCATTTCATCATTCACCGTCTGCATTAGCATTAACAGTCGGACGTTAAACCAAAAAAAAAAAAAAAAAAATCGATATACTTGATCCCCAAAGTTCAACTTTGGGGATCTGCTAAACCTTCACACACGAAACGTATACAAGCGATTCAGAACAAGATTCTACGAACGATAACGCAATGCCCCTTTTACATCACAAACTCAATGTTGCACAAAGACTTACAAATGCCATACGTAATTGATGTCGCAAAACAACTATACAAGACGATGCATGTCAAATTTGAACTGCATGACATTCCTCTCATACAAAACACGTACACTAGGGCGATACCGGGTACTCAGCGCAGACGTTTGAAGCGCCTCTGGCCAAGAGATCTTCTTGGCCAACTGTAGGACTGTGGTGATGACTGCACGCTCCTTCAAGTAAATCAAGTTTTGGAACATTAGCTTCACATTTAGAAATTGTTATATTAATTTAATAACAGATACTAAATTTCAATTAAAAGTGTCAAAAAGATAATTTGTTCACACTCATGTATACACACACCTATCGGTAAAAACTTTTTTTTGGGTTCAGGGTATTTCCGGTAAAAACTCGATTTTTAAAAGTCAACATGTATATAAAATCGGTCAACCAGAATTGTAATTTATTCGTGCGGTTTTCTCAAAAACGGCTTTTACAGTGTATTTTTAACCCAAAATTTTAATCACACTAAAATATTGTTACCCAAATTCACTTATAGCACTTATGTCATTAATCATATGTCCTGCATATTAATTCAAAAATAGCATTCTCTTCGTGGGACACTCTGTATAAAATTCGAGCGAAAAATAAAAATTCTATGAATTTTCTAGTGAACATGGGCTACTAATAAAAGTACGCTGGTATTTTTTTACTTAAAATCTTGACGTCCTAATATTAGGACTCTGGCACTGCAGGAGTCAAAATCGCCTCATTTACTACATTACTTACGTGGGGAGGCTGTGCTCTCTTAGAAAAAACATGGTTTTTTAAGATTGCGACCTTAATATGCTTTCTAGAGCAAAAGTGATTACAATCAGTTATTGTTCTACAGAGCTTAGTTAAGCGGCAATTGGTGATTTTCTATATATATTTTTTGCATTAAAATGGGTAAACAATTAGATTTTTTAATACTGTGGCCTTAGTATGCGTTACGACAAAAATGTATAATGAATAAAGCTTAGTTTAGTGAATTTCCGTATTTTTAAGCAAAACCGAAGTTGATTTTCATTTTGCATCATTCACTCATGATTAAGTTGTTTTTCATTTTACGTTGTTTAATGTATTGTTCATCACTAACATTGTGAAGGTCGTGTGAGTGTTTCACACCAGATTTTTATTTATTAATAAAAAACATTAAAAAAGGAAATCCGTGCATTGGCGTGCGAGTTACATACTTTATACTAAGCGGAATAATTCTTGGCTTTATTTCAAGTTTCTTTTCAGCAGTAGGTTGTGATATGCAACTTCTTTTAACTTAAACAACTTGTAGAGGCTTCATTCCTAAACTTACTTCACTTATAAACGCACATATGAACTTCTTAAAAAATACCGTTCCTTTACTGTAGCTGCCAAGTCCGGAGCGACTTGACTCTCAAAACTGGCGCCACCACACACGTTCATATAGTATGTTTATGTACAGGTTGCCTAAAAAAAATGATACTTATTTTCTTCTAACCATTTTCTAATTTGCACTCTGTTCTAAGACAGTTTATATTGCAGAACAGAATTTAGAGAACGGAAAAATAAAAAATTAGGATTCCCCCAATCTAATTATGACAAAAATTACAATTAATAGCTTTTGTGTGGGTTGACGTGTGAAAATACTGTCAAACGGTCGGCTCTTTTGTTTGTGCTTTGTATGCTAGTTGTGGCTGTATTACCTACCGGCACTGACCGGTAGGTAATACCGGTTGTTATTCATCTTTAGTTATTTTATATTGTATTCTCCTTTTTTCATTTTTCTTGCCCTATTTGAATACATAGGGAAGGAAATTATTGGTTTCATATCGATTTTTCAACAATCAAGTTTTCACCGGATATCACGTTTTCACGCCCCTACCCCAAAAAACCCGTGTGTTTGCACGGACGAGTAAGCAGCAAATTGAGAAGCATTGGGGTTGGCACACGTTCCGAGAGTTGCATCGTCCGTGCGCTCGCCCGGTCCTTCCCGCTTAAACTCATCCGTGCGAACGCCCGGATGTTATGACTACTTCTAGCAGATTGCTGTTTCAATTAATGTATGCTGGCAAAATTTTCCGGAGATTTAGTAAAATATGTTAACGCTATGACCTTGGTGTCAGTTACTTTTTTAAAAATATTCCCGTTCAAATAGACGCTTGGTACCGGAGTTACAAGTTTATTGTGTAGTAGGCTACAAGAAAATTGAATGTAGTTAGTTTTGTTTGTATTTAATATTAATTTATTACAAGAGAACCATTTATACATTCTGTTTATTACGTTATTAGTTGCCGTTTTAACTGCTCGTGTATTTTTGCTGATGCTACAATGGTTGTGTCATCAGCGAACATTACAGTAGCCTAACGAAATTTGATAGAAAGTATGGAGATTTTAATTAATTTACTTAATACAGTATATATATATTTATATTTAGTAGATAATTCAAAGTTTTATTTAAATGAACCGGTTTTGGGTCCATCAATCTCCACACACGGTTTTTAAGAAATGACTCGATTAATTTCACAGCGCTATTGCTGTTAAGCGATACCCGTAGTATTTTAATTTCCATAAAAAGATAGGGGGTGATCTAATAAGTCATCTTTATTAGATTAGCTAATCTAATAAAGATTAGCAATTAGCTAATTGCTAATCTAATCTAAGTAGAGGGGTTGACTTATTTTTCTGGAACCAAACTGAAAGGAGGAAAGTATTTTTCTCTTGTATAGATGCGTATTTAAATTTGCGAATACATGATTGTGTGCCAAGAGCAAGCACCTTTACACATCCGGGCGGATATCATCCGGGGAGGACCCGACACGTCCTCATCAAAATCTGTCAACCGGAAGTAGTTGTTTATTCGTGTAGTTTTTCACTTTTTTGTTATTTTCTCAAAAACGGCTCCTACGATTTTTCTTATAAATCACCTCATTCTTTATGCTGGGTAAGCGTCATGTCTGCTGAAATTCTTGGGGAGGCTGTGCTCTCGTAGATAAAAATGTTTATTGTTAGATTGCGGCATTTATATGTATTCTACGGCGAAAGTGTATATAATCAAAGTTTTTTTGTGTACAACGCTTAGTTTAGCGGCAATTAGTGATTTTCTGTGTTTTTTCTTCATCAAAATCGGTAAAAAATGGGACTTTTATTTTTTGATTATAAACAAAGTCGAACGGAGGTTGATTTTCATTTCTAAAGTCACCTCATGTAGTATAAAATTGGCCCTATACGAGAAAAAATTAAACTTAGAGTTTATGATGAATAATTTTATTTGGGTCACCCTGTATTTGTTTAAATGAATGTCAAATTGTAGCACAGTGCATACAAATTTATCGCATAATTATAATACCGGATTTTTTTACAATTCTATTTGCGGTTTCAACTACTTTTTGCAACTTTGAAATTCTGTTCAATGTCAAATTACATTGGTAAACAGCACTAACTGTTTCGCCAATTTGCAAGCAGTATATTTTTACTTTCTCTTGCCTATAATAATATAGTAAGGAAAGTATTGTTTTCATGTCGATTTTTCGAAATCGAGTTTTCACCGGATATACACGTTTTTCAAACACCCTGAACCCAAAAAACATGTTTATAGCGATTGGTATGCGTGTGTGTGTGTGTGTGTGTGTGTCTCAATTTGTACGAAGTTGAAACGTGAAAGTCAGATACCACTAGAGACCCGACATATTAGAGGCACGGCATATTTTCCATAAGTAACAAAAAAATCATTTCATCCTTCAGCGTCTGCATTAGCAGCAATTGCAGAACAGTCGGACGTTAAACAAAAAAAAAAATAGAGCACCCGACACAAACATTTTCATTAAAATCGGTCAACCGGAAGTAGTAGTTTATGTTCTACAAGATAGGGTAGGCGCCATGTCTTCTGAAATTCTTGGGAAGGCTGTTCTCTCGTAGAAATTTTTTTTAAGATCGCGGTCTTAATATGAATTTTAGGGCAAAAGAGTATTTTCTCTACAGAGATTAACTAAAGTAATATTTTCTCTACAGAGCCTAGTTTAGCGTGAAGGAATGATTTTTCGTGTAAGCCAAACTAAGGTTGATTTTCATTTTGCATCATTCACTCATGATTGAAATAGGTTAGTTTCTTTGTTTATTTCTGATGTTTTATTACTAATTTTAGGTTATATTGTTTATTATTTGCATTGGCAAAAGAGAAAGTCGTGCGAGAAAGTCTGGTGTTTCACACCAGATTTTTAATAAAATAATAAAAGTTGTAGACAATATAAAAATTTAAAATTTTTAATTCAAACATTTCTTTGTATAACGCTTAGTTTAGCGGTAATTTGTAACTTTCTGTTTTCTTTTTCATGAAAATCTGTAAAAAATGGATCGTTTAAGATTTCGGCCTTAGTATGCATTTTACGACAACAAGTTTTGTTGTATGCATTTTTCTCTACAGAGCCTAGTTTAGCGTGAAAGAATGATTTTTCGTGTGATTAAGCCAAACTAAGGTTGATTTTCATTTTGCATCATTCACTCATGATTGAAATAAGGTTAGTTTCTTTTTTTATTTCTGATGTTTTATTACTAATTTTAGGTTATATTGTTTATTATTTGCATTGGCAAAAAAGAAAGTCGTGCGAGAAAGTTGTAAAGTTGTAAAGTTGTAAATTTATGTGTAATTTATTTATTTGTAAATTTTATGTGGCATACAACTTTGAACGACTAAACATAGCTGTAAATAAAAATACTCCTTTGTTTACAATATCAGTACTGGTTTGTTCGCGTGTGAAACAATCACTCGACTTTCTCTAGCCAATGTAATGAAAAATGATCCTTATCATACGTGCATGACGCTGCTGTATGAAAATCAAACTCTAATTGATCTTAAACTAAGCTCTATTGGAAAATCTGAAACACACGACTTCTTAACACACGACTTTGCTCTAACACCAATATTAAAAAACATTTATTTACCACAAGAGCACATCCTTCCACGAGTTTCAGCAGACATGCTCTGTACTCCATTTGTACAGCACAAACAATTTAGTAGATGGGGGATTTTAAACAAAATCATTAGGCCGTTTTTTAGAAGCTCGCAAAAATTGAAAAATAGTAAACAACTAGCATGCCTACTTTTTGGTGTCTGTGCTCCAGTGGTAAAGAAATGGTTCTTATTAAGATTGCGGTCGAAAAGAGGGAGCTGGTCAAAAATACCGAAAATATTAATTTTTTTCTTTTTAATGGTACCAAAGGTTTCTTTGTGAAAAATTGGAAATACTAAAAAACATATTAATGATAGATCGACCACTGATGCCTTTATCCGCGGGAAATAGATCATTTTTCAAGAAACATACTCCACCGACATAGCTTGTTCTTCACAATTTGAAAGCTTGTGGTTTTGTGATTATGTATTTCCCATGTGATATTTTTTCTAATCAATCAGTTTGATTGATCAGTTTAACATGACAGATGAGTCATGTCAATAGGATTAGTATTTTCACATGAGATATTGAGATATGACTAAAATAGTAAAACCCTTTATTTCCACCCCTCCCTCTATTTATAGGGCTGAATAAAAATTTATATTTAATTTGGTCAATCCCAAATTAGTAAATATGGAAGATAAAAATTGTAACCCATCTCAATTGTAGAGCAAAATAAATTTCAGGGCAGGTTTCCAATAGTTTAGGGAAAAAACGTACTATGTAATTAAAGTTATAATTAATTAAAAACCCTGCAACGTTTATTAAACCTTGTTTCTACAACTTTTAGTTCTCAATTAGTGATTTCCTGTATTTCGCTTATTAAAATCGGCAAAAATTTTTTCTTAAGATCGCGACTTTAGGAATTCAAGTTATAGGAATGCCTATAAGATTTCTAAGTTATAGGAATTTCTAAGTTATATATTTTTTAGTTATTCTAAGTTATATAATTTCTAAGTTATAGGAATTCAAACAGACCTACAACTTTTTTTCAAGCAGTATTTTCTAAAGAGCTTAGTTTAGCGTAAATTTGTGATTTTCCGTATTGTTAAGTTTTCATTTACTCAAGTTATGTTATATATTTGTTAATTAACCTTGGCTAGGGAAAGTCGTGTGAGTGTTTTACACTAGATTTTTGATTTGGTTTACTATCATAATTTTCATTTTTGCCGGAGAAATAACGAACGCATCACCCTGTATACAGGTTTCTATTATTGGGAAGAGTTCGAAGAAAAAGTTTTATAGATATAATTTAATAAATTAATGATTCGTGCGAAAAATAATTGAGTACCGTATTTCTTGAGTTATGATTATTGCGAATTGGTCACGGACTATGAAATTTAATACAGTCTGTGTGAAATCCAAAGTTAAAATATTTTAATTAATTTAATTATTAATTTATTGGTAGGCCTTATTTATTAAAATAATCCTGAAGAAATGAATTGTTATTTACCGTGCAATGCATTTGCGTTGTGTAGCGAATTAGGTGTTACAACGTAGTACATTGTATAAGAGAACTGACGTATGTTAGTTATTTTATGTTTTCACCCCTCCCTCAAATTGCCTCTACCTTCAATTAATCCTCACCCATTCAAATAAGTCATGACAAAGACATTTCAAAAAAGAAACCAATCAGTCTTTCATAATCCAACTTGTTGAATAAAAGTAATTTTTATAAGCCCTCGTCTTAACATGTACACTAAGGCTTGGTACAAACGAGCATTGTTTACAATATTCTTGGAGCAAACGCTGAAACACAGAAAAGGAAATTTGAGGAATGAGGAATAATTTCTTACTTTCTCTGCCTATATGAATATATGGAAGGAAAGTGTTTTTTTTTAAACATTTTGGTCAAAATCGGTCTAGCGGAAGTAGTAGTTAATTCGTGTAATTCTTTTTTGCGAGTTTCTATAAAATGGCTCCTACGATTTTTTTAAAAATCACCTCATTTACTACATTTTTAATTTTTTTTTTTTTGTTTTTTTGGTTTAACGTCCGACTGTTCTGCAATTACTGCTAATGCAGACTGTGAAGGATGAAATGATTTTTTGTAACGTATGAAAATGTGCCGTGCCTGAATGGGATTCGAACCCAAGACCGCATGATGATACACTTGTTAATGTTCTACAGAGTAGGCTGCTGAAATTCTTGGGGAGGCTGTGCTCTTGTAGAAAAAAAAGTGCTTAGTTTAGCACACGAATTTTAAGACATGGCGTTTAACCTACCCCCATGAGTAGGGGGGTAGGTTAAAAGTCGTAGTAGACCTGTAATTCATGGTACATGTACAATTCATGGTATAGGCGTTTAACCTACCCCCATGAGTAGGGGGGTAGGTTAAAAGTCGTAGGAGATCTGTAATTCATGGTACATGTACATTCATTCATGGTACAGGCATTTAACCTACCCCCATGAGTAGGGGGGTAGGTTAAAAGTCGTAGGAGATCTGTAATTCATGGTACATGTACATTCATTCATGGTACAGAAAAAAGGCGGACGTAAAAGCTAAAAGAAAAATAAACCTGATCTGTCTAGTAAAAATTATATTCTAATGTAATGACGTCACGGCGTGTATTGGTTTGATTTTTATGACGTCATTACAAGCGGTCTGTTTAATCTGTTTGATTAGTTTTTCCGACCACCATAACTTCAGTTTTCAGTGGGTTGATTTTCAGAGCAATAGCCTCTGAAAAGCGCTGAATTCCTTCTCTGAAATCTGCAAAAATTATCAGAAATAAAGTATGTAGACTACTCCATTCAGTTTAATCCCATCGAAAGCAAGCACTATCAAAATTGGCTTCAATACTAGGTGTGAGTACAATTTTGTTTTTAATCCGAAATATGTGTACGCAATCTGTTCAATTTTTACTTTCTCTTAAAAAAATCGATATTTTAAACATTTCGGCCTTAGCATGCATTTTACAACAAAAGTGTATATAATTAAATTTATAGAAAATTAAAAGATCTACAACTTTTATTTAGAGCATTTTTCTCTACAGAGCCTAGTTTAGAGTGAAAGAGTGATTTTCCGTATTTCTAAGCCAAACTGAGTACGATTTTCATTTTGCGTCTTTCACTCATGATTAAAATAAGGTTATGTTTTTGAGGTTAGTTTGAGGTTAAACTACCGGACCCGACACGAACATTTTCATCAAAATCGGTCAACCGGAAGTAGTAGTTTATTCGTGTAATTTTTAACTTTTTTGCGATTTTCTCAAAAACTGGTCCTACGATTTTCTTTAAAATCGCCTGGTTTACTTAATTTTTTATGCTCTACAAGATAGGGCAGGCGCCATCTTGGCTGAAATTCTTGGTAAGGGTGTTTTCACGTAAAAACTTTGTTTTTTTCTCACGAAAACGTGTGAAAAATCGATTTTTCTAAGATTTAGGCCTTAGTATGCATTTTACGACAAAAGTGTACATAATTAAATTTATAGAAAATTAAAAGATATACAACTTTTATTTATAGCATTTTTCTCTACAGAGCCTAGTTTAGCGTGAAAGAGTGAGTTTCCGTATTTTTAAGTCAAACTGAGCTTGATTTTCATTCTGCGCCTTTCACTCACGATTAAAATTAGGTTATGTTATTAAAGTTAGTTTTTGGTTTATTTCTAATGTTTTATTAATAATGTTAGCTTTTTTTTTAATTATTTGCATTGGCAAGAGAAAGTTGTGTGAGTGTTTCACACCAGATTTTTTTTCTAGTTCCTGTAATCGGTGTATATACTAAGTGTCGGTTTAATTCTGTCCTGTAAAATCTCGCTCGTGTGCGCTACCACAACGTTACGCTCGTCAATTCTTACCATATAATTTTTGTTTTCGTCTGTATTCACATCTTGTATTCACTATAGACAAACTAGTAAGCTCTCTTTTTGTATTTGGATTTTTCTATTGTGTTCTTTTCTTTTTATTTTGTAAATTAATTTTCTTTGTACTTAGATGTATTTCTCGTTCGTTGTTGTTGAGATTAATTTCTATTCATAGACTATATAAACTCTATATGAACACTTCACAAAATTGTATGTGATTTTTATTTTCTTTGACTGTCTATAGTAGGCTACAAAGTAATAAGATATTGTGTTAAATAGAAATTTTCGAAAAGGTTAATTTAAGAGCATACCAAACACTATCAACGCCAAAATTTAGATACATATAGGTTAACTCCTTGTCAGAAAATTGTTTCAAGACTTCAAGGGGTTAAAGCAAGGGTGCTGTTAACTCGAACGGCCCGACAACACTTTTCATTCACAATCCAATTACTGGAAAGACTGACTACAACGGCGCTAACTGTTTTTATACCTGCTGTTAGATAGTTTCCCAAAACAAACGAGACCTTTCCAACAAAATCCGCACTATTCTAAACTATTACCAACTTGTACTGGGGTATATAATGCGGGATTTGAATGGATGAAAATAAAACTCGTCACACGTCAATTTAACAAATTATTATTTAAACATGAAAATGAACATTATTACATCAGAATAAAAAGAATACAACATAAGAAAACAGTCTCTCGTCACTCGACACTTTCTTTTTACACACACACTGGTTTCTTCTTCTGGCGTCGACCGTTATCCAGCTGTTGCGAGCTCACGTGCCATCTGAATCTCACCGGCGGGAAAACCAGCAAATTCGGTTTCCGATTCCTACACTCGGCCGTCCTGAAGTTCATCCGACTCGGATGAGGAATACCCGTCCAGCCAGGGCTTCATGTACTCAGCACAAGTACTTGTCAGCCGTGGTCCATCTTGGTCTTCGCCTTCCTTGTAGACATCGTAGGTGTTATTCAGCTTGGCCTTCATCACTCGGTATGGTCCTAAGTACTTTGTCTTCAACTTAAGGTTCGGTCCCAGCTGGGTGCGTTTGATGGCAACCAGATCACCGACCTTATACTTTGCAGCTTCCTTTCGTCGTCGATTGAAGTTGCTCCGATTTTCAGCTTGCACCTTCTGGATCTGCCACTTGGCATCTTCTCTCATCTGGTCACGTTTCTCGTCGAATGAGGTAACCAACTCTTCTTCGATGAGTTCGACGATGTGAAGATCGTCCTTGTTGCGCATCTTGGTTCCCATCAACAATTCAAACGGTGATCTTCCGATGCTCCTCTGGAACGCGGAGTTGATCGCTCGTTGCACGGCAGGTACCACCTTGTACCACTTCGTCGGGTCGTCGATGCTCAGCTTGGAGATGATCGTTCCAACAGTTGCGTTGACTCTTTCAACTTGACCATTTGCTCTGGGTAGTCCTGTCGTCACCGCGATGTGTTTGATGCCTTCTGCTTCACAGTAGTCCTCAAACTCTCGGGAAGTGAACGATGTCCCCTTGTCGGTGATCACTTGCACCGGGTTTCCAAAGTTCGTCTTTTGCAATTCCATCTTTCCAATCGTCTCAGCCGTTTTCGTCGTTTTCACTGGATATAACCAGACAAACTTCGTGAAGGCGTCAACTACACAAAGGATGTGGTTATACCCCTTGTTGGTAGATGCGAGTGGTCCAATGTGATCCATGTGGTAGGTGTGCAACGGTTCACTCTCCTTGAACAGAGGGTGAAGAAGGCCTTCCTTCTTGCCCACCTTCCTGTTTACCACCAGACATTTCACACAGTTGGCGATCACTCGTTTCACCTTGTTGGCCAGGTCAGGAATGTAGTATTCCTGCTTCACGTCTTCTTCCGTCCTCTTGACAGCATAGTGTCCTCTCTCGTGTGCCGCTCGGATGATCTCCTGGTGCATCGCTCGTGGAACCACCAAGACCTCCTGACCGTCGACAAATTTGAACAGAAGTCCATCTCTCACTATGAAGTCCTCGTATGGTTTCTCTTCCAAGATCTTTTTAATCGCTACCAGTCCGTCATCTTTTTCCTGCGCGATCTTGATCCTCGATGTTAGACCATCAGGGAAGCCAAACATCACTGCTAAACATCTGCTTAGAGCGTCGACGTGTTTCATTCTGCTACCAGCTCGGTGTTGGATGGTATAGTCAAACTCTTCCAAGCTCATCGCCCATCTGGCCACACGCGCTGCTAGGTCTGTCTTCTGCATCGTCTTTTGGAACGCCTCACAGTCAGTTACGATCTTGAATGCCAGTCCAAGCAAGTACACTCTGTACTTCTTCAGTGCTTTCTCCAGCTCGTAACTGCTGTATTTTTCTTCCTGAACGGTCGTCTTTTTGCTCATATATGAGACCGGATGTAGCTTCTCGTCGTCTGGACACTTCTGCAACAACACTGCTCCATATCCATACTTGCTGGCGTCGGTGTGAAGCTCCGTCTCAAATTTCGGGTTGTAAATTCTCAAAACTGGTTCTGAAGAAAGGATATCCTTGAGCTCGTTAAATGCACGTCGCTGCTCATCGTCAAATTTGAACTCAGGTTTTCCTCTCAACAGGTCACTCAGCGGTTTAGCCACGACAGAGAAGTTTGGAATGAACTTCCTGAAGTAGCTTGCCAGTCCCAAAAAGCTCTGCACCGCTGCAATCGTCTTCGGCTCTGGAAAGTCACGAACGGCTAGAACCTTCTCTTCAGATGGTTGGATCTGTCCACCTTGGATAGTGTATCCCAGGAACTGTACCTTCGTCTTCAGGAATTGGCACTTCGCAAAGTTGATTTCTAACCCGTACTCTGCAGCTATCCCCAAGACACGTCCCAATCGTTGAATCGCTTCAACAAAGTTCTTCGCTGGGATGATTAGGTCGTCCATATAGATGAACACCAGGTTCTCCCTGATCAACACCCAGAACACGGCGTTGATATAACGTTGGAACACTGCAGGTGAATTGGTAAATCCGAAAGGTACTCGTTTGAACTGGTACTGTCCCGTGTGCGTCACAAAAGCCAGGTATCGTCGGCTGTCCTCTTCAACTTCTACGTGAAAGAATCCATCCTTGAGGTCCAATGTACAAAATACAGCTGCATCCTGTAGTTTGTCCAAGACATCCTCGATCAGCGGCATGGGATAGCGATCCTTGACCACTATTCGATTTACTCTTCGATAGTCCACGCAAACTCGATGTGCACCGTTCTTCTTTTTGACCACTACCACCTGACTCGAATACTCCGACGAACTTGGTTCGATGACATCCTTCTCTAGCCACTCCTCGACTTGATCATCAACGACCTTCTTCTCCTTTGGTGATAGTCGTCTAGGTTTGCAAAACGTTGGTTGCTCTTCCTTCACTGCGATCCTCATCTTCACGTCAGTTGACTTCGTTTTTTCTGGAACATAACCTTCCACTAGGTCTTCTACCTGCTTCTTCGTCTCTTTGTCAACACAATTCTCGATGTCCAACTCTGGTTCATTGGTTACTTGGATGCACATGATCGATACTTCCTGTTTCCTGATGGTTACTCCCTTCTTGCTCAAGATGACCTCACCCTGGTCCAGAAGATCGTTACCTATCACCATGTCTATCTTCATAGCATCTCCAGACACTACATAGACGTTCGTCACAAACTCATCCTCATCGACCTCAATGACTGTTTGGAAATAACCTTGAGGAGACACCTTGCTTCCTCCGAACCCTGACAGAACAACACTCGTCTCTCGCAATCCTGGAGCTTCCATCGTCTCGTATATATTCTGTCTCAAAAGGTTGTAGTGACTTCCACAGTCAATAAGGGCGTTGATTTCCTGATCGCACAGCTTGACTTCCTTGAATTTCAGGTTGCTATTCGAAGTCGCCAGGTTGTGCATGTTTGAACCATCCCTTGCAGTACCTCTTCTGTCTCGCTTCCTCTCTTTTGTGCACTCACTGGAGATGTGCCCAAAGTCGTTACAGTTGAAGCGTCTTCTACCCTTGTCCTTGTGCATACAGTTCCTCGAATTATGTCCAGCATCACCACAATTATAGCACTTCTTTTCTCCTTCGCCGCTTCTGTCCTTCTTCCTTGCACCGTCGTTGCGTCTTCCATCCTTCTCGTTGTTGTGCTTGGAACCTCCTTGCGAATTGCCGTTGTTAGAGTTCTTGGAGCTCTTCTTTGGCATCGACTTCACTGCCAACTCGTAGCTCTTCATCTTGTCCTTGAACTCCCTAGAACTCGTCGCCCCGTACAAAAGAAGTTTTGCTCCTGTCTCGTCGTCGATACCATCAATCACATATTGAAACACTGAAACTAATTCAATGTCACCACGGCTGGCTATCTCCTTCATCACTAGGAAATATTCCTGGAGGGATTCGTCCTGCTTCTTCCGTCGTTGAGTTAGCAGCTTATGAATTTCCACACTGCTCGTCGCTGTATCGAACTCGTCCCTCAGTGCTTTCTTCAAAGCTGACCAAGACGTCAATCCTCGCTCACCTTGAACAAAAAGCTTAGCCAAACCTTCAAGTGATTTTTTTTGCAAACACAAACTTTTGCAGCTCACTCCATCCCATCAAGACTGCTGTTTCTTCGAAATCAGTGATCCACTTCTTCACCGGATATCCGTCCTTGCCATTGAATGTTTTCAAAGCGCCCTCTATGTCACGAAACGTCAACGAAAATTTATGCTGCTCTTCATACCTCCTATTTTGTAACTCCATCGCAGCCAAATTTCGCCTTATTTCCTCCGACACATCTTTGTCCTGCTCCTCATCAGAACTGTTGCCTTTCTTCTCGTCCTTTTTTATCTTCATTTTCCTTTTATCGTCCTCATCATCCTCCTCTTCTTCGTCGTCTTCTTCTTCCTGTTTGATATCGTCGTTTATTTTTGCTTGAAGTGCGTCCAAATTTGTCAGGTAATAACAAATGTCATCAATCATCTCCCCTTTAGTGCCAGCGTCAACACATAAAATTCCTATCACAACACACAACTCCGACACCAAAAACGTCTCCTCCATAAATTTCTTTTGCTGTTTTTCCTCAATCGAACCTGCTGTAAACTCGAATCCTGTAAACTCCCGCAGTCGTTTTCTATTTTTCCTGTCAGTTGGAATTGTCCCAAAAATAAGGTGATGTAAAACCTTGATTGCTTTCGTTGGTGAGTTGTTTATGTTATTCAGAATTGAGGTTATGTCACCTAGTGTCGCCATCTCGTCGTTTTATTCAAAAGTCGGTAAAGTAGTTTCCAGTTTTATCGACCGTCGGTAACTGTGTAATCTTCTTTTCGTCGCACCGGTTTATAGGTTAGGTTGTCGATACCTTTTCGTCGTTTCCTTTATTTTTCTGATGAGCCTTCGTCCTTTTCTCACCACATCCAAAATCCCTCGTCGTCGTCACAATTTATACCTCTCGTCGTCACTTGTACCACCAAAAAATGCTGCAGCCAAAATGCCCAAAATCCAAAAAGCACGTTTTGTTAATCAAATGAATCCTCGTCTTAGATCCAAACGTCGTCGATTCACAAAACTGCACGTCGTTTCGTCGTCAGCGTCGTAAGCAACAGCAAAGAAGATGGTTCGTTGTAAGCGTCGTAAAAATGGCGTCCTAAATTGCGTCGTGTGTTTCGTGTCGAAACTCGTTACTCAGTTCATCCCGGACGGGCCCCCAATTTGTGGGATTTGAATGGATGAAAATAAAACTCGTCACACGTCAATTTAACAAATTATTATTTAAACATGAAAATGAACATTATTACATCAGAATAAAAAGAATACAACATAAGAAAACAGTCTCTCGTCACTCGACACTTTCTTTTTACACACACACTGGTTTCTTCTTCTGGCGTCGACCGTTATCCAGCTGTTGCGAGCTCACGTGCCATCTGAATCTCACCGGCGGGAAAACCAGCAAATTCGGTTTCCGATTCCTACAATAATGTACGATCAACTGGGGTATTTTTTGATAAAATAATACGGGGCCATAATACTGTCGGAAAGTACACCTTTTAGCACTGGCATTTTAGGCTTCCGTCGGAATGTATACGGTAGCACGGACAAAGCGAAGCCTTTCAAATTTTAATGAATCTTCATTAAATTTCTAAATAATTGTTTTCCGTCAAATATATTGATTTATATTCTATAAAGTAAATTTAAATTTAGCTATAACACAATTATTGAGTTAAAAATAAAACAAATAAAGATATCGTATAAAAAGATAGTAATTATGGCGCATGTTTTGCTCGTAAGAATAAATTAAGGGTCAGAAGTCTATATGAAACAATATATGCATGTAAATGCGCGTACTAAAGTTAAAAACAACAGAGCAACGAATTAATAAACTCGGAACATGAGAGGATTATGAAGAAAAATATTTTATAATAACTTATCAATTGTGTGTTAGTGTTAGTGTATAAATTACAGAAGAACTGTGTTGATAATTTATTGATATTGTAAAACGTCGAGGGGGTTAACGATGCTTGGACTGCACGCCCATTTTCTAAAATCATCAGAAACCAGCTGACTAGTCAACTTGAATAACGCCGACAAAGGAACAGGTTAACCAAACCTAATTCTAATAAAAGGGAAATTTTGTTTTAAAAAATTCTCTCTTTGAATACCGAGTGATTGTAAATTGCACGGTGATTCTACAGCTAAAAATATGAAAAAAATCTAGCGTAAAACACTCACACAACTTTCTCTTGCCAATGCAAATAATGAACAATAAAACATGAGAAATAAACAAATAAACTAACCTCAAAAACCATAACCTTATTTTAATCTTGAGTGAATGATGCAAAATGAAGTGAATTAATTTATTATTATTAATAATAATATGGCAATAAATATGGCAATTTTTAAAATATTCGTAGGAACCGTTTTTGAAAAAAATCGCAAAAAGTGAAAAATTACACGAATAAACTTCTGTTTCCGGTTGACCGATTTGCGAATAAACACACTAAACGCCTTACCCGTATTTTCCGGACGATAAGACGCACTTTTTTCCGTAGGAAAATGACCTAAAAATTACCATGCGTCTTATGGTCCGAACGCTAGCTATATTTCAGGGTAGATGCTTTCTATAATAATATTTATTATTACCCTACTCTACTTAAACACGTTCAATAACTAGGGATTTCAAAACAAAACATACAATGTTATAGGATGTACCGTAGTTTTTAAACTGTATCGTCTTGAAGATTCTACGCATACACAGTAGTTTCTGTATCGATATTACTTACGGTAAATATCATAGCATTTTAAAATATGAAGCAAGTTTCGTACTCTTTCGCTTTTAAATTAAAAGTGGTTCAATATGCAAAATATAATGGCATTAGGGCAGTAGAAAGGAATTTTTTACCTCCTCTTACAGAAAAAAATGATTCGGGAATGGCGGAAACAAGAAGATTTATTACTCAAGGCAGATAATAAGAAACATACCAGTAAATTTCGAACTCATGCTGTCAAATGGCCACAACTTGAAGCACAATTGAAAAAAAATTGGATTAACAATTACTATTAGACTAACCATGTTGCCTGAATCTGATTGTCTACCGGATTTGACAATGCAGTATGTCAGTTCAGGTAGACAGTTCGACACGATGTCACGTACACAAACTAGCAACATGGATAGTAACACCCACCCCCCGCATTTCACATCTATTTTTTTCAAAATTCTAAAAATTCTACAACAACATTGGCCAATCGATATTTCATGTTATTAACATATCTGTACTAAGTTTTTTACGCTGAATAAAACGATAGTTTGCCCGAGCTGAACGATGGAGCGGTTAACAAAATAGCAAGGGTTCAGAATATTGTTAATAAATCAAAATTTAAATAACTTATGAATTTGAAATTTCGTACACGCTGCTATAATTTTGTCTATGTCGTGTTAAAATTTCAAACTTTTTGGTCAAATATTTATCGAGTTACACGCCTCTAAACGCATGAAATTTGTTGCGGTATCAAAAAAATTGGGTCTTTTTGTCTTCCAACCTCGATATGGCAACTTTTAAACAACATTAAAAATATATGACTTATAAGTCAAAGCAGAAAAAATGAGCTAAATTTTTCGGTAGTCTAGGATTATGAAACCGATAGTAGGTAGTAATTTACGTACATATATTGTATGTTCTGTACTTGCAGTTTTTCAAATAAGGAAATCACATTTACCTGTATTAAAAAACTAATTAAAATCAGTCAAAATAATTTTTAGATAATTTATGCCTTGAAAAACAAGGGTGCGTCTTATCGTCCGAAAAATGCGGTAATTAAAGTCTATGAAAATTACTCATTAAAAAGTTTGTATTTTATTTCGCCAGGCACTCGCTTAGCATGTCCGTTACCGTAGTTACGGACATTTATTTTATTATAACAATGTTTTTTTAAAAGAAGCGTTTAGTTCATCCTCTTTGCGTTGCTAATTTTGTATTAAGGGGCGCAGAAGGTATCTATTTGTTACCTTTAAAACTTTAAAATGACATTTTGGAAAATGTTTAGCCGACGTTAAACATTTTCAGTTTTCCAGTCAACCCTCTTTACATTTGTTTGTATGTAGGTTTTTCCGTAAGCATAATGTACTTAAAATCAGGTAAACCTTCGGCTTGCCTGATTTTAGGTACCTTTAAAACTTTCGAACGATATTGAGTTCTGTTACTTTTAAAACTTTCGAATGGCATTACCCGACGTTCTTTTCAATAATCAAGAATATTTATAATACATTCATACAATAATTCATTGATACAGAATATTTTCAAGCTCAATATTCTATAGCCAAGAGAGGTGTATAATAAATCAGAACAAGCTCCAGTTGCAGCGCAACTGACTGATTCCATTCATTCACTGACATAAATTCTCCTTAGGAGGCCTAGGAAGGCGAAAATAATTGGGACCTTTTGTCTTTGTTGTCGGTTGAAACCTTCAAGAAAATTGCCAAATTGGGCTCTGCTTTTGTTACCTATAAAACTTTCAAATGAAATTCTAAAATATGTTTACCCGACGTTCTTGTTCAACAATTAAGAACAATGATGTGTTGTCTTGTACAGACTCAGGCCGACTATTACTGAGAGAGAATGGTTAATATTGAACCCCCAACCATCAAAGTACACACGTAGACTAACCAACACCTAATCTTTAACACCTAATCTGTCCATTCACCTAATCTTTAACATTTTCCTATAACACCACATTTCAGATCTCTATCCTCTTCCTTTCTACACCCTCTATCACCCACGTTTCACTTCTGTATAATGCTACACTAGCTTGTAAGGCCCTTCAAGCCTTACAAGCTAGAAGGGCCTCTTGCTACTGCACAATAACATACGTTATTTAAATTTTGATTTATTAACAATATTTTGAACCCTTGCTATCTCGGTAACCACAAGATCGTTCGGCTCGGGCAAACTATTGTTTTATCCAGCGTAAAAAACTTAGTACAGACATGTTAATAACATGAAATATCGATTGGCCAATATTGCGGTACAATTTTTAGAATTTTGAAAAATAGACTTGGTAATGCACGGGGGTGGGTGTTACTATCCATATTGCTAGTTTGTGTACGTGACATCGTGTCGGACTGTCTACCTGAACTGACATACTGCATTGTCAAATCAGGTAGACAATTAGATTCAGGCAACATGGTTAGTCTAGTAATTGATAATCCAATTTTTCAATTGTGCTTCAAGTTGTGGCCATTTGACAGCATGAGTTCGATATTTACTGGTATGTTTCTTATTATCTGCCTTGAGTAATAAATCTTCTTGTTTCCGCCATTCCCGAATCATTTTTTCTGTTGGAGGATGTAAAAAATGCCTTTCTACTTCCCGAATGCCATTATCTTTTGCATATTGAACCACTTTTAATTTAAAAGCGAAAGAGTACGAAACTTGCTTCATATTTTAAAATGCTATGATATTTACCGTAAGTAATATCGATACAGAAACTACTGTGTATGCTTAGAATCTTCAAGACGATACAGTTTAAAAACTACGGTACATTGTATTGTACATTGTATGTTTTGTTTTGAAATCGCTAGTTATTGAACGTGTTTAAGTAGAGTAGGGTAGTTTATAGAAAGCATCCACCCTGAAATATAGCTAGCGTTCGGACCATAAGACGCATGGTTTAGGTCATTTTCCTACGGAAAAAAGTGCGTCTTATCGTCCGGAAAATACGGTAATTTTCGTGAAGTAATCCTTTCTCATGATCTCATCCATTCCATTTAATATACCCTCTAGTCCTTTTTTTAAAAAATTAAAATAACTTTTATTTAAAAATTGTATAACAAAAATAAAATGTAGCGTATGGGTTCGGTGTCCCACTACCGACAAGAAGGATTCTTCTTATTGCAATATTATTAAAAGTTAAGTTATATTACATTTATTAATATTAAATAAATGTAATATAGCTTAATACTATAATGTAAATCTAAATACACTGGTTAAAAAAATAAACTTGCGTTTATTTATTACTGGAAAATGAAAATATGTTTTTTTATAAATAATAATATAATCGTTACCGTAGTTACGGACATTTATATTATCTAAACAATTGTTTTTAAAATAAGCGTTCGGTTCATCCTTTTTCCGTTGCTAATTCGTATTAAGGGACGTAGAAGGTATCTAAAGTCAGGTATTCCGCACGGTTACCTGACGACTTTTGTGTTACCTTTAAAAGTTTCAGATGACAGTCAAACGATAGTTTCACTGTCAACCCTCTGGAAAATATGGACTATGTTGACAATTGGTTAGCATGTAGGTTATTCCGTACGCAGAAGGTACCTTAAGTCAGGTAATCCGCACGGTTACCTGTTACCTTTAAAACTTTCGAATCCCATTCTGAAAAAGGCCATCCCATTCTGTCAAGGTACTTAAAGGCAGGTAAACTAGCGGGTTACCTGAATTTAGGTACCTTTTAAATATTTAAAAGTTAAAACTTTCGAACGACATTGTGTGGAAAATGTCAACCCTCTAGATAATATGGACTATCTTTACATTTGTTTGCATGTGGGTTCTTCCTTACGCATAAGATACCTGAACTCAGGTAATTGATTCGCTGTGAAAACTCAAAAAACGAAATTTTGGTTTTTTGAGGTTGCAATGTATTTCGGCAAATTTTCATTCGGAACAAGTTACACGATGGTTTCATAATACATTTCTTGAAGCCGAACTTCACTTAGCGCGCCTGCACTGTAAGAAGTGCTTATAAGAAGTGTTTATAGAAGTGCGTGTGCGTGCGCACACGCACTTCTATAGTTCTAATCCACTTATGAATTCTGATCCACCCACTGATACGAAACACGGAAGCAGCGCGAAGCGCCGCAGGAGTGGTGAGTACATAACTTTTGTTTGAGCATTTTTTTGCGTTCTTAGCGTCATACACATTTTTTTAGCGTCATACACTCATGATTAAAATTAGGTTATTTTTTCATCTTATACATTGGTAAGAGAAAGTCATGTGAGTTCACCCCAGATTTATGTTATTCCCCACATTTTTTTTGATAATTCGAACAGATCCCTGTTCCAATTCGTTCGAATTAGTAGGATTGTTGTGTACATTTATATAGGGTTACACGGACACGTGTGTCAACTCAGACGGACATCTTTTCAAAATACATTTTTGGCTTCAAGGAGAAATTAAACGTGAACATTTTTTGAAACAATGGCCCTACTGATACAGAGTTTTTTATGGTACTAAATATAATCGGTGTTTTTCTTACTAAAAACTTAATTTAAAGCTAACGAGAAACTATAAAGTTACGGTAGAATTAACTGGATCAAAGATTTAGATCAAGTTTATCAAATTTATAAACCAATAAAATACTTTTGTAATAATTACATTGTTTACCGTTTTATCAACTTCAAATATCTTAATAAAAAAATTAATAAAAAATAGGTTAAATTTATTTATTTTTTATTAATGCCAATTACTGATTTTTTTCTAGTTTTAAATAGATAAAGAATCTTTGGAATGTGGTTATGACTTAATTGGGTAGATAAAAAAACAACCATTACGAATGCTGGTTTATTTAACCTGTTACCAATGACCCAAATCAATATCTGATATATTTGTATGTAAGAGTTGGTACCCCTGATTTCTTCAACTTAACGTAAAACAGATGGCTCTCTCTTGAGTTGTTTGCCGCATGCAGTTCGGTTTGGTTGTATCTTAACTGTTGAGTAAACGTACTGCGGTTGCCTGTCAAATATTAATAATCGTGTCTCTGTGTTTTGAATTTTATGTATTTGAAATGTTTATTTAATTTTTATTAGTTGATTAACTTAGAACTGTTTTTTTTTTTAATTATAAAACATAAACTATGAAATTACAAATGTTTTTCAACCAATTTTGTGCCGTAATTATTTTAATTTTCTTTGATCTAAATTTCGTTTTTAGTTATCAAGATTTAGACACCTTAAATTGGGATTTATTTGGCAACGATGATTCGACAGACGAAGGTGAGTTTATTTATCTAAGCAAATTGTTGAATATTTTTTACATAGTTCATTTGTTTTTTTGCCCATAACAGGCAGGTGGAGTATAAAATCATTTGCACTCGATCTGTTAGTTCCTGGGCTGTAAACACCCAAAAAATAGTTCTGTTTGATATCTCATGGTCAGTCAATTATATGACTGAAGCATTTAAGAACAATAGAGCCAGACCCTGTGGTGAATGAAGTTTGGTAGATGCTTTACATAGGGCCCGGCATGCTGATAAACGTACTTTTCCACTGAGGAGGTAGGCAATGGTATACCACCTCACTCCTCGTTTTACCTAGTAAAGCCTCTAGAGGTTCAGTTCAAACCAGCCTTTCGGCTGGTTTGAACTGAAATCACCTTTAATCACACATCAAAGTATAATTAATCGAAAATTAAGTAAATTCTGATAAGTTTCCTAATCTGAACTTTAAAATATTGAATGTTTCTTTAGCGAAACAGGTTCTTCGACCTAATCTGTTTTAAATTGTTTACATTTCCCAAATTTATTGAAAATTAATGGTTTACCTAGTAGCTTATTAAATGAAAATCACCCTCTGTAAAACGTACAATACGGAAAATCGCTAATATTGAAGCTAATCTAGGCTCTTTAAAAGAAAACGCTTAAAAGTTGTCGGTCTTTATTTCCTATATCTTTGATTTTATACACTAACGTCGTAAAATGCATACATACCATGGCCGCAGTTTTTTTTACCGATTTTTTTAAAATCCATTTTTTACCGATTTTGATGGAAAAAAACAGAAAGTCACTAAATGCGGCTAAACTAAGCGTTCTAGAGAAAAAGTTTTCTATAAAAGTTGTAAATTTTAAATGGTATGCAATTTAGAGCACAGCCTCCCGAACAATTTCAGTAAACATGGCGCTTATCCTATTTTGTAAAGCTTACAAAATGTAGTAAATGAGGCAATAAAAAAAAATCGTAGCCATTTTTGAGAAAATCGCAAAAAAGTGAAAAATTTCACTAATAAACTAAACCACATCTGGTTGACCAATTTTGATTAAAATGTTCATGTCTTCCCCTTAGTGGTACGTAATTTAAGTTTCAACTTCGTATCCTTTTCCGTTATCGAGGTATTTTGTGCATACACAGATCAATCGTTTAAAACATGTTTATGGGGTTCAGGAAGTCTGAAACCTTGTATTTCCGGTGGAACTCGATTTCGAAAAATCGAACTACATATATAAATTTACTCGGTAATGGACTATCTACGTTGGATTTAAACGTGTAATAATTTTCCAAACGTTAACCGGGAATTCCGGGATCTCCGCTTTTCCATGTAGCGCTAACCACTGGGCTAATTTTAAACTTATTATGTTAAATGCCTGTTACAAATCCCATTCTGACCAAATGGCTTTTTTAAAATATATTTGGGATCATTATTATTACCAGGCCAAATCGTGGTAGTAGAGGTCATCTCAACCGGCCTCTAAGCATGTATAGTTCCGAATTCGATTTCCGGTCAGTTCTAACTTTTTTTATCTCTCACTTTTAATTTCTCTTGCCCTATATGAATATATAGGTAAAGAAGGGGTATTTTCTGTTATTCTTCCTCCAGCAAAATTTGTTTCATTTTGTGGATATTAAAGGTTAAATATAGGTAGGATAAATACATTGTTTTTTTCAATATTGTTACTGTACGTAGCTAATAATAAAATAATCATTAATGATTATTTTATTATTAACTTGAAAATTATTAGTATTATTATTATTATTATTATTATTTTATTATTATAAAACTATTATTATTATTAAGCTAATTATTTTTAACTTGAAAAAGAAAAAAACAACTCCTTTAACTTGAAAAACAATTGATATGATTTTTACTTTCTCTTGCCTATATGAATATGTAGGAAGGAAAGTATTGTTTTCATGTCGATTTTTCGAAATCGAGTTTTCACCGGATCGACACGTTTTCAGACCCCCTGAACCCAAAAAACATGTTTTTAGCGATTGGTCTGTGTGTGTGTGTGTGTGTGTGTCTGGTGTCTGTGTGTGTGTGTGTGTGTGTGTATACAAAATATCTCAAGAACGGAAAATCGTACGAACTTGAAACTTAAGTTTACCACTACCGGACCACTGCCGGACATACCACTACCGGACCCGACACGAACATTTTCATCAAAATCGGTCAACCGGAAGTGGTAGTTTATTCGTGTAATTTTTCACTTTTTTGCGATTTTCTCAAAAACTGGCCCTTCGATTTTTTTTAAAATCGCTTGGTTTACTCAATTTTTTATTCTCTACAAGATAGAACGAATGAATGATGGAACGAAGAATGAAGATAGGGCTTCATGTTTGCTGAAATTCTGGGTGAGGCTGTTTTCACGTAAAAATGTAGAGAATTTAAAATTCTACAACTTTTATTTCAAACATTTTTTTTGTATAACGCTTAGTTTAGCGGTAATTAGCAATTTTCTGTTTTTTTCTCACGAAACCGTGTAAAAAATCGATTTTTTTAAGATTTCGGCCTTAGAATGCATTTTACGACAAAAGTGTATATAATCAATTTTATAGTAAATTAAAAGATCTATAACTTTTATTTAAAGCATTTTTCTCTACAGAGCCTAGTTTAGCGTGAAAGAGTGATTTTCCTTATTTTTAAGCCAAACTGTGTTCGATTTTCATTTTGCGTCTTTCACCTATGGTTTAAATAAGGTTAGGTTTTTGAGGTTAGTTTTTTGTTTACTTCTAATGTTTTATTACTAATGTTAGGTTTATTGTTAATTATTTGCACTGGCAAGAGAAAGTTGTGTGAGTGTTTCACACCAGATTTTTTTACTAATATTAAACATCGGTTAATTGCTATATTATTTACATTGGTAAGAGAAAGGTGTGTAAGTGTTTCACACCAAATTTTTACTTATCGCCCTTTCTTGTCTGCATTCGTTTTTTTATCCGAAACAGTTGAACGTAAAAATTAAATTCACGACGTTATTTGCTTTTTGGTAGGTCCCTTGCAATATCTGTCTCTCCCAACTTAATTTAGTTTTCGGGGAGCGTCTTAATCTTTTGATAGTGCATATTCAGTTCAGATTTCGTGGTAGACCTTGGTTAATCTCGCCTACTTACTAGTACCTATTAATCCCTGACGGAAAATAGGGGTGAACCGATTTTAATTTAGTTCTTTTTGATTGAAAGGCGACTTTATATCTATTATATAAAAGGACAACCATGTCCTGGGTGATTCATTTATAGATCAACGCACAGCCGAAACTACTGACGCTACAGACTTGAAATTTGGAAGTTAGCTTTCTTATGTTGTGTAAGCGCGCACAAAGAAAGGATTTTGCAAAATTTTGATTTTAAAGAGAAGAAATAGCAAAAATTCCCCCCTCCACTGATGCGAGGATGAGGAATCAAGGGTCGATTTACACACATCCGTCCACGTCACGTCTCAGTTCCGTAATTCCGAGAAGACAAGTATCAGTCAAAGAAAAATATTCTTTTTTGAAAAATTAATGACAATGTCTACACTGAGCACCAGCACCGTGTCAAAACTGGCGCGTCAGTATTGTCGCAGTCACCGAACCGTCAAAACGATATTTTTTCTCGACGATATTTTGTTTTTTACGGACGTATTTGTCTCTTCCTTAGCTGTCGCTAAGGAAGGTTCGCAAAATTTTTATTTTAAATGGTAGAATTCGCAAAAATACCCTCCCATAAGAAATACAGAGAGTATACTTAAACAGCTGATTCTTCGTTTACGTTTGCGTGGGCGAAGCCACGCGGGACCCGCTAGTATAAAATAAACAGAATCATTTAATTGTCGCTTGACTAAGCGTGGTGTAAAAAAAATGCTTGAAGTAAAAATTGATGTTTTTTCGAAGGTTCTACGACTTTGATTATAATATACACTTTTGCTCTAATGCTTATTAATGCCGCAATTTAAAAAAAAATTGAATATACTGATTTTTACTATCTGTGGGATCGTACGCCCCAAACGGATGAACCGATTAACTATGATTCATCAAAATCGGCCAACCGGAAGTAGTAGTTTATTCGTGCGATTTTATCAAAAACGGCTCCTGCGATTTTTTTAAAAATCTACATCGTAGGTTTTTAATTTTCTACAAATATTTGTTTGTACATTTGGTTTAGCGGTAACTAGTGATTTTTTCATAAAAATCTGTAAAAAAATGTCGAAATATAAATTTAATTTAAAAACCCCTGACAAAAAATGTCATTTGCAGGGTGGAAAAGCAGTCTATGCTTTGCCACTCAGTGAGTAAGGCAGGGTGAACCACCTCACTCCTCGTTTTACTTAGTTTAGCCTTAGTTTAGGTTCAAACCAGCCTTTCGGCTAATGACGTAAACAACAATTGTTTTTTTTGCCATCAGTTTCTCGACGGGTTTGATGCAGTTCTCCAAGCTTTTCTATCTTGCGCAAGTTGTTTCATATCTACCTGCAACACCCTACATACATCTTTTGTAATTTCCTTTAAATATTCTAATCCCTGCCACCCTCTACAGTTCACTTCCTCAATACTGTTATTACCCTCCATTATTGATGTTTCCATATAATGCTTCTTTCATCCACCCGTCTATTACACCCTCTATCACCCATGTTTCACTTCTGTATAATGCTACTCTGCCCAAAACGGGCAGGTGGAGTGTTATTTTAATTACACTCTTATCTGTTTGGTCCAGGGCTAAAAAAAATAGTTCTGTTTCTTATCACATAGTCAGCCACATAGTCAGGTGTACTGTGACACTAGTCAGAGTTATCTCCTCTGAGAGTAATGAATTTCACTATGCAGCCAGACCCTGCGGTGAATGAAGTGAAGGTGTCATTTGCAGGGTGGAAAGTGAGTGCTTTTCGGAGGGCCTGGCATGCTGATAAGCATACTCTTTCAACTCAGTGAGGAAGGCAATGGTAAACCACCTTACTCCTCGATTTTACTTAGTAAAACCTCTAGAGGTTCAAACCAGCCTTTCGGCTGTTGACCTAAACAACAACAACATAATGCTACTACACTCTAAGCATAGTTGTCAGTCAGCTGTTTTTCATTTCAAAGGCTAGCTTGTGCAATCCAGCTTTTGATATCACTAGCAGAATTCGCCAACTTCCTGTATGTTTTCGTTGCCTATTTTTAAATTTCTCATCTCTAAACTGCTCTTGCTACTGCGTAACACTTTCGGTTTTTGTTATTAATTTTCATGAAGTAATCCTTTCTCATGACCTCATCCATTCCATTTATGATATCCACTAGTTCTTTCTTTGTCTTGGCTAATAAAACTATATCATCGGCGAATCTCAGCATTTTTATTTGAACTTTTATTCCAGCGTCAAACTTTTTGTTCAACTTCATTTCCTCTTCTATGTACAAGTGAAAAAACGTAGTGGTGATAATAAACCTCCAGGTCGTACACCGTTTCTTACAGCAGCTTCTTTTTCGTAACCCTTACTTCTCAAAACAGCCATTTGATTTTCATAAAGACCGTAGATAACTCTTCTTTCTTTGTATTTCATCCTAGCCTTTTCAAGGTTTTAAATGTTGTTTATTAATGATTAAACATAAGTTATATTTTTACTTAATTTATATTGGCAAGAGAAAATCGTGTGAGTGTTTCACATCAGATTTTTGATAATACGGAAGTTCAATAGGTTGGTTCTTAATATACATTAGTATCGTTTCTAATCCGTTTATGTTGGCAGCACTGTTCAATATTACATTACATGTAAAACCAATCAGTATCAAATATAGTAATACTATATTGTATGCACAGTAAATACTTAACCAATGTCAAAATGCTTTTAAATAAATGTTTGTGTGTTTATTCGTAGTACTTTACTTTATGTACTACGATAGCCCTGTTATTTTAGGCTTGCCTACATACAACTCATCGTCGCTCCTGGATTACTCAGCGCCTTGCTGGCGCCCAGTTATTGTCGACAACAGATAGAACTCTATTGACTGACTGGGTGAAAGCCTTCAAGACCAGACGTATGGCGACTAACCTCTTTCGTCAATAGTTTTTTGCTACAAAAGTAGCTATACCATTATAATAAAGGATTGTATATTTATTTATTATAATACACACACCATTAAAATGTTTTAGTTTTTTTTTCATGCCTATATGAATGAATATAAGGAAGGAAAGTATTTTTTATGTCGATTTTTCGAAATCGAGTTTTCATCGGAAATACACGTTTTCAGGCCCCCTTAAATGAAATAAAATATATTACCGCAACAAATATATAAAACAAACAAATAATATACCTTTTAATTTAAAAAAATTACCTTTAAAACAAAATAAATTTAATTATTGGAAAATAATACCTGCTAAGGACACATGTGAACATAACATATAAATTAAAATAAACATAATAGTTACTCAAAACAGTGAGGAAACATTGTGAGAACTGAGTCTGTAATTCTTTCAGATATAGTTTGTGTGATTTTCAGGTATGAAAAACTCACATAACTTTTCTTGCCAATGAAAATAATAAACAATATAACTAAACAATAATAATAAAACAAAGAAACTAACCTTATTAGACTAAGCTTATTAGAGCATCATGAGTGAATGATGCAAAATGAGAACCAACCTTAGTTCGGCTTAATATCACGGAAAATCACAAAGTGATTTTCCGTGATATTAATATTAAGACAATAATATTAAGACAAACTAGGCTCTAATCTTGAAAAAATCCATTTTTTTACAGATTTTCATGAAAAAAAAAACAGAAAATCCACTAACTACCGCTAAACTAAGCGTTATACAAAGAAATGTTTTAAATAAACTTTGTAGGTTTTTAAATTTTCTACTACTTTAATTATATACGCTTTTTCCCTAAAATGCAATTAAGGCCGCACAATCTTAAAAAAACTATTATGTTTTATGAGGCGATTTTTAAAACACAAATAAACTATTACTTCCGGTTAACCGATTTTGATGAAAATGTTCGTGTCGGGTCCCTTTAGCGATACCTAACTTAAGTTTCAAGTTTCAACTTCGTACGATGTTTTGTTCTTGAGATCTTTTTCACACACACACACACAGACCAATCGCTAAAAACAAGTTTTTTGTGTTCAGGGGGGTCTGATAACGTGTATATCCGGTGAAAGATTTTTTCATTCTCGGGAATAGAAAAAAGTCGCATGAGGCTAGGTCTGGCTAATACGGTGGATGGTGAACTTCCGACTACCCCAGAGTAGGCAAATAGTGGTTCACTCGTAAGGCCATGTGTGCGGGGGCGTTGTCATGATGAAGAAACCAGACAAACTGATCGCCAAAGTTTCGGGCGTTCCCTCCGCTCATTCATGTCGCCCTTCTTGAAAGATTGTTGAAGCATTTGGTAAGCTTCCGTTGCCGATTTTTCAAGCAGAAAATAAAATTTTAACCCACTCTTTATTCTTTAAAATCTGCCATAACGACTTGGCAGACGGAACACAACAGTAGAAAGAAAAAACACGACACTACGATTAAACGTTAGCGTACAAACTGACGCCGTCTGGGCAGTTGTTTGTTGAAGATCTCTACTCTCCATATAGCGGGAGAACTCTCTACGACGTCTATGAATGACAGCGCGCTCTCAGTCCGGTTTTTTTTGGGCCACCCTTCGTATTGCCTGAAAGGATCCATTTGTAAATCAAAAACAAGAGTTTATAGCGATTAGTCTGTGCGTAAACAAAATATGGATCTTCTCTGTTAGATGCCTACCACTATTAACTCCAGTTCCCCTTGTGATAGTTCTGCCACTGCTGAATAAAGATTCACACTACACACACCCATTGAACATTCTTGTTATTTTATTTGCTTGTTTTTGTTATTTTCATTTTTATTGGTCACAAATATGCCTATGTAATAAATTAGTAAAAAAATCATAGAGGAGTCATAAAATCTCTAATTGCTTCAAGTATCTTCTTAAATGGTCAACATTCATATTCAGGTTATCATTTCTGTTCCCTAATTGTAAAAGCATGTCGTGACCATTACGGCAACAATGGAGATTCGGAAGCAATCCCTTGTGCTGCAGAAAAACTATGGCATCATCTTCATTTCGTACAGTGTCAGCTAACTCCAAGAAAGTCACGAGGGCTATTGAGAAAGTAGATTACGTTTTGGAATAAAAAAATAACAAATTACAGAAAAAAAAATTTATTATGTACATCTGAAAGAGCAACTTAAACACTACTTTTCTACATAGTCACCATACAAATTGAGGCACTTGTCGTAGCGGTGAACAAGTTTTGAAATGCCTTCATCGTAAAATTCAGCCGCCTGAGATGTCAGCCAGTTAGTCACGCCCGCCTGCAGTTCCACGTCGTCATCAAAACGTTGTGTTGCAAGCCAGTTCTTCATCTTTGGAAACAAGTGGAAGTCGCTGGGTGCAAGGTCGGGACTATAAGCCGGATGAGGAAAAATCTCCCATTTGAATCATAGACTGTAATTTTGTCTCGCAGGTAACATGTTTTACCCACGTCTCGTCTCCCGTTACGATTCGGTCAAGAAATGACTCACCAGCTTTGTCGTAACCATCAAAAAATGTTAATGATGCAGCCATGCGCTGATCCTTGTGGTCTTCTGTAAGGAGTTTTGGCACCCATCTTGCACAGAATTTGTGGTAGCCTAGCTTTTGTGTAACAATCTCGTACAGCAAAGTTCTTGAAAATTGTGGGAAACAAAGGGAAAGCTCCGTTATTGTGAAACGGCGGTTTTCACGCACCTTTTCATTGACTTTCTCAGTCAGTTCATCAGTCACAATGCTCGGTCGACCACTCTTCTCTTCGTCATGGACATTAGTTCGGCCATTCTTAAAGCGAATGCACCACTGACGAACTCCACCTTCAGTGATAATGTCATTTCCATACACTGCACACAGTTTCCGGTAAATTTCTATTGGTTTATGGTTGCTTGCCAACAAAAACCTTATCACAGATCGTACTTCACAACTCGCGGGATTTGCGATTGCAGCACACATTTCAAAAGCTTATAAAAACGGAACGAGCAGCGCGATCACCCTCTCACTAGCACGGCTGGATAGCCACTGAACGGCAGAACGCCCACATACCAAAATGTCCGCGATTGCCCCGCCCCTTGCGGCAACAGACGAAAACGTAATCTACTTTCTGAATAGCCCTCGTATATCGATTGAAGAGCGAACACCCATTCCCGCCTTCATACTAGACCGCACTGTTGTACTCCCACCATCTCATACCGTGAGTTCAAACTTGAAGTTACCACTAGGGGGACCCGACATGAACATTTTCAGCAAAATCGATCAAACAGAAGTAGTATTTTTTTGTCTCAGTCTCTCGACTGGTTTAATGCAGTTCTCCAAGCTGTTCTATCTTACACAACTCGTTTCATATCTACATACAGTACACCGGATGAATGAAGGCTTGTGACGTCGACACCTGACAGCGCCGTAGGCCGTGTCCTAGCTGCATCCGGGCTTTGCGGTGCGTGAAATGCGTTAGTCGTTCAGGATAATACATGTAAGTACTGTCTGTGTGTAACTTAATGGCTTCTGGCAGAGGGGAGCAATATGCGGATTTTAAAAACATTTCACAAAACGTAGCCTATTTTTTTTAAGTGACTAAATCTTGTCGGTAATGACGTATTTCTCTAAAACAAAGTATTTCGCATGATTTTAGTTCTATAAAATTATTTCGAAAACACACGCTTAATGAGATATGTATAATTTAGTAAAGGGCCCCATATGTTGTGGGCCTGAAAGTCCCATTTTTAATTTTTTGATAAACTAACACAAAACTGGAATGCTAGAAAACAGGTAATGGAAACAAAAATAAATTTTCCAGTAATCTACAGTTTTAAAAATCTATATAGGTATATTAATGCTTATCAGACTTCTAAATAGGTTTCCTCGTTTTAACCAAATTAACTATAAAACTACTTTATATATCATTTGAGTTAATTTTGGATACAGTTATAAACATACGGAAACTTTAAACCGTTGTAGGACAACACAATTAGCACACCTAACGAAAACTTTTGGCTCTCCTGCACATGCTTCATGGACCCACAACCACATAAAGTACATCTTATCCAAGGCTCTCCTGGTTTGTTTTTTTTTGTAAGATGAAAAACAGTACAAACATAGTGTGCCGTCATCTTCGCAGTCCTCGTCTGACTGGATACAATGTTATTTTCTTTTCCTTCCTGTAGTTTTACCGCGGTTCTTATCTTTGGCCTCGAAATTTTTTCCCTTGTTGCATTTTTTCTCAGCTTCTAAAGAACTTTTACCTATCCATCCTATTGACGTCACGGGTACTGCATTTAGCCCTTCGATCGCCTCTTGAGTTACTTTCTAGCAGAACCTTGTTAGGGTTCTATCAGGGACGTCAAATTCTGTAGCTACAAGTCTTATCGATTTATTATTCAGCTTTAATTTCCTGGGAGCTTTTGTGATCCCACCAAATTCACGTCCTTAATACGCGTAATACGTTTTGTTGTTAGGCTACATGATAAACGAAGTAAAAATTATATTGCGGTAACCTTAATTTAAACTTAAACTTTAAAATTAGAATATTAAATTGTTACTGTTTTAATTACCTAATAATAATTAAATAATAAAATGTTTGAGCTTAAATTTGACGTGTGGGAAGTTGCCACATGCGCCAACTAACCCTGACTCACCGTTTTAGAAAAACGATGGCGTAGTTAAAAAACTAAGCAATCAATTTACTTTAACTTGGCCCCGTAAAAACGCCGAAGAACTGATGAATTTAATGATAACAACGTTATCATTGAATAACAACCTTCCACAATTAATGTAGAACGTTGTTAAGCGTTTCATAAACGGCTCAACACTGTTAGTTGCAGAGCTAAAATAAATAGTTCTGTTTCTTATCACATAGTCAGCCACTTATATGACTGAACTATTTAAGAACAGAAGAGGTAGAGGTGTAAAAGACACTAGTCAGAGTTATCTCCTCTGAGAGTAATGAATTTCACTATGCAGCCAGACCCTGTGGTGAATGAAGTGAAGGTGTCATTTGCAGGGTGGAAAGTGAGTGCTTTTCGGAGGGCCTGGCATGCTGATAAGCATACTCTTTCAACTCAGTGAGGAAGGCAATGGTAAACCACCTTACTCCTCGTTTTTACTTAGTAAAACCTCTAGAGGTTCAAACCAGCTTTTCGGCTGTTGACCTAAACAACAACAAACGGCTCAAAACACAACAGAATACTCACAGTGACTAGCGGAAACAGTGAGTTTCAAGATAGACAACGTCTAAACAACAGATTTATCGCGAGTGCGCCTACTTGCCCCTGCGCCTACTAGCCCCGGTCTCCCCTACATTTTCTCATTAAGCGTGTTTTCGAAATAATTTTATAGAACAAAAACACTCAATCTGTTCATTGCAGGGCTAAAATAAATAGTTCTGTTTCTTATCACATGGTCAGCCAATTAAATGACCAATTAAATCAGAGTTGTCTCTGAAAGTAATGAATTTTGTTATACAGCCAGACCCTGTGGTGAATGAAGTGAAGGTGTCATTTGCAGAGTGGAAAATATCTGCTTTTCAGAGGGCCTGGCATGCTGATAAGCGTAATTTTTTACTCAGTGAGGAAGGCAATGGTAAACCACCTCACTCCTCGTTTTACTTAGTAAAACCTCTAGAGGTTCAAACCAGCCTTTCGGCTGATGACCTAAACAACAACAGAACAAAAACATGCGAAATACTTTGTTTTACAAAAATACGTCATTTCCGGACAAGATTTAGTTACTTAATAAAAATTACATATATTTTCTGAGATGGTTTTACAATTCGCATATCAGTCCTCTCTGCCGGGGGCCATCAAGTTATAGACAGGCAGTACATGAGATGTTGTCCTAGCTGCATCCTGGTGTTGCGGTGCGATCCGCCCGGATCGGACTAACTTAGTCGAACTTAATTTCACGCACCGCAAAATTCTGATTCTCAACTTGATCCTACACATCATAATAATCCTATATCTACGTTGTATTATTTACAAATTATTTTAAACAATTTTAAAATTTCGTTCTATTTTTACTTTACCTATATGAATTATATAGGAAGGAAAGTATTGTTTTCATGTCGTTTTTTCGAAATCGAGTTTTCACCGAGTCTACACGTTTTCAGACCCCCTGAACCCAAAAAACATGTTTTTAGCGATTGGTTTGTGTGTGTGTGTGTGAGCAAAATAGCTTAAGAATATCTAGTATTATCTTAAGAATATCTAGCAGAATATCTAATCGGTCAACCGGAAGTAGTAGTAGTTTATTCGTGTAATTTTTCACTTTTTGCGATTTTTTTAAAAACGGGTCCTACAATTTTTTTAAAAATTGCCTGGTTTACTATTTTTTTTAAATTTTCTACAAGGTAGAGTAGGTGTCATGTCCGCTGCAATTCTTGGAGAGGCTGTTTTCACATTAACAAATTGTTTTTTAAGATTGCGGCTTTAATATGCATTTATTTATAGCGCAAAAATTTATATAATAAAAGTTGTAACAATATAAAATCCTACAACTTATTTCAACCTTTTTTTTTGTATAACGCTTAGTTTAGCGGTAATTAGCGATTTTCTGTTTTTTCTCACGAAAACGTGTGAAAATCGATTTTTTTAAGATTTCGGCCTTAGTATTCATTCATTTTATGACAAAAGTGTTTATAATCAAATTTATAAAAAATTAAAGATCTACAACTTTTATTTAGAGCATTTTTCTCTACAGAGAGTAGTTTAGCGTGAAAGAGTGATTTTCCGTATTTTAAGCCAAACTGAGGTTGATTTTCATTTTGCGTCTTTCACTCATGATTAAAATTAGGTTATGTTTATTGAGGTTAGTTTTTTGTTTATTTCTAATGTTTTATTACTATTGTTAGGTTTATTGTTAATTATTTGCATTGGCAAGAGAAAGTCGTGTGAGTGTTTCACACCAAATTTTTTTTTGTTTATTTCTAATGTTTTATTACTAATGGTAGGTTGTATTGTTAATTATTTGCATTGGCAAGAGAAAGTTGTGTGAGTATTTCGCACCAGATTTTTTTAAATACGACTTTGCCCAATTTATGACATAATTATGTCATCATTAGGAATTATCAGTGTTTACATCAATAGTATAAATCATATCAGAAACGCGACTAGACTCACGTCATCGGAATAAGAGAAAAGAGAAAATTAATTACGCGCTCAGATACAAGTTTACTGACAAAATTTAATTTTACGGAAAACAATAGTAGGTACAAGAAGCATCGCCAAACGTATCGAGAAGCTTGTATATTCGTCCGGCCGACTGTACCTACAAAACAACCTACAGTTCAGCCGTTCTTAGTTTGCTCCTACTGTCAACAAACAAAACCCAACTACTACAGGGTGCACGCTAGAGTCTGTGACTTTACGGATGTCGTATTCCTATTAAGTTAACTATTTTTTTAAATTATAAGTCATGATATGATGTAGGCCTAAAAATTTCATTTAGAAAAATACTTTTAAAAGTATTTTGTATTTAAATACTTTTAAAAGTATTTGTTGTTACTTTTTAATCAACGTGTACATATTTTGATATAATGCGCATGCTCAGTGACGTCATTATTTGTTTACATTAGGAGCAAACTAAGAGAGGCTGGACTGTACAGTTGAGCCGTTGTTAGTTTGCTCCTACTGTCAACAAACAAAAGCCACCTACTACAGGGTGCACGCTAGAGTCTGCGACTTTACGGATGTCGTATTCCTATTAAGTTAACTATTTTTACTTTCTCTTGCCTATATGAATATATAGAAGGAAAGTATTGTTTTCATGTCGATTTTAAGAAATCGAGTTTTCACCTGATCTATACGTTTTCAGACCCCCTGAACCCAAAAAACATGTTTTTAGCGATTGGTCTGTGTGTGTGTGTGTGTGTGTGTGTGTGTGTGTGTGTGCGTGCGTGCGTGCGTGTGTGTGTGTGTGTGTACATAAAATATCTCAAGAACGGAACATCGTACGAACTTCAAACTTGAAACTTAAGTTACATACCACTACCGGACCGGACACGAACATTTTCATCAAAATCGGTCAACCGGAAATGGTAGTTTATTCGTGTAATTTTTCACTTTTTTGCGATTTTCTCTAAAACTGGTCCTACGATTTTTTTAAAAATCGCCTGGTTTACTCAATTTTTTATTCTCTACAAGATAGGGTACGCGTCATGTTTGCTGAAATTCTGGGTGAGGCTGTTTTCACGTAAAAACAAAGTTTTTTTTAAGATTACGGCCTTAATATGCAATTTAGCGAAAAAAATTATATAATAAAAGTTGTAGAGAATTTAAAAACTTACAACTTTTTATTTCAAACATTTTTTTGAAACTAAAAACAAAGTACTAAAAACATCAGAACATCAATAGTATACATCAATAGTATAAATCATATCAGATATCATATCACTATTTTACAACTAAAGTCATGTGAAGTATTTCGCACCAGATTTTTTTAATCAATTTTCTGTTTTTTTCTCACGAAAATGTGTGAAAAATAGATTTTTTTAAGATTTCGGCCTTAGTATGCATTTTATAATGCATACTATATAATGCATATAAAGATCTGCAACTTTTATTTAGAACATTTTTCTCTACAGAGCCTAGTTTAGCGTGAAATAGTGATTTTCCGTATTTTTAAGCCAAACTGAGTTCGATCTTCATTTTGAGTCTTTCACTCATGATTAAAATAAGGTTATGTTTATTGAGGTTAGTTTGTTGTTTATTTCTAATGGTTTATTACTAATATTAGGTTTATTGTTAATTATTTATATTGGCAAGAGAAAGTTGTGTGAGTGTTTCACACCAGATTTTTAAAATTATAAGTACTTCAAAGTACTAAAAACATCAGTCATGATATGATTTAGGCCTAACAATTTCATTTAGAAGAATACTTTTAAAAGTATTTTGTATTTAAATACTTTTGAAAGTGTTTTGTTGTTACTTTTTAATCAGCGTGTACACATTTTGATATAATGCGCATGCTCAGTGACGTCATTATTTGTTTACATTAGGAGCAAACTAAGAGAGGCTGGACTATACATATTTTATAAATAATTTGCTTAAAATATTCTAACCTTTCCTTCCCTACAATTCACTTCCCCAATATTACCCTCAATTGTAGTTGTTTATTCGTGCGATTTTCGACACCAAATGTACGTCCGGACTGGCGCCATTACGAATTCACAACATTCATGCATGGTGACATTAAAACTCCCGTATCTCAGAAAATGAGAATATTTTTGAATTTTTTGATGACATGATAAGGATATAGAACGGTTAACCTAATAATTTTAATCATAAGTGAATGATGCAAAATTAAAACCGACATTAGTTTGGCTTTATAATACGGAAAATCACTCTTCGGCGCTTAACTAGAGTCTGTAGAGTAAAATTCTTAAATTTAAAGTTGTAGGTTTTTAAATTTCCTATAAATTTGATTATATACACTTTTGGGGTATTTTCTGTTATGCTCCCACTCCCCCCAGCATAATTTTTCACATTTTGTGGATATTTCGTATGTAGTTATTTTTACAGTTTTTTTACTTTCTCTTGCCTATATCAATATATAGGAAGGAAAGTATTGTTTTCATGTCGATTTTTCGAAATCGAGTTTTCACCGGATCTACACGTTTTCAGACCCCCTGAACCCAAAAAACATGTTTTTAGCGATTGGTGTGTGTGTGTGTGTATGTGTGAGTGCGTGCGTGTGTGTCTGTGTGTGAACAGAATATCTCAAGAACGGAACATCGTACGACCTTTAAACTTAAAACTTAAGTTACATACCACTACCGGACCCGACACGAACATTTTCATCAAAATCGGTCAACCGGAAGTAGTAGTTTATTCATGTAATTTTTCACTTTTTTGCGATTTTCTCAAAAACTGGTTCTACGATTTTTTTAAAAATCGCCTGGTTTACTTAATTTTTTTATGCTCTACAAGATAGGGTAGGCGCCATGTTTGCTGAAATTTTTGGTGAGGCTATTTTCACGTAAAAACATTATTTTTTTAAGATTACGGCTTTAATATGCATTTTAGCGCAAAATTTTATATAATAAAAATTGTAGAGAATTTAAAATCCTACAACTTTTATTTTAAACATTTTTTTGTATAACGCTTAGTTTAGCGGTAATTAGCGATTTTCGGTTTTTTTCTCACGAAAACGTGTGAAAAATCGATTTTTTAAGATTTCGGCCTTAGTATTCATTTTATGACAAAAGTGTTTATAATAAAATTTATAGAAAATTAAAAGATCTACAACTTTTATTTCGAGCATTTTTTTTGTACAGTGGCTAGTTTAGCGTGAAAGAGCGATTTTCCGTATTTTTGAGCCAAACTGAAGTTTATTTTCATTTTGCGTCTTCCACTCGTGTTTAAATTAGGTTATGTTTATTTAGGGTAGTTTTTTGTTTATTTCTAATGTTTTATTACTAATGTTAGGATTATTGTTAATTATTTGCATTGGCAAGAGAAAGTTATGTGTTTCACACCAGATTTTTAACGATAAAAACGGGAAAATATTTAATAAAATCATATCCATATTTTTCAGGTTAACGTTAAAGGTTTTTCCTATTTCAAGATAACCATAAACTATTTATTGACAATTATTAACAATATTGAGAAAATCAATGTACCCTACCTGTATTTAACCTTAACTTTTGGAGAATATTGGTGTAGGATTTTTTTTAAATATTTTCCCCGTTTTTATCGTTAAAAATACTATAAGGTTTAAGGTTGCATACGAAATATTCACAAAATGTGGAAATTATGCTGGGGGGGGGGGGGAGAACAGAAAGACCCACACTTTTGTCGTGAAGTGACTTGTTGCGATTGTCATAGGTATACTTAGGCCGAAATCTTTAAAATCCGATTTCTTATAAATTACTATTAATTAATTCTTATTAATTCTTATAAATTATTATTCTTTAAAATTACCGCTAAACTAAGTGGTGCACAATAAAAACCAACAAAAGTAAAAGTTGCTGGTTTTTAATGTTCTACAACTTTGATTGTATTATACTTTTACCCTAAAATGCATATTAATGCCGCAAACTTAAAAAACAAACATTTTTCTACGAGAGCACAACCTCTCCAAGAATTTCAGCAGACATACCTTATAACCCTATCATGTAAAGCATATAAATTGTAGTAAATGAGGCGATTTAAAAATAAATTGTGGGAGCCGTTTTTGAGAAAATCGCAAAAAATGAAAAATAAGAGGAATAACCTCTACTACTTCCGGTTGACCGATTTTGATGAAGTTCTAAGTTTCAACTTTGCGCTAAACACGTTTTTTTTGGGTTCAGGAGCCCCAGAAAAAGCGCATTTCTGGTAAAACTCGTTTTAGGAAAAATCAGCATAATAGCATACTTTCCTTCCCATTTTCAGGCACGGCATATTTTCCTCAATTCAGGCACGGCATATTTTCATACGTTACAAAAAATAATTTTCTCCTTCACCGTCTGCATTAGCAGTATATTGCATAACAGTCGGACGTTAACCCCAAAAAAAAATCCCATATTTATGCAGAGCAAGAGAAAGTAAAAAATTCAGTAGCGTGGATGATTCATAAATGTATGTTGAACGACATGTCGTAACAAGAAAAAATTTATTACTGATTATTTTTCTTGAGCGTTCCAATCTTGTGATTTGCGGTAAATAAACAAACAAGTTTATTCATGTCTATTTTTGCCATTACACAAGTACACAATTATCTTAGTTTACACACTATGTACTCGTAATAAAATCTATAATGGTTTATTTATAATGTATTTCAATTCGTTTCTCTTATCTTTTTAAAATATGTGAGCCTAGTTAACTTATTTCTTTTTACACATTTTCTTGCAATATTAAAACGCTTGAAAGTTTTATTGTTAGTTTGGCTTTTATTAATACGGAAAATCACTCTTTCAAGGTTGGTTTCATTTTGCATCATTCGCTTAAGATTAAAATTAGGTAATTTTTTGAGTGGGGTTTTTGTTTATTTGTAATGTTTTATTACTAATGTTTTTTTTTATCTTTTATTTGAAATTTTGAACTGTACACAAATATATGACTACTAGAAAATGTGTTGTACGTACATAACCAAGTAACATGGGTTTATTAGGCGTCGGGCTGGATTCCCAGGAAGGTGAAAGCGGTGAAGTTCTTGAATTAGAGGATTCAGATTAAGTAGTAATTTTGAAAAGATTTTTTATAATAGGACTGTGCTACTTCTTAAACTGTAGGAATCCCGAAATCGGAGTGTAAAGTGTTGTTACTTACGTAGTACGGAGCTCTAGATATTAAACGGAGAAATTTTGATTTGAACGTCTGTAGATGATTAAGATTACTGGATTTTGCTGAGCCAAACAACTGGACTCCGTAATTCCAAACTGGTTTAAATAATTTGTACAGCAGTAATTTTGAAGAAGTTGGCAAAGGAGAGGTTCTACAAAGAAATCGGTACATGTGCGACTGCCATAATTTTGTATTTAATCTTTTATAATAAAGTTGTATTTAAGTCTTTTGTCCAAGATAAGCCCTAAGTATCGAATTTCACACTTCTGAGATATGGGAACGTTATTACTAATGTTAGGTTACATTGGTCATTTTTTCCATTGACAAGAAAAAGTCGTGTGTGTTTCATTTCAGAAACATAACGCGGTAGACCGCATACTATAGTAGCGCCATATTGTTTTAAATCCAATTTTTACCCGAAATACATGTTTTCAGGCTTTCTGGACCCAATAAACAAGTTTTAAGCGATCGGTAACATTTTGCTGTCCCATCTTATAATGTATTTATCAGTACGCGATGAGCGAACATACACAAATCGCGGCTGCAGCCTATATGGTATACCTACGCTATTTAGTGACAAAAAAACAAAGGAGCAACAACGCTGGTGGCAGACATTAATATTAATGCAAGTAGGGCTATATGGTGGCCATCATTTTACTCAGGGATGTGAAATGTCAAGCAGTAAATGGCTTATGCAAAAAATTTACCAGAATGCCGCCAACTGACTTTGGGTTTTTGATAAATGTAATTTTTCCACGAATAGCACGGAAAGATACGAACTGGAGGTAGGCTATTTCTGTTCAGGATAGGTTAGCAGTAACAGTTAATTCGTTTACTGACAATTGGGGATTCCTTCGCCAGCCTAGGATACCTTTTAAAAATTTCGAAACAGTCGATAAGTGCCATGCATCGTTTGTCTTCCCATGCATCGTTTTTGTTAATTTATTATAATATCGTGGGTGCTTAGCATCCCATCAACATTCGGGTCTTTTCCGTTTTCTGTATGCCAATATCAAATCGGAATTCCCTGAAGGGTTCCACATTTGTTTATTTCTCCCACTCCCTGACTTACTGAATACTCATACTGAGACAGACACCCTCACGCACGCGTACACATGTCCTTCCCAGTTCATTACGTAGTACTATGTTAAAAGCCAAGCCAATTGATGTGTACGCATGCGCATACTTAACTTACCCTTCACACTCCTCCGACTCACAGTTAAATGTACTGTCAGAGTATTGTTGAAAGTTGACAATACCGATTGTATTTTGTAGGCATGCTGTTCCATTGTTGATTACATACACTGCACTATTGCAGTACATAATACAATACTGCAATAAAAACGTTCTGTTGTTTTATTTCATATTTTGAAACACTCGTGTGAGTATTTCACACATATTTTTAAGTTTTCACATCTTCTGGGATTATGTAATAACCCCCTTTTCCTGAAGGAACTCTGTAGCATCTTCCTCCTTCAAATGGGATGAGTTATATTTTGAGTATGCAAAGTATTACTTCGGCAACTATGCCTAAAACAAAAACTAGTTTTTAGCTTTCATCTCATTTAAGAAAAATGGAGATTTATTAAGCCAGTTAGCCACAAATTTGGAAAATTCATGGCACAATCTAACCCCACTGATCGGGGCTAGTTTGTGCCAGCAAGTTTTTACTATTGATGTCTTATTTAAAAATCAATGTGGCACGAATCTTACCCTAAGAAGGGGTTGGTTTGTGCTTATTGAAGACCATGGAAATAAAAAATAATATTTTATTAAAGCCAAAAAAGAAGAATTTACAAAAAAATTTGCTTATGTTGTAATGAAATGATTTTTAGCCACTTAAAACTAGGAAATACCGTGTCTAAATCAATTAAAAATTGAGCACTAATTTTTACAAAATCATTTGGCTATGGCTTCAAGTCCACAATAATATTCTCTTCCAGACAATTTTACAAGATCAGCAATCGTTTTTAAAACTGCTTCTTTAGAACACCAAATCTCAGCTTCCTTTGCTGGGGTTATTTCCAATGTTTGCCTGATTTTTCCATCAAATTAATGTGCACGTCAGTTTGATGTGTCCATGATACCTATGATACCTATGTTGCTATTATCCGAGGTATATCTTGCTGTGTCTTTACTATTAGTACTCTCAAAAAATCTGGTTTAGCAATCTGGATCAGTAAAACCTTCCTTCACTTCCATCAAAAATTTCCTCTCCACTCTCTGATTCACTGCTGTCGGATATTTTGTTTCTTTTCTTATTTTCCTCCTGGATGTAGATGTCAGTATTTTCTGCATTGCTGACCAGAAGGTCCTCTGAAAACACACTTTTACTTCTTTTACTTGGTACTATAAAGGTCGGCTTTCACGCTTCGAACATAGTTTCCTCCTGGATGTAGATGTCAGTATTTTCTGCATTGCTGACCAGAAGGTCCTCTGAAAACACACTTTGACTTGGTACTATAAAGGTCGGCTTTCACACTTTCGAACATAGTTCTTCGCCATTTTTGAAATAATATCCACTTTTAACCTAAAAACAACAAACGCAAAAATATGTAATGGGCACCATCAAACTGCTGGCAGGTTTCAATCTTGTTAAATTATGTAGTCGTATGCTACAAGCTATTTTATAACCCTTATGTCTTAGTGAAGGGCCAGCTGTAAACCATTTATTGAACAAAAAGTTACATCAAGGGGGACACTTGTGCCAGAATTGGCACAAAGTCACCCCGTGAATCAGCGGTCAAAAGATTAAAGATTAACTGTGTCCTGGTCCCACATAAAAGTTGCACACAAACTCAAATTTTACCACGATGTCTCAGTGAATGAAGAGCTATTACAAAACGAAGAGGTTAAATCAAGTTACCCGAAATACATAGCGAAACGCAGCACATTTCAAACCTTCCATCTAACCTAAAAACAGGGTCCTATCTCTGTCGATGGCTGCTTCGTTGGATCCGGTGGGCGTAAGGCTCGGTCGAGGGACCGCTGTGGGCATCGCTTGCGTCAGCGGGCGATGACGGTCCGGTCGACGGCTTACGGTGACAGGTCGGCGAGCGGAAGCATCATCTTCTCTCTTGTGGAGTCGTCGATTAGTCTTCGCTGGAGTCCTGTAGCCGTGTGCCGTGGTGGACGTCTTGTCTGCTGTCTGGATCATAATTGAATTTATCTGTGTCTGGATCGGAATTGAATCCCCTGTTGAGTGTAGCGCTCTTTATATAGTTGCCGAGAGCGCTGTGGTAGAGGGCGGTTATTCACTCGGCCTTGGCGACAAAGCCCTCTTTCGGTACGCAGCCGAAAGGTTTGTCGGTACGCCTCCAAAGGGCCTACCACGCCGACAAGGGCCGGGAGAAGTATTGAAGGCCGGCAACACAGTAAATCACAGTAAATCTGGCATCGAACTGATCACAGTGACTCCACTTAACTAAATGAACGCTGCCATGTTGCACAACGCCGCAAAACCCGGATGCACTAGGATACGGCCTTAGTCATTTTATTAAAATTGGGTAATTTTTTAAATTATGTACATAGGCAGAAGAAAGTCTTGTGAGTTTTACACTGAATTATTTTTTTGTATATATAATTTACAATTCAAGTAAATAATATAGCTTTTGGTTTGTCTTTTTATTAAGTCCCTTTCCTATCAGAGGTCAGAAGTAATCATTATGCAGATCTTATTGGCTACTGCACGGAACAGTTCTGTAAAAATGAGCGCGTATAAAGAGCATGGAACAGTTCCGTGTTAGTTGGCAATAATGTTTTAATTTCATCTGTTATCTTTTTAAATATTGTAGGCCGTTGTTTAAGTCATCAGCCGAAAGGCTGATTTGAGTCCCCAGAGGCTTCACTAAATAAAACAGGAATTGTAGGCCTAATCAACTTATTTCTCTTTAAACATTTTGTTGCAATATTAAAACTTTTTTAAAAATGTATCGTCCTTTCTTAAATAATTTTATAGTTTATTAATTTTATATCCTCGTCCAAGCCCGTGCTTGGACGAGAAATCTCTTGATCGAGAGTTTGAAGCTCTTATCACGAGACCTGTCTCTAACGAACTCCGGAAGCAAGTTGTAAAACTTGCTTCCGGAGTTAACCCCTCGCAGATAGGGGTATCTACTAGTAGTATATGGGGTACCAGATAGGGACTGTCTATTATATGATAGTACAGTAGACTCTCAGAAATCCGGACTAATGTGGCGGACGGCCGGTCCGGATTTCCCGGAGGTTGGCAATTTCGACTTTATGGCGAATAATTATAACAATAAGCATTAACGTTTATCTGCTAATATAAGAGTGAGCTTCTGAAAAAACTTTAAAACACTGTAGGCCTAAGGCTACTGGTACTGTAATTATTCAATATACGAAGCACAAACATCGACTAAACTTAATGCTACTGTACCGTAATAAGATTCGATTGCACTCTTTGTAAGATTTGCAAGTTACGGATTTCAAACATGTAACAATGAACGTCATATATGTCTCAATTATAGAGTAATATAGTAATATAGTAATATAGTAAAAATAGAGTACCGTACTGTAGTACGGTACTGTGCTTAGTAAAGTACGGTTCTGGGATTAAATAAAATGCCTCGTAAAATCATAAACATAGATTTTACTAAAACACAGAGCTCCCGACGACGCAAACTACTGTGGGCCCTAAATGACAAAAAATGTCATTTACATACATTTTATATACGCAATTATTATTAAAAAGTACATACACACAAATTATAGTGCTAATTGCATGATCGTTCATCGGGCCAATCCCATGAAAACTTTTTACTGGTTGTTAATTTAAAAGTTGTAAATTTTCAGAAAATAAAGTAAAAAAAAAAAATCATCGTCCGGACTAGCGCGATCCGGATTTTTGAGAGTCTACTGTATATGATATTCACCAAAATTATACCAAATATCTAAATATTCCATGAAATTTGTGGCTGCGGAAGCAGGGTTGATAGAACTGCACACCAGCATTTCCTGGCTGCCATGAGGTCGGTGTTCCATGTCAGTCACACTTCCTCTTTTTGGTACCCTTACGTGCGTTACGTTCGTCAAATTTAACCATAATAATACTTGATGTCTTTTGTTATTGTAGATTTGTTTTCTACATGCAGGTCGAATATTATTTACGCTCTAACATGTAGTGTTAAATTGTCTGCACTCGATCTGCTAGTTCCAGGGCTACAAAAAGTAGTACTGTTTCTTATCACATGGTCAGCCAATTATATGATTGAAGCATTTATGAACAAAAGAGGTAGAGGTGTAAAAGATGCTAGTCGGAGTTATCTCTTCTGAGAGTAATAAATTTCATTATAGAGCCAGACCCTGTGGTGAATGAAGTGAAGGTGCTGGATGAAAAGTAGAAGCCTTTCGGAGGGCCTGCCATGCTGATAAACATACTACTCCACTAGGAGCAAGTAATGGTAAACCACCGTACTCCTCGTTTTACCTAGTAAAGTCTCTAGAGATTCAAACCAGCATTTTCGGCTGATGACCTAAACAACAACAAATAATTTTTACTTTCTTTTCCCCTGTGTAGTGTTTTTTTTTTGTGGATTCAAGGGGTTGAAAACGTGTAGGCTTCTGTATCCGGTGAAAACTCGATTTCGGCACATCGCCATGAAATTAATAGACTACTTTCCTTCCCTGTATATATTCATATAAGACAAGAGAAAGTAAAAAATTATTAGATTTGATCTGTTTTGGTTTTTTATTGTATGCGTCCTAAATTGTTGTTTATTCATGTGTCCTAAATTTGGTGGCGAGAAACTGTTAAACCATTATAGATTTCAGATTTCATTGTTGTACGGGAAACATCAATGCACATTTCCCTAAGTTTTGTCTATTTTGTATCGGACATTCTGTGTATAAATATTTAATATTAAAACATACAAAGAAGCACACAAAGGCGTGTGCTTCACTGAAGATGATATATAAATTTATAATATCTTAGCGGAGATAAAAGATGAGAGAATATTGTTGGGTAGATGGCAACCGGTTTCTCTTAGGTTAGGTCTCGCTTCGTCTCCCGTAGCTCCTCTATAAACATAACAACGTTTTATAGGTAGTGGGTGTCTAAAAAGGTTGATATCGTTTAAATTAATTTTTACTTTCTATTGCAGTCGACTTCTCAGCGTTCGTTCACTGTAGGCTTTTTCATCCGGTGTTCTGTTTTTCCTCTTCATAGAAGCCCTTAAAGTCCGTAATTATTTTAATTTTGTTCGGTTCGTTAAGTTTTCTCTGTTTATTCCGATTTTCTCTGTATCCTTTCTGACTTCTATACTAAGGGACGTAAAATTTTAGCCTTATTTTTCTAATCGTTCATTTTCCTTGTACAGTTTTTCTCGACCTCGTAACTTAGATCTTGTTTCACTTAGATCAGCCTTTCCAGGCATTGTAAGACAGATCTGTACTTGCGTCTTCAGACACACAGGTTTTATCACAGTATTATAATGAGTTTCTCGGAGTGCACCGGTCATGTTTCCTTGTCTGGTTTTGTTCGTTTCCTTATCGCTGATCTCTGGTTGTATTATCTCCCTGAGGTCTTGAAACTATCAACTTGCCCAATTTGGCGTATGAATTAGATGGAAGATTCAAGTAAATTTTTGTCACATTTATTTTGGTCCATCCTATGCATATCCTCGTGTGTTTGTGTATACATTAGTCTTTCAGTTGGTTAAGTTTGCCGTTTTTATTTGTTTTTATTATTTTCTTTTTTTATCATCGGAGTCATTATTATTATTACAGAGCGGTAAGTTTGGTTTATAGACTCTATCAAAACCACCCGCTTCTTACCGATGCCCCCTTCACCACACGTTCTGTCTTGGGTTTTCAAGAAGAGATTTTTATATACAACGCACGAATCACGATGCAACTCTCTTTCGTTGTTTTTTAACTGCCTTCTATTATTGCAGTCATTTTAAATGATTAACTCTGATGTCTAATCATTTATTTACTCAATTTTATCGCCGGTCGATTCACTGTACATCTTTTGTAATTTTAAAGGACGCCATTTTTCTTTCTTACTAAATTAAAGGTTGTAGAACCTTCATTATTTTAATTAATTTAATTATTTTTACGTCTTGCTTTATGTCTTTTAATTATCTATCTTCGTGTGTAATCCCAGATTAACATTACTGCCTCTTACCACGGCTTATTCTTCCCTATTATTTGCTAGATGGAATTTATCCTTAACCCTGAAAATCCTTGTCCCTTATTATGTTCCTCAACCAGGACACTTGTTGGCCGTCAATACCGCTCCGAACTTTAATATTTTACTTCAATACAAACTAGAGCAGCTAAACCTAACCCTAACTACACCTAAACCTAAGTTCGTTCGGGATGTGGTTATGATAAATAATAATGAGACTTACTCTAAACTAATGGGAAATAATTATTTATTTTACGGAATAATGATTAAACTTAACCTAATTACAAATACAACTAATTAAATTAAGTAAATTGAATTAATTACAAAATTTAAACGTAAACTTGACTAACAATGGAATCCTTCCTTGTAGAAATCATAAACATTCTCTGTTTTTGTCTACAACAACTTTTTACCAACCGTAATGACACTATTTCGAACGACTCACTACAAAAGTGCTGACTGTTTTTATACCTGTGGTCTAAAAGTTAATTTAGACTATTCGAACAATTACAAGATGTTCTTATAAATGCGGTGTTATTCTTGAACCCCATGGAAAAAATAAAATTAAAAAAAAATATTTCTACTACTTTTTTTTAGGACTACTATTTAAAATATCTCATTCATCACTATCTCCTATCCTTGTTCAACACACTCCACCCCATACAATACATAATAGTTACAATAAACAGCTTATCCTATCGACCGTTTCCAGAATAATGTGACAGTATGTTCCAAGATAGGCCAACTTCTTCTAGCTGGAGTTATAACTTATTTCTTTTCCCATTACTTTGAAATTGGACTTGCTCTAGTTTTTCTTCAGATTCACGTCTTAGGCTGTTCCGCCCTCATAGGTGGCAATTTTTACTTTCTCTTGCCTATATGAATATATAGGAAGGAAAGTATTGTTTTCATATCGATTTTTCTAAATCGAGTTTTCACTGGATCTACACGTGTTCAGACCCCCGAACCCAAAAAACAAGTGTGTGTGTGTGTGTGCGCGCGCGCGTGTGTGTTTGAACAGAATATCTCAAGAACGGAACATCGTACGAACTTAAAACTTAAGTTACATACCACTTCCGGACCCGACACGAACATTTTCATCAAAATCGGTCAACCGGAAGTAGTAGTTTATTCGAGTAAGTTTTCACTTTTTTGCGATTTTCTCAAAAACTGGTCCTACGATGTTTTTTAAAATCGCCTGGTTTACTTATTTTTTATGCTCTACAAGATAGGGTAGGCCCCTATTGTCTTTTCTCACAAAAACATGTGAAAAATCGATTTTTTTTTAAGATTTCGGCCTTAGTATGCATTTTACGACAAAAGTGTATAATCAAATTTATTGGAAATTAAAAGATCTACAACTTTTATTGAAAGCATTTTTTCTAAAGAGCCTAGTTTAGCGTAAAAGAGTGATTTTCCGTATTTTAAAGCCAAACTGAGGTCGATTTTCATTTTGCGTCTTTCACTCATGATTAAAATAAGGTTATGTTTTTGAGGTTAGTTTTTTGTTTATTTCTAATGTTTTATTACTAATGTTAGGTTATATTGGTCATTATTTTCATTGGCAAGAGAAAGTTATGTGAGTGTTTCACACCAGATTTTTAAAATTATCATATTTTGTCCATCCGTCCGTCACTCCCAGACGTCAGAAACTACAAGTGATAGCAACAAACGGTTTTCGGATTCGTAATCTACACAAAAAGTTATCGGGTTTGAAGTTCCGGTTTCGACTAGAAGTGGCCCAAAACCGGGAATCTAGAAATCAAAGTTGGAATTTGGAAAAAAATCAGTGTCATTCGATTCCTCTTAAAGAGTAGATACAGAAGCCACTAATGGTATTTGTCATAAATGAAAGGTAAGCCTTTTTAAAAATTGCCACCAGCCATGAGACGCGTCGTCTCATGAAAGGGAGTTTTTACTAATTAGAAAAATCTGGTGTGAAACACTCACACAACTTTCTCCTGCCAATACAAATAATTAACAATAAACCTAACATTAGTAATAAAATATTTGAAATAAACAAAAAACTAACCTCAAAAAATATTAGTGAAATACGCAAAATTAAAATCGACCTCAGTTTGGCTTAAAAATACGGAAAATCACGCTTTCACGCTAAACTAGGCTCTGTAGAGAAAAATGCTCTAAACAAAAGTTGTAGATCTTTTAATTTTCTATAAATGCGATTATATACACTTTTGTCGTAAAATGCATACTAAGACCGAAATGTTAAAAAATCGATTTTTCTCACGTTTTCGTGAGAAAAAAAACAGAAAATCGCAAATTACCGCTAAACTAAGCGTTATACAAAAAAATGTTTGAAATAAAAGTTGTAGAATTTTACATTCTCTACAACTTTTATTACATAAAGTTTTGCGCTAAAATGCATATTAAAGCCGCAATCTTAAAAAGAAAATGTTTTTACGTGAAAACAGCCTCACCCAGAATTTCAGCAAACATGGCGCCTACCCTATCTTGTAGAGAATAAAAAATTGAGCAAATGAGGTGATTTAAAAAAAAATCGTATGACCAGTTTTTGAGAAAATCGCAAAAAAGTGAAAAATTACACGAATAAACTACTACTTCCGGTTGACCGATTTTGATGAAAATGTTCTTGTCGGGTCCGGTAGTGGTATGTAACTTAAGTTTCACGTTTCAAGTTCGTACGATGTTCCGTTCTTGAGATATTTTGTACACACACACACACACACACACACACACACTCAGACACTCATACACAGACCAATCGCTAAAAATATGTTTTTTTTGGGTTCAGAGGGTCTGAAAACGTATAGATCCGGTGAAAACTCGATTTCTAAAAATCGACATGAAAACAATACTTTCCTTCCTATATATTCATATAGGCAAGATAAAGTAAAAATGCATACTATCTAAAATAGAAGAAAGCATTTTTAATAATGTCAACATATGAAGCATTTTCGTAAAAGGTAAAGGCGTTTGGTCATAAAACATCAGTCGGTGTGAAATACTTGCACGACTTAATCTTGCCAAAAAATTAAATTTTTAACCTATGTTTAATCATAAGTGAAAAATGCTATACGATTATCAAACTCTGTTTGACTTAGATACGGAAATTCACTAATTGATGCTAAACCAAGCTCGGTGAAATAACAGTTGTGGGTGTTTTAATTTTCTTTAACTTCATTTACATGTAGACCTACCGCTGTCGTAAAATGCGTAGTTAGGCCGCAATATTTAATAATAGACTAATAATAATAATAATAATATGTCTTTATTTCAAAAATACAAAATAATTTTAAAAGTATATACAGGGTGATTCATGAAGTTCTCCCCCCACTTCTACAGCACATTGTACTAGTAAAAATAATGAAAAAATGTTATATAAACATAGGTCCGAAAACGCTTCGTTAGCGAGTTACAGCTAGCGAAAGATTTCGCCTGAATTCCTGGGCAAAGAGTAAAATAAAGCCATACTGAACTTTTGGAAAGGTTAATTAAGTAAGAAATGTCGTGGATTCTTATGTAATTTTACCCTGATAAAGCTAATAAAATAGGTTTCAGAACTGTACCTGTAGTAGTTTTTGAGGGATTCACGGTTAAATGCAAAAAATTGGGGCACGAAACAATGTTTTTTTAAGTTTCATGTACAATAACTTTGTTAAATTGGTAATAAATACATAAAATCAACAAACATTAATTGTAGAGAATTTAATTCTGAGAAAATTGATATAATCAAAGTCTAAAATAAAACAGAAATAAGTATCAAAAAATCGATTTTATTCAGTATAATACATTACTATCTGTAAAGAAATACCGTACGGTATTTAGTTAAAATAAAACAAAAACAAAATGTTTGTTCCTTAATGATGAGATAAATTGAGAAAACAAGATGAACTGTTAAATAAATTTGTTTGTAAATAAAAATATCATGTTTTATTACGTTGTATTTTTTTTTTAAATAAAAATTTACATTAAATGTTCGAAAATAAATGAAGCAAACATTTTCCAATTATTGTTTACTAATAATCGAAATGCAGTTTTTTGTTTTATTAATTTCTAAGTTGGTAACGCACGAATAACAGCTGATCAACAATGGTATTCTGTACTGTTACGTTAGAACTGTGTATTAGTGGTGTTTTGCAAGCTACAGCAGGAGATCGGGTTCTGTGAATCGTGTTATTAAATGCAATTTTTTTGTGAGTTATAATTCGATTGTTTATTCAGCGAAAAAATGCCTTACTTATTTACATCAGAGGAATACGCTGATATGGTTTTTATTTTGGGTTACTGTAATGGTAATGCTAGAGCTGCTGTAGTAGAATATGAACTACGTTACCCTAATAGGAGGATTCCAGATACCAAAACAATTTCAGGAACTTTTCGTACTCTTCGGGAAACAGGATCACTACCAAGTACTAGAACCAATTATGAACGAGCTGTCCAACTTGATGATGATATTGTTATTAATGCTGTTCATCGCAGTCCAGGTGTAAGTACACGACGTATTTCTAGGCGGATAGGAGTTTCGCAGTCAACGGTGTGGAGGTCACTAAATCGAAACAAATTTTATCCGTTTCATAAACAAAAGGTTCAACATCTACAGCCAGGGGATGGTCCGCTTCGCTTGGAGTTTTGCAACTTTTTGAATATTAATAATCAACTCTACAAGCGTATTTTGTTTACGGATGAGGCACAATTCACTCGGGATGGTGTCAATAACTTGCACAATGAACACTCATGGGCAGAAGAAAATCCACATGAGGTAGTGGAACAGAACTTTCAACACCGATTTAGCGTCAATGTCTGGTGTGGCCTTTTGCACAATCGGCTGATTGGACCTTTCATATTACCTGGACGCCTAAATGCTGAGTTGTATTTGCATTTCCTTCAAGAAGAGTTGCCGCAGCTGTTAGAGAATGTTCCTTTACGTCTCAGACAAAATTTGTACTTCCAGCATGACGGAGCACCTCCCCACTTTTCACGTGCCGTTTCTGCTTATTTAAATCATCAATTTCCTGGACACTGGATTGGTCGTGGAGGGCCTCACCCTTGGCCACCAAGATCCCCAGATCTATCTCCATTGGATTATTGCATCTGGGGATGGATGAAAGACATTGTATACAAGACAAAAGTGAATTCTCGTGATGAATTAATTACCCGTATTATGGATTCGGCTGTGCAGATACAGGGAAGCCCTGAAAAATTAAGAAACGCAACAAAAGCAATACACAAACGTGCTGCAAAATGTATTGATAATGATGGCCTCATTTTCGAACATCTATTATAAAAAGGTGCGTACGGTTGGCCCAACCTGATTAATTTTGCTTAAAACTAGTAATGTATTATACTGAATAAAATCGATTTTTTGATACTTATTTCTGTTTTATTTTAGACTTTGATTATATCAATTTTCTCAGAATTAAATTCTCTACAATTAATGTTTGTTGATTTTATGTATTTATTACCAATTTAACAAAGTTATTGTACATGAAACTTAAAAAAACATTGTTTCGTGCCCCAATTTTTTGCATTTAACCGTGAATCCCTCAAAAACTACTACAGGTACAGTTCTGAAACCTATTTTATTAGCTTTATCAGGTAAAATTACATAAGAATCCACGACATTTCTTACTTAATTAACCTTTCCAAAAGTTCAGTATGGCTTTATTTTACTCTTTGCCCAGGAATTCAGGCGAAATCTTTCGCTAGCTGTAACTCGCTAACGAAGCGTTTTCGGACCTATGTTTATATAACATTTTTTCATTATTTTTACTAGTACAATGTGCTGTAGAAGGGGGGGGAGAACTTCATGAATCACCCTGTATACATAAAACCAAATACATATTACAATACTTATTTAAATGAATTTATATTTTAACCAAAAGTACGCAGACATTAATCTCATGGTCCTTTGACCGTCTGAGAGATTGACAAGAAAAATAAAAAGAAAGAAAAAATATATTATGATCCAAACCTAAACAAAAATTACAAATATACATTAAAAAAATACACAAAACCTTATTACTTGATATATGGCGCTAAAAAAATTAATAATTGAATTCCGTGATTAATTGGAATCTATACTGCCAAGCCTTTTGACAATAGTAACCAATACTAGTCCAATTTTCACCATTTAGGTACACCATCAGTTCTTCGAGACTCAGGATACGCTTGTTGAATATTTCTATTCGATATTCCGCCAGAATTGGACATCTTGCTACAAAATGGTAAACATCTTCTTCCTCTCCCGTATTGCATAGAGAGCATTTCTTTGAAGTGGCAACATACGAGTACTTGTTAAGTTGAATCAACTCGGTTCTAGCCTTAAAAAACCAATTAACAATTGATGCCGATCGCCGGCTGCAAATATAATTCACCCCAAGATTTAGTAGTTTATACAAGTTGCGCGTTTGACCGTTATATCTTCTCATTTCAAACTACCTCATCGGTCCGCAATATTTAAAAAACCCGTGTTTCATCGATTTCAGTGATAATATTTACAAAGACCAGATACAAACATTCTAATTAAAATCGGTCAACCGGAAGTTTTAGTTTGTTCATGCGATTTTCTCAAAAACCGCGACTACGATTTTTTTAAAGTTTTCGCTGTCTGCTTAAATTATTTGGGGGGGGGGGGAGGATTTGCTCTTGTGGTAAAAAATTGTTTTTTTTAGGATTGCGACCTTAATATGGATTTTAGGGCAAAATCGTTCACAATTAAATTTATAGGAAATTACAAACTTAATATCTATTTCAAACATTTTCTACAACGATTAGTTTAGCGTCAGTTAGTCCTATTGATTTTTTGTATTTTGATCATCAACATCTTTAAAAACGGGAGTTTTTAAAGATTGCTAACTTTTTATAAATTTTACGATAAAAAGTATGTAATAAAAGTTATAGGAAATAAAAAATCCTACAACTTGTATTTTTAGACAGACCTTAGTCTTTTTCTACAGACCTTAGTATAGTGTCAATTAGTGATTTTCGAATTTTTACATTACTCTTATCTACATGAATACATAGGAAGGAAAGTATTGTTTTCATATCGGTTTTTCGAATTCTAGTTTTCACCGGATATACACGTTTTCAGACCCCCTGAACCCAAAGAACATGTTTTTAGCGATAGGTGTATGCGTGTGCGCGCGTGCGTGCATGTGTGTGTGATCAAAGTATCTGAAGAAGGGAACATCGTACGAAATTAAAACTTGAAACTTAAGTTTACTACTACAAGAGGACCCGACACGAACATTTTTATCAAAATCGGTCTACCGGAAGTAGTAGTTAATTCGTGCAATTTTTCACTTTTTTGAGACTTTCTCAAAAATAGATTCCACAATTTTTTTTCATTCGCCTCATTTACGAGATTTTCTATGTTCTACAAGATATGGTAGGCGCCGTGTCTGGTGAAATTCTTGAAGAGGCTGTTCTCTTGTAAAAATTGCGGCCTTATGCATTTTAGCCCAAAAGTGTGTACTATAATAGAAGTTAAAACATTTCTTTGTATAACGCTTAGTTTAGCGGTAATTAGTGATTCTCTGGTTTTTATTTTCATGAAAATCTGTTTCGGATTATCCAAATTTTATGAAATCCGAACAGGTCCCGATTAGTTCGGATTAGCTTGGACTTCTGTATTTCAACCGAATCATAGAAAATTTCTGTAAAACTACATTACTGCATGCAGGCCTCAAGGTGCTTAAGCAATGCATCGGTACTAAAAATCTTCAAAGAAATTTTCTACAATGATCGGGAATTTAGGATAAAGATTGACCAGAATCAGTCCAGTGAAAGTTGGAACCTTACTCGACTGAAAATCTTAAACATTTTTCAGTTTTAACCCACCGGGTTGGTCTAGTGGTAAAGTTGCCGTCGTGAATTAGCTGTTTAACAGCTGATTTTCAGAGATGAGGGTTCCGTGGTTCAAATCGTGGTAAAGGTAGTAATTATTATACGGATTTCAATACTAGACAGTGGTTACCGGTGTACTTTGATGGTTGGGGTTCAATTAACTATACCTCTCAGGAATGGTTGGCCTGAGTCGTGTACAAGACCACATCTCATTCACACGTTATACATATCGTCCTCATTTCATTGTGTCATGGGGTTGGTTATTTTCCTTAAATTCAACGGATTGCAACGTGCACATATTAGGAATTAAAAACCCTTTGTATAAACCTCACTGGTGTTGATGATAAATGAGCTTAAAGTGCGGGCGCAATCAGTTACTAAGGAAATAAAAATGGACTGATACGATATACCAGTGTATCTTTCACATTTTTTTTTAACGAAGATCGTATATTTCTATTAACAAAAAATATATACCATGCAACTATTATTATTATTTGAAAACAAAAAAAAATTTAAGTAAATAATTATAAAACGTATTACGGGTCGGATGATTATTTATGAACATAGGTTTGTTTTAGGTTATGTTCGCTTGTCATGTTTTGAAGCCAGACTATAAATCATATTCTTTATAACTCCGTATTATAAATGTAACCCTTGCATCTGTGTCTATGTGTACGCGCAAACATCGTATACGAAACCAGTCCACCGCAAGGGGCCTGTCTTGAACCTCTTCTCTTCAACTAAATAACTCGGCCGGTTCGGTTCGCATGCCTCTCCTTCTCCTCCTTAATTCTAAAACAACGAGCTTTACTTCTTTTATTCTGTTTGTTTGTTATACGTTTCTTTAAATCGTGTATATAAATCGTCTAGCCTATCTATTAATGTTATAATCATGTATTATAAATTTCAGTCTAATATGAAATGTGTGGATGTATAATATTTTATTCTAATATGAGTAAAATATACTTAATGCAGAGTGATTTTTTTAGTCCTGTTACCCAATTGTTAATGTCTGGTAATTTTTTTCTAAGAAAGGGAAATTTTGTGTTGTAACTCGAAGTTGGTAGCCGTACTCAACCGGTATGGATACGGCAGTGTGTGTTGATTCTTCTTCAGCTGTGTAAAAGTTTGTGCCGTTTCCGGTCGTGTTACGAACAGAATGTCTTTTACTCTAGAACAACGGGTTTTCATTCTTGAACAATATATTGCTACAAAATCGTACGCGAGTGTAAAAGAATCATTTCAAATTAAATTTGTAGGTGTTCCTCCACCAGAAAAAATGTCAATTTCTTGGCTAACAAACCGATTTCGAGAGACAGGTTGTGTTTGCGGCAGAAAACGTAGTGGTCGACCTACTCGCTTGACAGATGACGTTTTAGAGAATGTGAAAACATTGTATCCGTATCGCGTACGATTAGTCCTAGAGCTTCTGCCTCCAGATTTGAAACAAACGATTGTTCTAGGGTAAAAGACATTCTGTTCGTAACACGACCGGGGAAACGGCACAAAATTTTACACAACTCAAGGAGAATCAACTCACACTGCCGTATCTATACCGGTTGAGTAGGGCTACCAACAGGGTTAAACAATCACTCTGTAGCTAAAGTCGGATAACTTATATGTTGCTATAATTTTTTTTGTCCAACTTGTGATTTTTGGACGGAATCATAAGCTTTTTTAAAATCAACATTACCTCTCTTGTATGTATCTTTCCATATTCGTTGTAGGTTCCGGACCAGTGCAAGATCGTTCCTTTCATGAAATTGATATTCACATAGTTTCTGATCTATAGGCATCCCTGAGAATTACGTGTTTTGATTTGCACGATTTTGAAGTCAGGTGGTCGTCATTTTAGCACCCTTCCTTAAATATATACGGTGCTCCGGTTTCAAAGTTACGCGATAGAGAACGTAAGCGAATAAAAAGACATCGAAGAAGTTATTGGAAGTGATAAATGGCCACTGGATAATGACGATTTCATGACGATATGCAGAAGTTAATTTCTCCCGTTAAAATTTCGGGAGAACAGGATTTTTTGAAATTCAGACAGGCAATGATTCAATGCCTCAACCATTTTGTTCTACGTCCACGTTTCCGCCAGCCCTGGGTGTGTGTAAAAGGTTTACGTGAAGCTTCCGAAAATTTTTAATTTTATTTTTGAATACATAAAAGAAAATGATCCGAATCGGAGAGAGGTGATAAAGCGATCACATGGTCAGCAAATTATATAAATAAAGAATTTAAGATTGTAAAAATTTCATTATACAGCCAGACCCTGTGGTGAAAGAAGTGAAGATATCATTTGCAGGGTGGAAAGTAAATGCTTTTCAGAGGGCCTGGCATGCTGATAAGCATACATTTCCACTCAGAGAGGAAGGCCCTCGTTTTACTTAGTTTAGTCTCTAGAATCACGCGGTTTTTAACGATAAAACGGGAAAAATATTTTAAAAAATCCTACACTAAGTGCACGATCACGATTACGATTGTATCTAACAACTGAAAAGGTAGAGGTGACAAAGGTAATGGCATTCAGGGGGAAGGAGCTAGTCAGAAGCAAGATTGTTATAGAGAATAATATTTTGGAACAGATATCTCATATTCAGTATCTCTTGCACCAGCAAAAACACTAGGTCGAAATTTTTAAAACAATAGCAGTGCCGACCTACTCAATGGCAGTGAAACTTGGTGCTATCCAAGCGAGAGAAAAGTAGATTGCAAGCATCTGAAATGAAATTTCTTCGACACCTATACGGGCGTAGTATAGATCGTTACACGAATACTAAAATAAGGAAAGAATTCAACATCTTCTCTATAAACAACAGGGTACCTCAGAACAGAATGAAGTGGTTAGAGCATGTGAACAGAATGAGGGAGGATAGAATACCTATACAAACACTAGGCTGTAAACCGGAGGAAAAGAGAGAACGAGGACGCCCGAGAAAGAGATAGGCAGATTTGAGAGTTTTGGAACAGGCAGAGATGCCTAATCCTTGAAAGGCAGAAGAAGAAAGAGAAAATAAATCTTAACACCATGGTCTTCAAGTTAAGGTTAAATACAGGTAGAAAAATTAATATCATTAGATTAATTAAACGTAATTTAATTAAATTAACATCACTAAATTAAATGGCCTATTATTAAATAATTTAATAACTTTAAATTTATAGTTTATTGTAACGTTTATTAATTTAACGTATTTTCAATAACAACGTATTTACGCTACATATACCTGTTTAAAGTTAACTTTACAAAATATTGATGTAGGATTTTTTTAAAATATTTGTCCCGTTTTTATTGTTAAAAATCTGTTGTGAAACACTCCCACAACTTTCTCTTGCCAATGCAAATAATTAATAATAAACATAACATTAGAAAGAAACAAAGAAACTAACCTCAAAAAACATCTTATTTTAATCATGAGTGAATGTCGCAAAATGAAAATTAACCTCAGTTTAGCTTAAAAATAAGGAAATCACTCCTTCACACTGAACTAGGCTTTGTAGAGATAAATGCTCTAAATAAAAGTTGTAGATCTTTTAATTTCCTATAAATTTGATTACACTTTTCTGTCGTAAAATGCATCATAAGGCTGAAATCTTTATAAAATCGATTTTTTACACGATTTCGTGAGAAAAAAGAGAAAATCGCTAATTACCGCTAAACTAAGCGTTATACAAAAAAAATGTTTCAAATAAAAGTTTAGGATTTAAAATTCTCTACAATTTTCATTGCATACATTTTTGTATGTAGGCCTATGTACAATTTAGTTTATATGTACAATATGTAAAAATTATATGTACAATTCAGTTTTAATTGTATATTAAAAGTCGTAATCTTAAAAAAACAAATTTTTTACGTGAAAACAGCCTCTCCAAGAATTTCAGGGACGCCTACCTTATCTAGTAAACCAGGCGAATTAAAAAAAAAAATCGTAGGACCCGTTTTTGAGAATATTCGTGTATTACACGAATAAACTACTTCCGGTTGACCGATTTTGATGAAAATGTTCGTGTCGGGTCCGGTAGTGGTGAGTAACTAAAGTTTCAAGTTCGTACGATGTTCCGTTGTCGAGATATTCTGTTCACACACAACAGACCAATCGCTAAAACATGTTTTTTGGGGTTCAAGGGGTTTGAAAAACGTGTAGATCCGGTGAAAACTCCATTTCGAAAAATCGACATGAAAACAATACTTTCCTTCCTATATATTCATACAGGCAAGAGAAAGTAAAAATACTGTAAAATTACATACGAAATATCCACAAAATGTGACAAATTAAACTGGGGGGTGGGGGAATAAAAAAAAACACCCAAAAGTTCTTTAAAGAGTAGCTCGTATGTCACGGGAAAATAAAATTTCGCTGTAATTGTTCGTATACGTTCTATCTCCCTTTTTATTTTCTCTTGCCTATAAAAAATATGTAGTTGTTTTCATGAAGATTTTTAGAAATCGAGTTTCAGCGGATTTACAAGTTGGGGGGAACCCCCTGAACCAAAAAAAAAACATGTTTTTAACGATTGTTCTGTGTGTGTGAACAAAATATCTCAAGAACGGAACACTGTACGAAGTTAAAACTTGGAACTTAAGATAGGTACCACTAGAGGACCCGACACGGAACATTTTTATCAAAATCGGTCAACCGGAAGTAGTAGCTTATTCGTGAAATTTTTCACGTGCAATTTTCTCAAAAACTGCTCCTACGATATTTTTAAAAATTTGCTTATTTACTACATTTTTGATGCTCTACAAGATAGGTTAGGCGCCGTGTCTGCTGAAATTCTTGAAGAGGCTGTGCTTTCGTAGAAAAAATGGTAAAAATCTGTAAAAAATGGATTTTTTAAGATTTCGGCCTTAGTAAGCATGTAACGACAAAAGTGTATGTAATCAAATTTATAGAAAATTATAAGATCTAAAACTTTATTCCTAGCATTTTTCTCTACCGTGCCTAGTTTAGCGTCAAAGAGTGATTTTCCGTATTATTAAGCCGAACTAAGGTTGGTTTTCATTTTGCATCATTCACTCTTGATTAAAATTAGGTTATGTTTTTTTGTTTATTTCTAATGTATTAATTACTAATGTTAGGTTATAGGTACCTATTGTTCATTATTTGCATTGGCAAGAGAAATTTGTGAGTGTTTCACACGAGATTTTTATAAGTGGTTTACCATGTTATATTTGATAACTTGTAGGCTATTTTGGAAATTCTTCTTTTGTGTAGGTAAAAAGTTTTGCAAAAGGACTAAAAGCCTGTAGGGTAAGTCCCGTCCCATTAAAAAACTATCAGATTCGGCCTCCGGCAATCTTACTCAGGTATGTTTTAAAGAACAAAGAACTAGAACGCATACCTGAGTAAGGTATTAATGAGTTTACCTGGACAATGATAATGTCCTGGTAAATTTATTAAAAAAGGTAATTTTTTGTAAAAGATTTTTCGTTTTCCCTCCCGTTACATCGTGGTCCATCTTCCTTACTTTCAGACCTGTTATTAACGTTCTTTCTTGATGATAGTCATTATAGTACTCCAATTTTCGAAGAAAATGAAAGAGAAAATTATTATTTGTTTTTTCTGAATTTTTTAATAACTAATAATTTTAACTTTGCCACATGTAATTTTTGTTTTTTAAATATTTCTGTGTGTTGAAAACCCAAGCGCGAAATCGTCCTATTAAAAATGTCTTTCCTCAGTATATTTTAGTTTTGCTTTGTCATTTTATCCCATCGATATTCTGGGAACATTTGGTATAACATAATTTTTATTATTCGTAGATTAAATCTTCCATCACCATGGATGCAGTATTATTTAATTTTAATGATTACGTAATTTTTATAATGTAATTTTTTTATGTATTTTTATTTATATTTTTACAATCCTATTATTGTATGAAACTTTGTTCAGGGCGTTCTTAATTTTGTTAGCGAATTTAAGAAACCGACACAATTAACTGAAAATCGTCGGTGGATTTTTAAAGGAATTCAAGGTGGGCTAACTGAGTTGGACGAGAAATATCTCGTACCTAAGAATGTACCATAATAAATATAGTATTTAATGGTACACAAAAATATTCGTAGTTACTTTCTGTTGCTCTATACGAATATATTGAGAAAAAAAATATTTATTTCATGTCGATTTTTCAAAGTCGAGTTTTCACCGGATATACACGTTTTCAAACCCCCTGAACCCAAAAAAAAAACACGTTTGGTGTGTGTGTATGTGTAAAATATCTCAAGAACGGAACATTGTACGAAGTTGAAACTTGAAACTTGTTAGGTACCACTAGAGGATCCGACACGAACATTTTCAACAAAATCGGTTCACCAGAAGTAGTAGTTTATTCGTTGTCATTTTTCACTTTTTTGCGATTCTTTTCAAAAACGGCTGCTACGATTTTTTTGTTGTTAAAATCGCTTCATTTACTACATTTTTTATATTCTACAAGATATGGTAAGCGCCATGTCTGCTGAAATTCTTGGGAGGCTGTTCTATCGTAGGAAAAAATAGTTTTTTTTTTAAGATTGCGACCTTAATATGCATTTTAGGGCAAAACTGTATACAATCAAAGTGGTAGACAATTTAAAAATCTACAACTTTTGTTTCAAACATTTTTTTATAATGCTTAGTTTCGCGGTAATTAGTGAGTTTCTGTTTATTTTCATGAAAATCTGTAAAAAAATTAATATTTTAAAGATTTCGTCCTTAGTATGCATTTTACGATAACAGTGTATATATCAAATTGATAGGAAATTAAAAGATCTACAACCTTAATTTTGTAAGCATTTTTCTCTGCAGAGCGTAGTTTAGCGTGAAAGAGTGATTTTCCGTATTATTAAGCCAAACTAAGGTTGATTTTTATTTCCATCATTCACTCATGATTAAAATAAGGTTAGTTTTTTGTTTATTTTTAATGTATTATTACTAATGTTAGGTTATATTGGTCATTATTTGCATTGGCTAGAGAAAGTCGTGTGAGTGTTTTAACACCACATTGTTGTTTTAATATTGATAATGTAGTATAAAGCTCTTTCTCTTTAAGTTTTTTTAATATTTTTGTACCTATCAATAGTACTATGTAATGTCTAAACAGTAAAAATATTAAATATTAAAATATTAAATATTTCTAAACGAAATAAATATCTAATTCTGAGCGATAACAATATTTTTACTTGTCATTTCGCCATCTTCCATCGGAGAATTACTATACATTTTAACAAATTTTTATTTTTTCTAACCTAAAATTTTTTTAATCATTACATTACAACGCTACACATTCACGTGAAATCGTCCAAAACCGCGCTGGTGTGGGCTGGCTCGTATGTCGCCATTACTGTAAACAACAGCCGTCACTTACGTAACGAATATTTCGCACCGTTTTTTTTTTTGCGCCCTGGAGACTCCAGGAGGAGTATAGGACATGTCGTCAGATATAACACCTGAAATACATAAGAATCACACAATGTATCACTACTATCAAGAAAGAAATTCTTGTACGCTATAAAAAGTTTCACCGATCAAGTAATTTTTTAGATTTTTTTTAAAGGAATTCAAATCCTCACAACACTTTAAAGATTGGGGTAATTTATTTATGAATTTTCTCCCTGCATAAGTAGGTTTTTGTTCAAACAATTTTGTGGAGTGATTAGCCACATAATAATCATTCCTGTTTCTCGTGTTATGATTGTGAACATTGAAATTCTGCATAAAATTATTTTGCCTAACATACATAATCACCTCAAAAATGTAGAGACAGGGACTGTAAGCAATTTAAGCTCCTTAAATAGTGGTGTGGATGAGGTTAGCTGGTTAGCTCCCATCATACACCTAATAGCTTTCTTTTGAATTTTAAAAAACCTATTCGTATTACCCATGCTAGAATTACCCCATACTAAAATACCATAACGGATATGAGACAGAATGAGGCCATGATAAGCTGCCATTAGTAATTTTTTATCATTTAATCTGGCAATTTGTTTTAGTGCAAATACCCCAGATGATATTTTACTACAAACTTGATTGGTATAGAAGTCCCAAGACAAAGATCTATCTAGAGATACGCCCAGGAACTTCACTGTTTCTACATGCTCTAAACTATTATTATGAATAAATACATCCACTTCTCTACTTTCTTTAACGTTATGTTTATTTTTAAACTGCAAGTACTGACACTTTTTCCCATTAACTGTTAATAACATTTGATTCAAGAACTGCACTACGGACTCTATGTTAACATGTGTATTTACTTCAAGAGCATCTACCAGTAAACTGTTACTGATTACCGATTACCGTCGTGTGGGACCCTAAAAATACGGACATTTTATTTATCTTCTCACGGTTCCAAAGACGGAGAAAATTCGCTTGTTTTTTGTAAATTTTTTTTGTTCGTTACAAAAGCTCTTTAAAATTGCATGCCTTATTGTTATTAATTTCAATAGATCTTATGTATATGAAAAATCCCACTGTAGTATTTTGTGTCATTATTACATAAAACTACCTTAAAAATTCAGCTTATTAACTTTACCCGTTCATGAGAAAATGTTCCTTTTGTACAAAAATATAAGATTTTCGGAAAACAGTAAATAACTTAATAAACGACATTTACCTTAGTACATTTCTGTACTACGTACTATACGTAAGTACTTCAAACTTTCTGGTACTTTATTGTTTGCTTCGTACTGACAGTGCTACCACTGTAAAGAGCGTGAAATACTAAACAAAACAAAAAAAATCACAGAAATGTATCAGTTTATTCAAAAGTTACACCGGCCGCATTTGCCCAGTTGGTAACGTGCTCGCCTCTCATCATGCGGTCTTGGGTTCGAATCCCATTCAGGCACGGCATATATTCATACGTTACAAAAAAATCATTTCATCCTTCACCGTGTGCATTAGCAGTAATTGCAGAACAGTCGAACGTTAAACCAAAAAAAAAAAATCAAAAGTTGCAACATTTTTATAATAACTGTGCAGACTAGTCGCGAAAGTATTAAAAAAACTGGTGCAAGCTAATTCAAAACTATTTATTTTAAATAAAATTTAAATAAACATAATTTTTAAGTAGTGGTATGTAACTTATGTTCAAGGTTTCATCATTACACTATATTTTCTTCTTGAGATGTAACGTATTGTTCACACAGAAAGACCAATCGCTAAAAACATGTTTTTTTTGGGTCAGGGGGCCTGAAAACATGTATAATATCCGGTGAAAAATTGACATGTAAACCATACTCTCCTTCCCTATGTATTAAAATAGGGCCTGAGAAAATAAAAAATCGTATGAACCGTTTTTGAAAAAATTGTAAAATTTAAAAAATGTGCGAATAAACTAATACCGATTTTGGTTAACCGATTTTGATGAAAAAAATGTTCGTTTCGGGTCACCGCATAGTACCAAACTTACGCTCACACACTCAAGACACAAACCTATCGGTTAATGTTTTTTTTTTTTTTTTGTTTAGGGGGGCCGAAAACTGTAGTTTTGCTATATATTTATACCGAGCTGGAGAACGTAAAAAGCCTGTTCCGATCAAAGACTAGTCTAGACCGATTTAATCCCCTTATTGTGATAGAATTCTTTATTAAAATATATGTAGATCTGTGAAAGGTAGCGTTTGATTTTTTCCTTAATTAACTTTTCATATTTTATGGTTATATGCATGCGAATATAACCGGAACGGTTCTTGCAATTATTGTTTCTTTTATTCTACTACGTCGCTGTACTGTGTGGAGTTTACAAGTATTACAACAATGCAATATCTTCGTTCCCCTCCCGGATGATAAATTTCCTTTACAGTGCCTTATTCGTTCTGGAGTAACAAGTAATTAATCGATTTAACTGAAAAAATTCCTTCCACGAGACGACGCGTCTCATGGCTGGTGGTAATTTTAAAAAGGCTTACCTTTAAGACGAATCGAATAAAACTATTTTTGATTCCAAATTCCGACTTTTGATTTCTTGATTTCCGGTTCTAGGCCAGTTCCGGTCGAAACGGGAACTTCAAATCCAATTTAGGCCCAGTAACGTTTCGTGTAGATCCGACAACCGTTTGTTGTTTGCCATCTGTAGTAGTTTCTGACAACTGGGTGTGACGGACAACGGAAAATGATAAATTACAATTCTAAATATTAGGACCATTAAGTCCGAGCTTCCTCAACCCAAGACTACCGCGGTTTGAGCCATGAGTTTAGTGTACAGCCTTTAAATTCTTCTCCTCTATCTTTCTCTATTCCTTGTTATCACTCTTATCTCTGACAGTTCAGCCAAACTAAATTATAAAACATAAGCATTTGTGCCCGCGCTACTCGCAATCTCATTGCTATCAACAGAAGGGTTTCAAATATCAAAGGGCATTGATTACACCATTGTAGCTATAAAAGTGTAGTTTTTAAAAGTATAATAAAGAGGCTTTTAAAAGCGGTGGGGATGACTAAGAACTTGTAAACCTACAGGTTTGGTCTATTGGTCATCGCTGCGCATATGCTTTTTGACAGTTTATGTACGGTGACGAAGGTTCCATGGTTCAAATCCTTGTAAAGGTAATTATTTTTATACAGATTTAAATTCTAGATAGTGGTTACCGGCGTACTTCGATAATTGGGGATTAATTGACCATACTTTCTCAGGAATGGTCAGCGAATCTTTACAAGACTACAACATCTCATTTACACGTCATACATATCATCCTCATCTCATTTGGTATGTCTACACTCGTGCGCTTTCTTTTTCAACTTGCGATGTCGCATGCGCTTAGAGGCATACCACCTTTCCGCACTCGTTTGAAGAGCTTCATCTAAAAAAAGACATAACGAATATTTTTGAACGGTACACTAAATTAAAGCCTGTTCTTTCTTGCATTGATTGGTTTGATTTAGATTGTTTTATTTAAAAATTAACCGGAGATAACTCCAGTAGTTTACGCTAAAAAGTACTCAAATTTCAGCCGGTTTTCCGTTAATGTGGTTTTTAAACGTCCGTTACTCCGTCCAGGCTTTTCATAAAATCGGCCTTTAATTACGTTGAAGATCTGAGTTTTTTCTATAATATGGATATTTTAAAAGTTAAATCTCATGTTCCGTTTTAATATGCCAGCCGTTTTTTTGTAAAACGTGTTTTTTGGCTCCACGTAAAGGTAGAAAAGTGATTTTTGTACTGAACCGTGCATTTTCACAACAGTATTATATCAAGCAAAGCGTTTATTTTTTTAATAAAAACAGTTTGTTTTTCTAAACGACTATACTCGGAGTGGTTACCGCTATAGAGCTCAGTTCCCGTCAATGCATGGTTCAGTCCAAAAATTATTTCCCTATCTTTACGTGAAGCCAAAATACACGTTTAAAAAAAAAATGGCCGGTCTGGTGTGAAACACTCACACAACTTTTTCTTGCCAATGCAAATAATTAACAATAATCCTAACATTATTAATAAAACATTAGAAATAAACAAAAAACTAACCTCAATAAACATAACCTAATTTTCATCATGAGTGCAAAACGCAAAATGAAAATCTACCTCAGTTTGGCTTAAAAATACGGAAAATCGCTCTTTCACGCTAAACTAGGCACTGTACAAAAAAATGCTCTTAATAAAAGTTGTAGATCTTGTAATTTTCTATAAATTTTATTTTATACACTTTTGTCGTAAAATGCATAGACTACTAAGGCCGAAATCTTAAAAAAATAGATTTTTCACACGTTTTCGTGAGAAAAAACAAAATCGCTAATTACCGCTAAACTAAGCGTTATACAAAAAAATGTTACAAATAAAAGTTGTAGAATTTAAAATTCTCTACAACTTTAATTATATACATTTTTGCGGTAAAATGCATAATAAAGCCGCAATCTTAAAAAAATAATTTTTTTTACGTGAAAACAGCCTTACCGAGAATTTCAGCAAACATGGTGTCTACCCTATCTTGTAAAAAAAATTAAGTAAGTGAAGCGATTTTTAAAAAATTCGTAGGACTAGTTTTTGAGAAAATCGAAAAAAAGTGAAAAATGACACGAATAAACTACTACTTCCGGTTGACCGATTTTGATGAAAATGTTCGTGTCGGGTCCGGTAGTGGTATGTAACTTAAGTTTTAAGTTTCAAGTTCGTACGATGTTTCGTTCTTGAGATATTCTGTTCACACACACACAGACCAATCGCTAAAAACATGTTTTTTGGGTTCAGGGGGTTCGAAAACGTGTAGATCTGGTGAAAACTCGATTTCGAAAAATCAACATGAAAACAATACTTTCCTTCCTATATATTCATATAGGCAAGAGAAAGTAAAAAAAATGGCCGGCATTTTAAAATGGAACATCAGTCTTCTATTTTAAAATGTTCAAACAGATAAAACTCTGAACTTCAACGTACTTAAACGCCGTTCTTTAATGAAAAGCCTGGACGGAGGTAACGGACGTTTAAAAACCACATTAACGGAAAACCGGCTAAAATCTGAGTACTCTGTATGCGTAAATTGCTGTATCTCCGACTAGTTTAAAAATGAAATAATCTAAGTCAAACCAATAAACGCAGGCAAGAACAGGCTTTAATTTAGCGTAGTGTTCAAAAATATTCGTTATGTATTTTACTTTCTCTTGCCTATATGAATATATAGGAAGGAAAGTATTGTTTTCATGTCGATTTTTCGAAATCGAGTTTTCACCGGATCTATACGTTTTCAGACCCCCTGAACCCAAAAAACATGTTTTTAGCGATTGGTCTGTGTGTGTGTGTGTGTGAACAGAATATCTCAAGAACGGAACATCGTACGAACTTGAAACTTGAAACTTAAGTTACATACCACTACCGGACCCGACACGAACATTTTCATCAAAATCGGTCAACCGGAAGTAGTAGTTTATTCGTATAATTTTTCACTTTTTTGCGATTTTCTCAAAAACTGGTCCTACGATTTTTTTAAAAATCGCCTCATTTACTCAATTTTTTATTCTCTAAAAGATAGGGTAGGCGCCATGTTTGCTGAAATTCTTGGTGAGGGTGTTTTTACGTAAAAAAAGTGTTTTTTTTAAGATTACGGCTTTAATATTCATTTTAGAGCAAAGATGTATATAATAAAAGTTGTAGAGAATTTGAAAACCTACAACTTTTATTTCAAGCATTTTTTTGTATAACGCTTAGTTTAGCATTAAACTAAGCTAAACATGAAAGAGTGAGTTTAAGCTAAGCGTGAAAGAGTGATTTTCCGTATTTTTAAGCCAAACTGAGGTTGATTTTCATTTTGCCTTTCACTCATAATTAAAATAAGGTTATGTTTTTTGAGGTTAGGTTTTTGTTTATTTCTAATGTTTTATTACTAATGTTAGGTTATATTGTATAAATTATTTGCATTTGCAAGTGAAAGTTGTGTGAGTGTTTCACACCAGATTTTTTTTGAGATAAAGCTCTTGAAACGAATGCGGTCAGGTGAAACGGCATACCTCTTAAGTGCATGCGATGTAGCACGCTACATCACATGTGACATCGCACGAGTGTGGACATAGTTATTAGGTTATTATGGTTTCTTATATTGTTATTGAAATTAAAATCAACCTCAGTCGAATTTAATTAGTATGTACAATTTTGTCGTAAAATGCATAGAGGCTGCAGTCTAAAAAAATCTCAAATTTTACCGATTATGATGAGAAAACAGGCGATTTTTAAAAAAAATCGTAGGAGTTCCTTTTGAGAAAAGAGTGAAAAATTGAACGAATAAATATTACGAATTAGATGAAAATTTTCGTGTCGGGGCCCCTTTGTAGTAGGTATTTAAATTAAATTCCCAGTTTCAACTTCGCACGATGAGATATTTTGTTTACATACAGACCAATCCCTGAAAACATATTTTACGGTTCAGGGGCCTGAAAACGTGTATATCCGCTGAAAACTCGATATGTCAAACAATACTTTCTTCCCTACATATTAATATAGGGCAAGAGAAAATAAAAATTGTTGCTTGAAGTTAAAATTATTGAAATCAGAAGCAAACACCTACGAATTATTACTTAGAATTATTTCAGGAAGATTACGCATTCTTTTGCCCTGCCGAGCTGATTGCATTTTTTTATATTATCACTACAGCGATAACCCACAATATTGTTGGAGTTAGTTTTCATCATTCAATTGTTGTTTAGGTCATCAGCCGAAAGGCTGGTTTGAACCTGTAGAGGTTTTACAAAGTAAAATGAGGAGTGAGGTGGTTTACCATTGCCTTCCTCACTGAATGGAAAAGTATGCTTATCAGCATGCCGAGCCCTCTGAAAAGCACATACTTTCCACTCTGCAAATGACACCTTCAGTTCATTCACCACAGGGTCTGGCTGTATAATGAAATTCATTACTTTCAGAGGAGATAACTCTGATTAGTGTCTTTTACACCTCTACCTCTTCTGTTCTTAAATGATTCAGTCATTTCATTGGCTGACCATGTGATAAGAAACAGAACTATTTATTTTAGCCCTGCAACAAACAGATTGAGAGTAAATAATTTGACTCTCCATCTGTCTGTTATGGGCAGATCATTCAATTACCAGTTTTATCTTGATTGTGCGTGATGTGTACGATGGATGTGCCCAATAATATCTTTGAATTTTGACATCTTTAAATGCAAGGAAAGTATTGTTTTCATATAGATATTTCGAATTTGAGTTTTTACCAGAAATAAACATTTTCAGACACCGAACCGAATAAAGCGGTTTTTACCGATTGGTGTGTGTGTGTGTGTGTGTGTGTGTGTGTGTGTGCGCGCGCGCGTGCGTGCGAGAGCGCGCGCGTGTGTGTAAACAAAATATCTCAAAAACAGAGAAGCTTACGATATTGTAACTTGAAACTTTAGTAAGGTGCCACAAAAGGACCCGAAAGTAACATTTTCGTCAAAATGTATCTGCCGGAAGAATGTAGTTATTATGTAGTTATTCTAAAGGTAGAACATTTTTCATTTCTCACGTCAAAAATTAGGGAACTTTTAATATGTTATATAGATAGATAGCTATCGGTTGTGTGAGCGCGTGCGTGCCATATTTGATAACTGTGAATTATTTACATCCGAAGTCTAAATCTCCCATGCTAGTAAATTGAAGTTAACGCATTGATTTTTTACGACTGCTATGCTTCTTATTAATTTTATTATATCGTCGCGACAAAAATGAACAAAAAATAATATTGGCTAGCGTAATCAATTCAATGCATTCTAATCGTCTCTCGTATTTGTTTAATGGAAGAATAATTACTACCAAAGAGAATGGCAATGAAATAAAAAAGAGATTGAAAATAAAAACAAAGAGTTTGAAAATAAATGTATTGGAAATAAAGAGAGAGGGCAGTGATTAAACGGAATGTACATTTTTTGCCAATAAGAAAAAGTAAAAGAAATGTTACAAGTCCTTAGAGGTAATAAAATAAAATGAAAAAACAAAGAAGTAAAAAATAATGGGTCTCGATGCAGTTACATGGCAAAGAGGTTGGTTAAAAAAAAGTTATACGGAATGTTAGTTAGGTTATTGTTGTTGAGTTGGGCGAATAGGATGTGTAGTGGTAGTCAGTAAGTCTGTTGTGTGTCTTGTGCATTTATTTCTTCGTTTTTCTCTTCATTTCTACTTTTGTATTGTGTATATTATTTTTACCGAGTTTCATTTACTATTATAATACTCCGGTCGTATATTTAAACGAAGCACTCACTACAAACCAAAGCAATCACCAGCCGTTCTTTCTACTCGATTCATTCCCGACCGCCCATCTTCTATTTCTCTTTTAATGTACGCTAATGACTAGTTTTAAAAGAAATAAGTTATAAGTGTGTCTGTGTGTATGTGTTTTAAATAAAGATAGATTGTGTTCTAAAGTGAGATAGACTGCTTTGAAAATAACAAGAGAGCTATCAAACATTTGCTCAGTCAGTCTTTTATTTCTCTCCCTTTCTTTACATAACCTTAAAACATTCCGACTATAATTTTCTTATATTATAATTTTTTTTACTGAGCTACTATTTTTTATCTTCGTTATTAAATATAATTATAACAATTATTATAATTGTAACCTCCAATTTCTTTTACTATCTTTTATTTTTTCGTTTTAATTCTTTCCCTTTGTAAATTTTATGACAATCAAAATACCGGGCTTTATTTTGTAATCATGTAATTTTTTTTGTTTGTTTTATTTTACCTAACTTAAATTAACTCTGAAAATTTAATGGTAATTGAGTCTGACAATAATTACGTACATGGAAAATTAGAAATTCTGTATAATCAAAAGAATATTAGTGCCTTCTAGATCATTTTTTTCAGTTGTTAATTTGTGTTGTGTAGGTGAAGTAATCATGCTGGAATTAGTTTTTCTTTGGTAACGTCATTATCCTTGTTGAAATAAATAAAATTAATGTTTTGATTTAATTTTTTGTTATAGTTTTTGAAAAATGTGGTGTAAAACAATCACACGAATTTGTTGTTCAAAGTAGGATAAATAATGAACTATATTATCTTATGTCAATTACTTAACCTCATGCAGAACACTATTTAAAGAGCTTCAATTGCTTACAGCTCCTTTGTACGTCTTTAAAGTGATAACTCGCTACTTCAGCGGCGCTTCGCGCCGCTTACGTGTCTCGACCTCAGAGGGGTAGGTGGATCAGAATTCATAATCAGATCAGAATTTCAATATTTTGAAATTTGAAGATATGAAAGTTTAAAGATGAAGTTTGAAGTATAAAAATTTCAACTTTGAATGTTGAGGTTTGAATGTATGATACTTTGAGTTTTTCTTTTTCTTATATGACCTGGGGTTGCGACTTGAAATTTTTCGGATTACCAAATTTGTATGTAATTTTCTTCGCTAAATAACATGCCGTTAAAAGATTATTTGTATTCGGAAAATTTTAAAATTTTTGTTGGGGTAGTAATCACCATAGGACCCCGATCTAAAATTTAATAAATTCTCCGTGACTATATGGGTACGTGTAATGTTTTGTCAATAAATATTTACGAAAAAAACTTGTGAAGGTGCAAAGAAAGAAAAACATGAAAACGGCAAGCCCTAAAAGCCGAAATGCTAGTGTTTTGAGTTTTCTCAGCGAACAGGTTGGTTAAAGGAAACGTTAGCTATAAAGCCTTGAAGTACTTTGGGAGAGGCACAAAAACGATTCTATACACTTTTTCGCTACGAAGCACCGTTCAGGAGGTAAAAAATACTACCCCTTACCAAAGGTAAGGGGGTGGAACCTGAAGGTTTTCGCGTTACCAAATTTTTATTTAAATTTTAACGTCAAAAACATGCCGTTAAAAAATATTTTGTATTCTAAAAATTAAGAAATTTCATATATTTGGATAAGGGTAGCAACCCTCATTAGACCCTGATCTAAAATTTTAAAAAATACCCGTGATAAGTACCTTTAACGTTTTGCTAATAAAAATTTGCCAAAAAACCGTTTTGAAGGTGTAAAGATAGGAAAATCTGAAAACGGCAAGCCCCAAAAAACCGAAATGTGGTTTTTGGAGTTTACTCAGCGAACCGGTGTGTTAAGAAAAATGAAACATTTCATATCTTTTGGATAAGGGTAGCGAACCCCGTAGGACCCCGATTTAAAATTTGGAAAATTACCCGTGATGCTACAGGTGCGTGTAACTGTTTATAAATATAAATTTGTCGAAATAACCCATTTTGAAGGTGTAAAGAAAGAGCAATATGAAAACTCCAAACCCCAAAAAGCCCAAATTTTTTTTTGAGTTTTCTCACCGAACCTTCGATCTAAAATTTGAAAATCACCCGTAACTTTTATTATATATAAAAAAAAATTTTTTTCGAGAAAACAGCCTCTTCAAGAATTTCAGCAGACATGGCGCCCACCCTATCTTGTAGAGCATAAAAAATTTAATAAATGAGGCGATTTTGTAAAAAAAAATCGTAGGAGCCTTTTTGAGAAAATCGGACTACTGACCGGAACTACTACTTCCGGTTTGACCGATTTTGATGAAAGTGTTCGTGTCAGGTCGGGTAGTAGTATCTAACTAAGTTTCAAGTTCGTACGATGTTCCGTTCTTGAGATATTCTGTTAACACACTCGGACCAATCACTAAAAACATGTTTTTTTGGGTTCAGGGCGTCTGAAAACGTGTATATCCGGTGAAAACTCGTTTCAAAAAAATTGACATGAAAAAATACTTTCCTTCCTATATATTCATATAGGCAAGAGAAAGTAAAAACCAAGCTTTAAAACGAGCCGCACCAGAAATTTTTATGTTTCTCACTTGGTGAGATATGCGATTCCCAATACAGGGTTCATCTTTCATTTTACGTACTATCGTCAAGTAATATTGAGGAATATTAGACTACTAATTTAATTAAACCAATTGAAAGTACTTTCCTTCACTATATACATTCATATTGTGTAAGAGAAAGTAATAAAAGTTAATAATTTCAGAATTTTGTAAGGCTATTATTGGATCCGGTAGAAAGTTACAGCGATTTACCGATTTATTTATTTTCGGGTATTATATTGGTGTCATGCTGTGATGTCATCGTACGTGCGCGTATCACTTTCAGCCTATTAACGGTAAGCCTACAAATGGACGTAAGCTAATTGAATGCCTTTCTTAACCCGGCATTGTTCAGAGTTGGATGTGGACGATTGAATTGAAACTGATCGAATGCATTGATTGATAATTCACGTAACCTAATAGCGATCCGATCTGTCGACAGTATTATTAAGAAATTATTTCAATACCTGAATTTAACTTGTTTTTTATGTCTGATCGCCCCCTGAACCCAAAAAAATGGTTTTTAGTATGGTTTTTTACTCCTTCTTGTTATTTATGAAATATAGAAGGAAGGAAAGTAATGTTTTCACGTTTTCAGACTCCCTGAAACCAAAAAGCTTTTTTTTAGCGATTGGTCTGTGTGTGTGAACAGAATATCTCAAGAACGGAACATCGTACGAACTCGGAACTTGAAACTTAAGTTAGATACTACCGGACCTGACACGAACGCTTTCATCAAAATCGATTAACCGGTAGTAGTAGTTTATTCGTGTCATTTTTCACGTTTTTGCGATTTTCTCTAAAACGGTTCCTATGATTTTTTTTAAATCGCCTCATTTACTACATTTTTTATGCTCTACAAGATAAGGAAGACGCCATGCCTGCTAAAATTCTTGAGGAGGCTGTTTTCACGTAAAACATTGTTTTTTTAAAATTGCTGTTTTAATATGCATTTTAGCGCAAAAATGTTACCTAATAATAAAAGTTGTAGACAATTTAAAATCCTATAACTTTCATTTTAGACATTATTTTGTATAACGCTTAGTTTAGCGGCTATTAGCGATTTTCTGTTTTTTTCTCACGAAAACGTGTAAAATATTTCAGCCTTAGCATGCATTTTTACGACAAAAGTGTTATAATCAAATTTATAGAAAATTAAGAGATCTACAACTTTTAATGAAAGCATTTTACTCTACAGAACCTAGTTAGCGTGAAAGAGTGATTTTCCGTATTTTTAAGCCAAACTGAGATTGATTTTCATTTTGCGTCTTTCACTCATGATTAAAATTAGTGTATGTTTATTGAGGTTAGTTTTTTGATTATTACTAATGTTAGTTTATATTGTTAATTATTTTTATTGGCAAGAGAAAGTTGAGTGAGTGTTTCACATCAGATTTTTAAAGATTGTGGCCTGAATTTCCATTTAAAAGCAAAAGTGTATCTAATCAAAGTTATAGGAAATTAAAAAAGTACGACTTTCGTTTCAAGCAATTTTTAAACGTTTTTTTTTACTAGGAAATATTTTTTTAACATATCTAAATATCTTAATTTATAAAAGTAGTTCTTGCCCATAACCGGCAGGTTGAGTGTTTAAATTATTTACTCTCGATCTGCTAGTTTCAGAGCTACAAAAATAGTTCCCGTTTCTTATCATCACATGGTCAGGCAATTATATGACGACTGAAGCATTAAGAACAAAAGAGGTAGAGGTATAAACGACACTAGTCACAGTTTTCTCCTCTGAGAGTAATGAATTTTATTATACAGCCAGCCCGTGTGGTTAATGAAGTGAATGGTTCATTTGCGGGGTGGAAAGTTGATGATTTTCAGAAAGTTGATAAGCATACTTTTCCACTCAGTAAGGAAGTCATGTTTAAACCCCACTTGACCTAAACTCATGTTAACTACTTGACCTAAATATAATTCTGAATTCACATTGTTATACATTTGGTAAAGGTACAGATGATAAAAGTTTTTTGAAAATTAAAACCACAACAACTATAACAGTTATGCATTGGCAAGAGGAAGTCGGGTAAGTGTTTCACCCCTGGGTTTCCTAATAATAATTTTATGTTTTTTTTATCCCTAATGTATGTACGTTACGATCTGTTCAATTCTGAACAATAAGCAACCCTATGATACAATGAAAGGAGGATGATATGTATGTAAATGAGTAGTTTTTTCAGACTCAGGTCGACCATTTTTGAGAGAGACCATAATTGAACCGCATCCATCAAAGTACACCGTTAACCACTGTCTAGTATTCAAATCCATATAAAAGTAAGTAGGCCTACAGTTGTTTTCCCCCTGAGGGATATTTTAGATTTTTTTTAAACAATTTCTCTTTTACAAGTTTTAAATTATTTTTATTGTTGTAATTCATTGGAACGCATTACGACGTTACATAAAATATGTTAAAAAAGAGGTTATTTATCTCGCATAAAATATTTTACATTATTAATATTTATTCAGGAATAAAGTTTTTAGAACGATTTAAACTTTTTTTTACTATGGTCTTTGTAATACGCGGTATAAATAAATTGATTGCTACTAAAGAGCTGAATAAAATATGAAAAAAATTCCTCTAGTGATATTTTATACGGATTTAAATGCTAGACAGTTGTTACCGGTGTACTTTTGATGGCGGTTCAATTAACCATACTCTTTCAGGAATAGTCGGCCTGGGTCTGTAAAAGACTACACCTCATTTACAAGTCATACTAATCTCATTGGATCATGGGGTGAATTATTGTTCTGAATGAACAGATTACAGCGTACACACATTTGGGTTAAAAAAGCTATAGGCCTACAACGAATGCAGTATAATAACAAAAAATTCCCCTCTTTAACCTCTTAATACGCTCCCTATTTAAACAAACTCGTCTTCGAAAATCAGCTGTTCAACACCTGTCTCTCGGCGACGACTTTACCTCTAGACCAGCGGTCTCAAACGCAGCCCACGATGAATTCTTATTTTCAATGTTAAAAACTATAGTTGTAATACCTACTACAAAATACGGGGTGGCCTATATGTCGGTCCCCAGTATTTACGGAAATCGAAAGAAAGGTTAATGGAATAAGAAACCTATAGACAAAAAAAAACAAATTTATTATATGATCTGTACTTGTATATTTTGCCCATAACAGACAGGTGGAGTGTCAAATAATTTACACTCAATCTGTTAGTTGCAGGGCTAAAATAAATAGTTCTGTTTCTTATCACGTGGTCAGCCAATTAAATGACTGAATTATTTAGGAACAGAAGAGGTAGAGGTGTAAAAGACACTAATCAGAGTTATCTCGTCTGAAAGTAATGGATTTCATTATACAACCAGACCCTGTGGTGAATGAAGTGAAGGTGTCATTTGCAGAATGGAAAATATATGCTTTTCAGAGGGCCTGGCATGCTGATAAGTGTACTTTTTCACTCAGTGAGGAAGGCAATGGTAAAACCTCACTCCTCGATTTACTTAGTAAAACCTCTACAGGTTCAAACCAGCCTTTTGGCTGATGACCTAAACAACAACAACAACTTGTATATTACCTTGAAAATGTTATAGCAGGTGTTCAAAGTGTCCACCATGATTCTCTATACACTTTATCGTCATTTACATAGTCAAATGCAATTTCAATTGAACTTTTTAGTTCGTGCAGGTTTTGTGGCTTGGAAGAATACACTAGTCCGATTCACGAAAGAAAACACCTGTCTTTAAAAGCAATATCTTTTGAACGGTTGTATGTAAAAACAATTAGGATACATTTAAAGCGTCTTTTATTGTTGGTGACTGGGTATACATTAGCATTTTCGGAAATTAATAGTGTAATTAATACAACAAATTGCGCGTAAAAAGTACCCTGTTTTTAACCACTTTTCCAGTATACCCAACTTCAAGTTAATATTACTTTGTTCACGCGTACTTTAAAATTTATGGGTACTTTAAAGGGTACTTTTCCCTCAAAAAAATAAGGACTTATCAGTGAAGTACTCGAAGTACCTCCCCATACCATAACACCAGGCACATGAAGCTCTTTTTGAATTACAATATGAGGATGAATATGATAATTACAATAGTATTACAATATGATTTTACAATAATATTACAACATGATAATTGCAATATGAAGCTCTTTTTGAATTACAATATGAGGATTTGTATCCGACCAGTACACGCAGTTATGTCGATTACACGTTCATTGAGTTTGAAACATGGCTCATCAGACCATAAGATGACAAAATGGCTTCAATTTTAATTCATTGATCATTCTTTGCACGCTAGTTCGTGATAACCTTAGTTCAGAAGATGCCTTACGAGTTGATATTCTAGTACTGGATACAAACGCTTCAGCTACCTTTTGTTGGTTATCGTCATTGCAAATCGATCGTGGACGACCACACTTGGGGGAATTCAAAGTTCCTGGGTTTCAAATTTCTTATATAACTTTCGTAAATTTTACCGAGTCGGTAACGGCACATCTGGATATTTATCACTAAATTCTTCCAGTACTTTAGCAGTATTTTTATGATGCTTCCACCACAACAGAAGCATATAAACTCGTTGTTCAGATGTAAACATTTTTAAAGTAGGTACCGTTACGAAGGGGAAAAATTAGTAACTAACACGTAGACGTACCTCACACTAGCCATTGTTACAGACAACTAATGGGTGTTGTACGTGATGCTGCCAACATTACACTATTACCAACTTATCAAAATTAAATGTCCCATCTCATGCGGAAACCGACATATGGGCCACCCGGTTGTATACGAGAGTAGTTAATAAACATTAAGTTGAGTAAAACTTGCCTATAGAATAGAAAAATTTTATTATGTTTGCGAAAATAGAAATTTATATTTGTATTGCCTACCCTGCAGTTCGTGGTAAACTGTATAAATGTTATTCAGTATTATGCGGCCCGCCAAGTGTTTGCAAATTTTTAAGTGGCTCTCTGAAGGCTACGAGTTTGAGACAGCTGCTGTAGACCAACCCGGTTGGTAAATTTCAGGTAAATCAAGAATATAAATTTTACATTTTGTTTAGGTTATGTTGAAAGGAATTCGTTCATGTAAGAGTAAATTGATGGAGTGAATAGGGTAGATTTCTGATAAAAGTTGAGTGATCGGAATAATGGTTATGCTTGGAAGTAGGTACGGCTTGAATAATATAATCGGGTAATAATGAATTCTAGTGGATGTGTGTATGTTATATACATTTAACTAAAATTGTAAGTATGTGTGTGTGTGTGTGTGTATGTGTTGAGTGGAGAGCCAGTTTGGTAGCGGCAAAGGGCATCTAAATGCGAACGTCTACCTGCTCTGGCGCCGTTAATATATTAGAACAGGGGTGGTTAGAATAAAAACAGACAGACGGACGGCGCCTAAAAACAACCCCAATTCACTTCTAAACTAGACAACAAACATGAAAACTCCCTTATGAAAAGGAACCAAACCACCCTTATTTCTTTTTATATTACAGTTTGGGGTAAAATGAAAAGATCTCTTGTATTTTTCATACACTACCTTCCTTTCATAACCTCTTCTTCGTGTAACATCCTTAAAATGGTTTAGACAAAGAAATAACCTATAATATAGATCTATAAACACACTTTTCAATACTCTTCATCAAATAGAATGACATTTTTTTGAATGGTTTCTTTTGTAAACGTCTTTTTCTAATGTAAATAAATAAATAAATGTAAATGTAAATAAATATCTTTCTTAGTATAAAGTTAATTTATTTTTGAATAACCTACCGAACTTCTTTAAATTACTTCCTCAAAATGTTTTAGCGTTTCCTAGTTCTTATGATACGTGAAGTTTACTTTTTCTTCCTCTTCATAAAGTAGCTGCCCTACCCAGCTTCATCCGGGTATAATTGTTTTAAAATATATTCTTGTTTGACCACATTAGATCACTTTAGTCATTACTTCTTGGATCTCTTTTGAAGTTTTTGTTCCCGGTATTTTTCCATTTTATCGGACCTTGTTTCTTTTTCTTCGTCTGAAAACACCCTTTCCTTGTATTTTCTTGTTTTAGCTTGTAATATAGTGTGTTTGTCTTTTAGTATGTTAGTTTTCTCTGATTTACATTTTAAATCTTCCAATGTAATCTGCATTTCCTCCATATCCTTTTTAACTTCTTTGATCCATTTTATTTCGTATTTCTTATTACAAATTGTCTCTATAATTTTTTTAAGTACTCTATTTTCCGATGTTTTGATTATAATGCGTCATGAGAAGGAGATCCGTCTTTTTGAGTAAGTGCGATAACCATCTTGTCTAAAGTCCTGTTTTAATGCTATAGTCTACGGCTTTAATGTTATACAACTTTGAGCATGTTCTTATTATATTTCTTTCCAACTTTAGGATTTTATCTACTTCGATTGAGTGATTCGTGTTGAAAATGGTTCCATTTGCATAAATTGTATCACTGGTAATGTGGCCGTTTTATAATGGCTTACTTTAGTGGCTATGGCTTTTTCATTAATAATTTAAATAATAATTTCATAATAATTAATAATATTATAATTATATTTTAATTAATAATTTTTTCGGGATAATTTTCATTAATTTTATAAGATATGATTTCTCCTACGCACTTAAATATAATTTAATTTAACATAATTTCAGTCATCTCAAAAGATATTTTTAAACCAATTTTAGCAGCGATTTCTTGCATGAACTGTATCTGTGATTTAGCTTCTGAGACGTCCTTAGCTAGGATTGCTAAATTTAGTGTAAATTCTAGATAGTTTAATTTTACACCGTCTTTTTAATGTTTTTGGGGTTTTCTTTGTACCATTCTTTCATACGTATTCTAGGGCACAATTAAAGAGTAACGGCGACGGACCATCTTTTTGTCTTAAATCCTGTTTTAACGTTAAAAGGCTTTGAAATTTCTCCTCTAAATTTTACCTTGGACTATTACAAGTTACCTTTGTATTACAAGTTCAAAGTTAAGATTTATTCTGGAGCACTTCTCCATGGTCTGAATCCCCCGTGGTAATCTCCAAGTTCTTGTTCTAGTTTGTTATTAATTCTGTTATATAAAATTTCGTTATATTTTAATAATTTTGTAAATTAGGATTATAATTAAAATCGAAAGTTCGATTTTCCGTTAAGGAAAAATTTTGAATGTAATAATAAACCTATTTATTTCAGTCCCTTTAGGGGTACTTTGTAGAGATTGTACATCACCGAAATTCAGGTATTTTAACTCGTCTGGAACTTAGTTTTTTTAATCCCTAACGTTTGCGCACGAATTGCAATCTGTTCGATTTAAGAACAATAAGCAACCATTCTCCTTAATGAGATGATGATCATATGTGTTGTTGTTGTTTAGGTCAACAGCCGAAAGGCTGGTTTGAACCTCTAGAGGTTTTACTAAGTAAAACGAGGAGTGAGGTGGTTTACCATTGTCTTCCTCACTGAATGGAAAAGTATGCTTATCAGCATGCCGGGCCCTCTGAAAAACACATATTTTCCACTCTGTAAATGACACCTTCACTTCATTCACCACCAGGGTCTGGCTGTACAATGAAATTCATTACTTTCAGAGGAGATAACTCTGATTAGTGTCTTTTACACCTCTGCCTCTTCTGTTGTTAAATGATTCAGTCATTTAATTGGCTGACCATGTGATAAGAAACAGAACTATTTATTTTAGCCCTGCAACGAACAGATTGAGTGTAAATAATTTGACACTCCACCTGTCTGTTATGGGCAGGATCATATGTATGACTTATAAAATAAGTGTAATCTTGTACAGACTCAGGCCGACCATTCCTGAGAGAGTTTGGTTATTGAACCCTAACCATCAAAGTGCACTGGTAACCGCTCTCTAATATTCAGATCCTTATAAAATAACTACCTTTACTAGGATTTGAACGAGAAAACAATCGTCTCCGAAAATCACTCGTTAAACAGCTAACTGACTCGCAGCGACAACTTTACCACTAGACAACCTGGTAGGCTGGAACTTAATAAAAAAATATCTGGTGTGAAACACTCACACAATTTTCTCTTGCCAATGCAAATAATTAGCAATAAACCTAACATTAGTAATGAAACATTAGAAATAACCAAAAAACTAACCTCAATAAACATAACCTAATTTTAATCATGAGTAAGAGACGCAAAATGAAAATCAACCTCAGTTTGGCTTAAAAATACGGAAAACCACTGTTTCACGCTAAATTAGGCTCTGTAGAGAAAAATGCTTTAATAAATAAAAGTTGTAGATCTTTTGATTTCCTATAAATTTGATTATTGCACTTTTCTCGTAAAATGCACACTAAGGCCGTAATATTAAAAAAATCGATTTTTCACGTTTTCGAGAAAAAAAAACAAAAATCGCTAATTACCGCTAAACTAAGCGTTGTACAAAAAATGTCTGGAATAAAAGTTGTAGGATTTTAAATTTTCTACAACTTTGATTGTATACATTTTTGCGCTAAAATGCATATTAAAGCCGTAATCTTAAAAAAATAATTTTTTTACGTGAAAACAGCCTCACCAAGAATTTCAGCAAACATGGCGCCTACCCTATCTTGTAGAACATAAAAAATTTAGTACCCAGGCGATTTAAAAAAAAAACCGTTTGACCGATTTACTTCCGGTTGACCAATTTTGATGGAAATTTTCGTGTCTGGTCCGGTAGTGGTATGTAACTTAAGTTTCAAGTTCTTACGATGTTCCGTTCTTGAGATATTCTGTACACACACACACACCAATCGCTAAAAACATGTTTTTGGATTCACGGGGTCTGAAAACGTGTAGATCCGGTGAAAACTCGGATTTCGAAAAATCGACATGAAAACAATACCTTCCTTCCTATATATTCATATAGGCAAGAGAAAGTAATAAATATTGTTTACCCCTTAATCAGTTTCTAAATGTTACTCCTAATGGGATGAAAATTGTGTTCAATTAAACCAATATTTATTGTTTACTAAGTTTACTGGAACTTATGAATGTTGGTTTAAGAGTTGGGACACCATTTTCATGCCCTTAGGGGTAGCCTACATTTTGGAAATGGTTGAAGTATTCTTTGTAATTGAACTATGAGTAACATCTCCGAGTTTCAGTCATCTTGCGTGTCAGGAAATTAGTAAACAGAAAATTTTGGTTCAAAGATTGAATACCCTTTTCAACCCCTTAACGTGGATATGGAGATAGTTTATGTTTAACGTTTTATATTTACCCTAAAGGGAATATTCCCTCCAAATGTCTGCTTTCTAGCTATTCTAAATATAGAACTATTATGGGTCAACGCAGAATAAATCCTACTCATAGTTTTGGAGATGCAAGGGTTCAAACTCGCGTGTCTATGATTATGATGAAACCGATGGTAGTGTATTGGTTAACTAAAAGGCATGAATTTCTACTAGTGAGCAACTTTAAAATGTACGATTTTTCTTTATTTCGTTACTAATAAACATAATTATTACTTTTTGAATTGTTGTGTTACAGTGAGGTGCTATTGTAATTTGCCTGTTTGTATTGCGTCTGCTTATATGTGCAAGACAACTAATAAAGAAGGCGGCGGATGTTTTACCGATGTAATTGTTTCAATACCCGTGCAAAGAGCATCTCATGGATGTCTGGATTTGTTAGACAGGTATGATACTAAATAACTTTTATTATTTGCATAGTGGTATACTTTAAAATAGTTTGTTCTTTTACACTCGTATAAAAAAACTTTTTTTCTCTCGTATAGGGTCAATTTAGACTACTTTCGGTCACTGAAAGCTTTTGCCTTTCTTCTGTCCATCCGTTGTTCTCTTTTCTGTTCTTCATGGAAGCCCTTAGTCCGTAATCAGTTGTCAGAATTTGGTTCGGTTCATTAAATTTTCTCGGTGTATTTCGGTTTTCTCAATATTCTTTCTGACTTCTTTAAACCATTTATCCGAAACCTTAGGTCAATAGTTTAGTGTCTTAAGAATTTCTTTTGTCATCCATTCTATACAGGTGTCTAAAATTTTGCTTTATTTTCCTAACGATTTCCATTAATAATTCGTTTTCATTGACAAGTTCTTCTCGACCTCTTAACCGATATCTTCGGGCCCATTATCTTGCGAAGAATCTTTCCTCCAAATTTCTGTGCTACTCTTAGACCAGCCTTCCCGGTCATTCTAAGGTACTCAACTCGCGTACAGACACACAGGTTTATCACAGTGTAATATAAGAAGCATTTATACACAAAAACAATTCACAGGACAAACTGAATACTTTCACACGTAACGTAAACATAAACATAAACGTAACATAAACATACATACAACAGATGATTTCCTACCGTCAGTTGTGAAAAAATAATACAAAAAAAAAAAATAAGAACATAAAATAATTTAAAGAAAATAAAAAGAACATTCCTTTTTCTATAAAAAAAAAGGATTGTTAGAAATTGATTCCGTTTTAAAAACTTTTAAAGAGTTAGAAGTGGATTTACCTTTTTTTAAGTATCAAAACATTTTTATAATTGGAAGATAATATTATCAAAAGAAAAAAGGAACACAATTTTAGAAGAGTTGGTGCAGAAAAACTTTCAAGAAATTTTTAAAACATTTTAAGAATTTAAAAAAAAACATTTTAACAATTAACAATTTTAAAGGTTTTTAAATATTTATAAACAAAAGTATTAATAAATATCTTGAGTGGCCGAATTTAAAATAGTTTATTTGATTTTGGAACTTCTGGGACAAAAAAAATGGTGCCGTGACCAGGATAATATTCAAGATCTGATATAAAAGTATTACAAGGAATAAAATTAACAATACCATATTTTGGAAAGAAATTTAAACAACAAATCAAACGACAAGATAACAAAAATTTCATCAAACAAAAGAATTGAATAAAAGAAATCGAACGTCAAAAGAAGAAAAATTAAAAAAAGAACGCACCCATTTTTCTAAAATTTATTTTTCTAAAATTCAAACAAAAATTTTCACATCTGATCAGGTATACGGACTCTGACTGGTAAGTCATCTGTTTCACACACATAATTTATCATAATAAACAAACGAAACGAACGTAAAGATGGAGGGGCATGTGGAACATTTTCTTGAAAGTCATAAATTAGACGACACAAACATTAACTTTCAACTCAGGATACGTAGAAGTACGACAACAGGAAATATAAGACAAAAACGACAAAGACTACAAAAACTCTTTAGAGAACGGGAGACAAATTGACCTGAATACATTACATAGATTTGATTTTGAAAAACAACTGACGGACTGTCAAAATTATTTCGCAAGGTTACGAAATGTTGAAAACTTAACGGAACTAGAAACGTATAATGCAAAAATTTTTGATGATAGGCTTAACATAATACTGACCTTTATATTGCTAAACAAACCAGATAAAGTAGTCGGTTTTCAGAATTTAAAGGAAAGGTTTGAGGTTTGGAAAGCAAATGAATGGCATAATTTGGAAGTTAGACCAAATCATGAACAAAATTTAAATTTTGAAAGGGCACGTTTGGAGAATAATGTCTTGCCTGATCAAAGGCAAGAAATTCCAAATTGTGACCAAATTAATCTTGCACCTCATCCAGAAATATTAAACCCCGTTCTCCGAAATGAAATCCCTGGTGTGGGTATACCAGATGCACCAGGTAATAACAATCCTTTATGTTTCCAACATGAATTAAATTTCAATTGGACAAAAATTGCAAATCCAATTGAACAAGAGTTAAAACAATTAACTATTACTGATGGAAGGGATATTGATACATTGGTAAAAAATATTAAAATTATAAAACAAATACAAAAACGTTATGCAGTTAATTTACCTTTAGTTTTGTTAACTCCGTTTATGACTGGTTTTACAGAACAAATTTTTGAGAACTCCATTAGGAATAATCATAATTTTGATCAATTTCATCAAAATTTAGTAAATAAATTAATTACACCGAAAATGAAAGAAATACTAAAATTGAAATTGTTATACAGAAATCAGTCACAATCGGAAACTCTTGCAGAATACATAAAAGAAATTTTAGAGAACCATGATGTATTGAGGTTAGATTTAACAGAAGGTGAATTAATTAATATAATTTTAACGGGTTTAAATGAAATATATGCCACACACATAGGTATAATCGGCAGACCCAATAACTTACAAGATTTTAATAAATTAGATGCCTATGTCTATGAAAGAGTTTATGCCAGAACTCTTAATGGTATTGGTTTATCAAAAATAAATAATACAGGCGTCATAAACACTGTAAATAACACAGTACCTAATCAAAGTAAACAAAACACAAATGTCAGCAACAATTTTGAAGTGTTTTTATTGTCATAAATTAGGTCATATCAAAAGAAATTGTAAACTTTTGCAGCAAAAAGGAAATAACCATGTTCCAAAAAACTGAATGGATACAAATGCGCACAACATAGTCATATGGTACGTATTTGTAAACATAACACAAATAAACATTTAAAGATAAAAGAACAAGAGTTATACAGTAATTATCCTTTGAAAGCTTTACCAATAAAAATCAAAAATGATATATTTAATGCCCTTATTGATTCTGGTTCCACACACAACATTATTAACCAACAAATATATAAAATTTTAAAGGCTAAGAAGGCGATTATAAAAGAGGAAAATATTAAGGCAATTTGTCTTACAGCTGATAGGTTCCCTCTAGAAATTAATAAACAGGTCTGGATTAAAATTAATCTACAAAATATATCATGGAAAATAAATTTTAAGGTATTAACAAAAATACAGCACGAAATAATACTTGGGAATGCATTTTCTACAAAAAACACGTGCGATATTTAACGCCACAAGGTCTGTGATAACTTTTGACTGGTCGAAAAATCAAAAATTTCATCTAATAAATTTATACCCAGATCAGATTAATAATGTAGAACAAACTGAGTATATTAAAAATAAAATTAATAATTTATGTAAGGAATTTCCTGACGTACTCACTACTAAATTAGGCTGTACCCATGTATTAAAATATGATATTAAACTTAAAAATAGTGAAATTATAAAATCTAGACCCTATCCCTTAAATCCAATAAAAACACTTCAAATGAAACAACAAATTGATAAATTATTAAAAGATAAAGTAATTAGAGAAAGTGTTTCGCCTTATTCATCTCCAGCGTTTTTGATTCCAAAACCGAATGGCACGAGTCGTTTAGTCGTAGACTATCGCTCAGTCAACTTAATAATTGACTCAGAAGCCCAACCTTTACCGAATATAAATCACGCTTTTCAATGGTTCTCCAATGCACGATGGTTCAGTACATTAGATTTAGCACAAGCGTACCATCAAATACCATTGACAGAAAAATCTCGTCAAATCACCGCGTTCAGTACCCCGGATGGACTATATGAGTATGAGAGATTACCTTTCGGTTTGTCGACTGGCGCACAAGTTTTAACACGTCTTATGAATACAATATTCAAAAACATTAAATATAAATTTGTATTTAATTACATGGATGATATATTAATATATTCCAAAAGTTTTCCAGAGCATTTGAAACACATTAAAATAGTATTGTCAATTCTGTGGTAAGCTGGCATTACAGTTAACCCTGATAAGGTAACATTTGCCGTAAATGAAATACCGTTTCTTGGACACACATTATCGTACAAAGGGGTCTCTATAGACTCAACTAGGACACAAAAAATATTGGAGTACCCGGAACCCACGTCAGTGAAACAAGTACATCGATACTGTGGTATGATTAATTATTTTTCTAAATTTATCAAAAATTATGCTGATAGAATCGAACCCCTAAATAAATTGCGTCGTAAAAATACTCAGTTTGTCTGGGGAGACTCACAAAGAAACGCGTTTGAAGATCTTAAACAAGTAATTGCTAATCCCCCGGTACTATCCATACCTGACTTTTCTAAACAATTTATTTTACAAACAGATGCGTCAGATACAGGTCTAGGAGCTGTCTTACTACAAGAACAAGAAGGTTCTAGACGACCCATAGCATATGCTTCCAAGACATTGACAGAAGCAGAAAGGAAATTTTCTGCATATGAACGCGAATGTCTTGCGGTCGTTTTTGCAACAGATCATTTCAGGACCTATCTAGCACATCGTGAATTTCTTTTAGAAACCGATAATCAAGCCTTAGCCTGGCTTCTTTCCAGACCAAAACAGTTGGGTAGATTGGCTAGATGGTTACTTCGGTTATCTGTTTTTAAATTTAAAATTAATCACATCCGTGGTTCGGATAATAATGTGGCTGACGCATTATCGAGGATGTACGATTTAAATAATGAAGATATCTCAAAAGATATATCTTTTACAGACATAAGACAACATCAAGAACAGGATACCTTTATCCTTCAACAAAAACAACAAATGGATAATAAATTTTGTTTATCCAAAGGAGTCCTATGTCTAAAAGATAAAACCAATAATCCGACCAAAATCGTTCTCCCCAATTCCTTAAAAGATTTAGTATTTAAATATTTTCATCATTCGGAAATCGGTGGACATTTAGGTGTCGCTAAAACTATACACAAAATTACACGGTATTTTTATTGGCCGGCTGTATATCAAGAAATTCCTTTAAAAGTGAATGCTTGTACAACCTGCCAACGCAGCAAACCTGGAATGAATTATAAATGGGGAAATCTCAGTTCTAGAATTCCGACAACACCATTTGATACATTATTTATTGATACAGTGGGTAGTCTACCAAAAACTAACCAAGGGTACAAATATATTCTAGTGGTGGTAGACAGTTTTTCAAAATTTACATGGTTAGCTCCATTAAAAAACACTAATACATCCTCCATTATAGAGGAATTAAAACGTATTTTTCAAAATTACTCCATCCCGAGGTTAATCGTCACAGATAACGCCAAAAATTTTAATTCAATAATTTTTAAAAACTTTTGTTTCAATTTAGGCATAAAACGAACCACTCTCTCCCCTTACCATCCACAACCATCTCACGCCGAACGATTAAATAGAAATCTTCGGTCTATTCTTATAGCGTACCACGCAACTACTCAAACAACCTGGGATAAATCTCTATTTTGGTTTCAATTAGCCTTCAATATGGCTCAACATAACGCGCATGGGGAATGTCCATTTGATATATTGCATACTTTTCCAGCTCAAACACCGTTGGATAGAGCATGGAATATACAAGATATCCTTCATAGAAATCCTGTCCGTTCAAGTAACATGATGTGTGACATTAGAAGAAAACTAATTAAATCTCATCATGATATGGCACGTCGATATAATGCTACGCGCCATCCCAATCCGTTTTCGGTGGGAGATAAAGTTTTACTTAAAACTCATCCCGTAAGTTCGAAACGGAAAAATATTTGTGCAAAAATGGCATACCGTTGGTCGGAACCATTTTATATCATAGGTTTCTCTACACCAGTTACAGCCTTACTCCGTAAGACTATTGGAGGAGAAATCACTAAAGAACACATTTCTAACCTTAAAAAGGTTACATAATTTGCTACAAATAATACTTTTTAGGTGATGTATGTCGCGATACTCGAGCTTGAGATGATTGTAACAAAAAAAAAAAAAAAATGCTGTTTGCATGCTGTATGAATGTATTATTGAAAGGGGCCCCGGATGAAAGAAAAATACCACCTCAGGCCGACATTTGCTATCTGCTCACCTTTTCCATTTTCACTGTTTAAGCATCCACCCCTTACCCTTTTACTTTTACATTTACCCCAGGGGGGGGGGAAGATTGTAATATAAGAAGCATTTATACACAAAAACAATTCACAGGACAAACTGAATACTTTCACACGTAACGTAAACATAAACATAAACGTAACATAAACATACATACAACAGATGATTTCCTACCGTCAGTTGTGAAAAAATAATACAAAAAAAAAAAAAAATAAGAACATAAAATAATTTAAAGAAAATAAAAAGAACATTCCTTTTTCTATAAAAAAAAAGGATTGTTAGAAATTGATTCCGTTTTAAAAACTTTTAAAGAGTTAGAAGTGGATTTACCTTTTTTTAAGTATCAAAACATTTTTATAATTGGAAGATAATATTATCAAAAGAAAAAAGGAACACAATTTTAGAAGAGTTGGTGCAGAAAAACTTTCAAGAAATTTTTAAAACATTTTAAGAATTTAAAAAAAAAACATTTTAACAATTAACAATTTTAAAGGTTTTTAAATATTTATAAACAAAAGTATTAATAAATATCTTGAGTGGCCGAATTTAAAATAGTTTATTTGATTTTGGAACTTCTGGGACAACAGTATTATGTCTAATCTTGCCTTATCTTGCTTTCTTCTTATAGATTTGGTGAGTTCCTCGAAGTGCACTGGCCATCTTTCCTCAACTGTTGTTGCTCGCTTCCTTTTTGCTCGTCTTTGGTTTTATTATCTCCCTGAGGAACTTGAATCTATCAACTTATATATTATGTATGTTCATAAAAACATACGTTTTCTTTTTCTGTAGAGTATAGTTTTTATTTTACCTCTTATGCTCTGAACACCTCTGTGCATTAGTTAGTTCAGATTAGCGAATGCCTACTGCATATACTGGTCCTTTTGGGGGAGATTTCACTGTACTTTTAACTTATTCTTAATGTGCCCTCTCCAACCAGAGGTTGGCAATCATGATGACTATTTGGACTTTGGACACCGCAGCTCTGAACAGCTCCGCTGAGGTACAACAAAACTAGTTGCGAAGATTCTTCAACCAAGAAATTCTTCTTCTTCCCACACAAAAATCTTCTTTATCCTCTCTTTTAGAATTTGGTTCATTAAGACTTGTAAATATTAACTTGTAATTGGGTTTCAGGGGATTCTTCCCCTGAAACTTGCCTTGTATTATCAAACGAAGCATTTCATATCTTAATCCACGCATAATATGACCCAGATATTCCATTTTCCTTTTTTGTATGGTGTAAACAAGCTCCTTTTCTGTTCCCATTCTCAGCAAGACTGTCTTGTTGGGTACTGTATCAGTCCAGGGTATTTGTAGCATGCGCCTCCACAACCAAAGCTCAAACACATCTATTCTCCTGATATTCATCTTCTTAAACATCCAAACTTTACTTTACTTTAACTAATTGAATGTAATTTTATTCTGTTATAGGAACAGACACGTTCAATGTCGTAATGAACCATCTATTGTTAATTCAGAAGAGCATTTGCTCGCAAGTGATAATGGTAGCGATGTGAATACTGTGACTTCATCAGGATCTTCATCGTTGTTGTTATGTTGCAATGAGGATATGTGTAATCACGTTGATATGCCTGATAATCATATCAAATACAATGATTCTGTCATGGGTAAGAATTGTCTTAAATTTTTACTATATTTGTTAAGCATGCTAATAATTTAGGCTGTTGTCTTTTCAGATTAAATATGAAATTTGATTGTCTTCTATAAAAAATATGATTCCAAAATTATTTAACTTTTAACCAGAAGACCAACTCAGTTTCTTTTCCGAGTTGGGATTTGGATAAAGGAGTTAACATGAAAATGAATGATATTGAATCAGGGTAGTAAATCAGGAATGTAATGAATAACTACAAAATTAAATATAGATACACAATGTTATGCGAAACACTAAGAAAATTTAACTTGAATACATTATGAAGTCATGTACAATTTATAATTAGTGAATATGAGTACTTATATTTATTTTTTGTTCTGTTTACTTTGAAACAACCATGCAGATGATCCGGAAGATATTGAATTACAATATTCTGAAATGATATATTAACGTTATACCCGTAACAGGCAGGTGGAGTGTTAAATTATTTTGACTCGGTCTGCTTGTTCCAGGGCTACAAAAACTAGTTCTTATTCTTATCACGTGGTCAGCCAATTATATGTAAAAGACATCTGACAAGAGTTGTTATTTTCTCTGAGAGTAATAAATTTCATTATACAGCCAGACCCTGTGGTGAATGAAGTGAAGGTTTTATTTGCAGAATGAAAAGTAGATGCTTTATATAGAGCCTGGCATGCTGATAAGCACATTTTTCCACTCAGTCAGGAAGGTTACTTAGTAAAGCCCCTAGAGGTTCAAACCAGCCTTTCCACTGATGACCTAAACAACATATTAACGTTTAGTTTTGAGTCAAATTGTCAAAATTTTTGACAAATTTTCTTCTTCTCGTCTTCTTTTGGTTTTTGTCTGATTCTTCAACTTTCTCGTCACTAAATCGTGAATTGACCAGGTGTGAAATTTAACCATCTACCCCAGCACCTGACCAGTAACCAAACCCTACCTATATGAGGATCATAAATCCTGTAGTCCCAACGAGTTAAGAACAACCCCGATTGCTCAATAATTAAGTCAGAGCAAAGCAGACCGGAAAATGTATTGTCCTAGTGCAATGGGTGATCGTAAAGTGGCTCAACCCAAATTTTTTGATTTGTAGGAATAACAATTAATTTGTAAAAAATATTTTAATTAGGGAATTTTTTGTGTGACAGAATATTGTATGGTAGCACTGCTAGATCATGCCATCGGGGAATAGTGGGCGTGGAACCAAGCAGTTTGTTTGGTCCGAGCAGAAATATCTTTTACACTAGACCAACACATCTTTATTGTTGTCAGTTACTAAGAATCAAAATCATATGGGAATACTCAAAAAGATCTTTTAAATACTTTTCTAGATGCTAATGTGGCAAACAAATCCACTATACGTCTTTTATGTAATCGTTTTCAGGATACAGGAATTGTGCATGACCATAAACGTACCAGCCCTCCAAGGTTTTTAACTGATAACAATCTGCAGATGATAAATGAAACAATTATTTGTTCTCCAAAAAATTAATCACATTGTGCTGTCTTACGGAAGTATTCATAAGGCTACTAAATTTTTAAAATTACATCTGTACCAGTTTAACATTAGTCATCAACTCCAAGAACCAGATAAGGAAAAATTAGTATTGCTGATTGCTGTCGGTTAAAACACTTAGACGGCCGTTACAGTTATGGTCATGGACAGTTTCTGTATCCTGAAAACGAGTAAGTAAACTACATATAGTGGATTTGTTTGCCACATTAGGATCTGGAAAACAATTTAAAATATTTTTTTGAGTCTTCCAATACGATTTCAATTTGCAATAACTCAACAACAGCAAAGATGTGTCGATCTTATGTAAAAAAGCCACTGTTACTTAAACTTAAGTCCAAATAACAATATAACACTTAAACAAACTGCTTGGTGCCTTGCTCACTGTTGCCCAGTGGTGTGGATCTAGCAGTGCTACCATGCAAAAAAAAGCAGTGTTCTATCTCACATAAAAATTTCATAATTAAAAATATCTTTTACAAATTTAATTGTCATTTACTACAAGCAAAAATATTTTGATTAGCGACTTTATAATCACCCTGTAGAATACAACCCCCAGTTGATGGTTGGCTATATTTACAACTTATTGTCTAATAACTATATTAATAAATCTTATTCTATAAACATTGTGGGATTTTCTTTCATGTATGTTAGTTAGGTTTTACTTTATTCTTAAGAAATTTTGCGAATTAGGATTGATTGATTTATTTTTTATTTTTTTGGTTTAACGTTCGACTGTTCTGCAATTACTGCTAATGCAGACGGTGAAGGATGAAATGATTTTTTGTAACGTATGAAAATATGCTGTTCCTGATTGGGATTCGAACCCAAGACCGCATGGTGAGAGGCAAGCACATTATTTATTGTAAAGACTATCAAAAGGTGTTTTATTTAATTTTTGTTTTTCTGTTTCTTTTCACAGCCGCAGTATTAGCTGGTACAAAGACATTCAGTGGTATAAATCATCAGCTGATTTCTACTTCAAATGTTGGTAACACTGCGTTGTATGATAATAACGAAGTATGGTTCAGAGCTGCCACCATTGCAGTACCAATATGTGGTGCCTTAATATTATGTATTCTTATCATACTTGCAATACGAATATTGCGATCTGATAGTGATGATATCGCTATCAATGCTAAATTAAGGTAAGTGACAAATTCAATATTATTGAGTCTGGGTTGTTTTTTAGTGTATTTATTAATTTTTTGACTACTGGATTATTGGGTGGCTCAGGAGGGATGAGCCATAATTGAGTCAATGATATGCGTGTACTACTGACTGATAGATTGAGTGTAGACAAGATGAGTGACATGTGATTACATGTCATTCAAATAAGTCATGTGCTTATTTCAATTATTCGTTACATTTGCTAAAACATTGAACTGCTCACAAAAAGCTTAGAATTGTTACTGTATGTAAAGCAGCTGTAGAAGGGGGGCCAAAAAAAAATGGGCATTTTAGATGTAAAATATTATTTCATTCTCCTTGTCAAATCCTTGTCATTAGATGCAATGCACTTGTCTAGCCTTCTTTCCCACTGTACGAAGCACCTCTGGTGCTCTTAACATTATCATTTAGCGCTCTTTGCGAAGCTGTTGTATTGCCTCTACATTATCAAAACACTTCCCTTGTAGATTTCTTTTCATTCATGGGAACATAAAAATGTCATACGAGGTTGGCTGTGGTGAATATTGAGGGTGGGGAATGGTAGCCCACTTCTGAGAGGCCAATTAGCGATTCACAGAGAACCGTGTGTGCTGGAGCGTTATCATGGTGACAGAACCATTGACCTAACTGTAAATCCGCTTCCATGAGCTCCAAATTTCTCCTGTCTGTTCTGGAAAAACAAAAAATAAAAGGAAATATCATACGTATTATTTTTAAATGTAGTCTCCATTTCATTTAATGCAAGTGTTGACCCACCAGGTTGGTCTAGAGGTAAAGTCGTCATTGCGAGTTAGCGGTTTAACAGCTGATTTTTGGAGACGAAGGTTCCTGGTTCAAGTCCTAGTAAAGGTAGTTACTTTTATATGGATTTAAATGCTAGACAGTGATTTACCATGTACTTTGATGGTTGGGGTTCAATTAACCATACTCTCTCAGGAATAGTCGGCCTGGGTCTGAACAAGACTACATCTCATTTACACGTCATACACATCATCTTCATCTCATTGGGTCTAGGAATTAAAATAAATAGTCAGTCAAATGGACTGTATGTGGTCGAGCATTGTCATGCTGTAACAATACACCCGCAGTCAAAAGTCCTCATTGTTTACTCCTGTTAGGAATTGAAGTGAGATTTGAATAAGAAGCACTTGTTACTGTCACTCCTCTGTCTGTTATTGTTTTTGGTTGGTGATAGTGTATTGCCTTACTGCAATTACGTTGAATTTCAATTGGTTTGACTTTTTCACTGTTTAGAAATTAAATCACTGATCGATACTTTAATGCGGTGCATGTTGTTAGTGGTTAGCCATCTTGATACTGACGCTGCTGCCCTTCTTTTCGTTTTAGGATCACTACCTGTCTGTAACATTTTGTAGCTCAAGGTACACTACTGCAACTTAACAAAAAAATCTGGTACACGACTTTCTCTTGCCAATGAAAATAATGAACAATATAACCTAACATTAGTGAACAATGCAAAATGAAAACCAACCTCAGTTTGGCTTAATAATACGGAAAATCACTCTTTGACACTAAACTATACGGTCTGTAGAGAAAAATGCTTAAAATAAAATTTGTAGGTTTTTAATTTCCTACAAATTTGATTGTATAACTTTTGTCGTAAAATGTGTAATAAGGCTGAAATCTTGGAAAATCCATTTTTTTACAGATTTTTCATGAAAAAAATAACAGATAATCACTGATTACCGCTAAACTAAGTGTTAAACAAAGAAACGTTTGTAATAAAAAGATGAAGGTTTTTAAATATTTTACAACTTTGATTGTATACACTTTTTCCCTAAAATGCATATTAAGGCCGCAATCTTAAAAAAAAAAATTATGAGAGAACAGTCTGTCCAAGAATTGGAGCAGACATGGCGCTTACCCTATTTTGTAGAGCATAAAAAAATGTAGTATATGAGACAATTTAAAAGAAAAATCATATGAGCCGTTTTTGAGGAATTGCAAAAAAGTGAAAAATTAATCAAATACACTACTACTTTCGGTTGACCGATTTTGATTAAAATGTTTGTGTCGGGTCCTCTAGTGGTACGTAACTTATGTTCCAACTTCGTACAATATTTTGTTCTTGAGATTTTTGTTCACACACACAGACCAATCACTAAAAACATGTTTTTTGGGTTTGGGGGTCTGAAAACGTGTATATTCGGTGAAAACTGGATTATTTTTATTTTATTATTATCCCCCATTAATTTATAGACTTCATAATACATAATTTAGAAATATAAATTTAATTTTTTGTTTGGCAGATCAACTCGAGGAGGTAGTGGAGGCAGTGTTTTACCTTTATATACACCAATCCATTTGAAAACACCATCTTCAACGATGTCATCAAATATAATTAATGATAATAATATCAGCGATACCAAATCGACGATAAAAAAATCACCTCTTCTGTTTCAATACCAAGATCAACAATGTGATTCCGAACATCTACACGATCAAGTAATCAATTCTAAAAGCAACCCATATACAAATAGTAACTTATTTAACTATAACGCTAATCATAAAGAAATTATAAAATATAACTTTACAAATAATAAATTAACCAATGAGGATATTAATGAAAATAATTCAATAAAACCATCATCAACAATGCAGTTTGGTAGTTATATCAATAACAACAGAGATTTATTTACGAATAAAAATAAATTTAACAATTGTAATGTGATATTAAACGATTCTGATTCGCAATCGCAACATCTGTTAACGAACGAACGTTTATCGCAATGTAATAAAGATGATGAAAATATAGTCGCTACGTTAGTTTCGTTAACTAATAGTAATAATAATAATAATGATAATAGTAATTTACGCGATAATAAATTTAATTTGTACGATAAGACATTGATTAATATCAAACCAAACGTCATTAACGAATTGTGAATTTGCAATAATTTTTGAGTAAGTATCTAGGTAGTTGTAACATTATTTTTTTATATATATTTAACATTAACGAATTGTGAATTTGCGATGATTTATTAAGTAACTGTTTAGGTAGTTGTAATGTTTTTTATATGTATTTAATGTTACAATTTATGATTATTGTTTGTAAGACGTGATATCTCAGATATCGATGAACCAATTAATTGCTTAATTCTCTAGTATACAAATTTTTGAATTTGAACAAAATTTGTGGTGCATTAATCATTTTTCCCTACAAAAATGAAAATTGTGAAAATGCAGATGTACAGTTGAAAATTATAAACTGGATTGTTAGAAGTTTGCATTTTTTCCTCAAAACTCTAAAGAGGTTTCCATCATAAAAATTAGGATCTTTAAAATACATTCTAAATCCATCCCCATACCATTTTAACCCCAGGCACATTAAGCTCAGCTTGGATGACATTATGAGAATTTTTTACCTGATTAGTATGTGCAATTAAGTTGGTTAACAAGTCCGTAAACATGTCCTTCATCACACTGTCACCGTGATGATGATCATTAATGGTGAGGAAAAACCTTAAATGTGTGGGGGCTCTGAAAAGGGCTGTTTAAATGGTGGTCATCCAGGTGGACAGCACAGCGGCTTGTTCAACAAAGAAATCATTTACCCAGTGACAGGTTTGCCTTTACTGTAAAATGTAAACACTCCCAATATAAACACTGTATTACTGGTGGTTTTAGAAACTATATTTTTAATAGTTTATTAATAAAAAAGATAAAAAAAAAGATTAATAAAAATATCTGTTTACATTATGAGGAGAATGAAAATTTGCTATCAAACCAGTAGCAATACGGATAGGAAATTTTTTAGATTTCTTATTTGAATTAAGAAGCTAGATATGTAAGTAACCTGCAATAAAAATTGACATTTTTTTAATGTATTGTGGGAGTGTCTGGGTAGAAGGAAAAAATAATGTACTCTTAACAGAGCTGTGTTGTGTTGTGATTCACCTAGACCATTTACTTAACTGATCTTTTGTAAAATGTTATCTGTGAACTGAAACCTGTTGATACGATCAAAAGCCTGTTTTAACACTTTGAAACCTACATTTTTCATAAAGTAGTGACTCCAGATCCTGGCCATTTTTAGCTATTTTCAAAAGACCATCGTAAATTAACTACAAAACATATCAGTTTAATTTTGAATTATATTTAAAACTCTAAATTACCTCTTTCATTTTATTTAAATATTAACACTAAAAATAAATCAGAAAATAAAATATTTATTTGTAAATAACACCACTTTTTGAGTAAAAAAAAAGTTTTAAAAATAATAAAGATAAAAATAAATCTCACAATAAACACTAAATAAAACCTAATAATCACACAATATAAACAATTACCTTTGAAACTGAAACTGGATAAAAACTGAAACCAATTGAAAAAAAACAATATAACAAACACAAAATTTACATGCTAAAAACTTTGTAAAAAATAATGCCATTACACAATTTGTTGACTTTATAGTAATATAAACTATTACATTAAATAGTTAGCACTTCTAGTGTCAAATTTGAGAACCCAAAAATTTATAAAAAGAACTTATAACCAATAGATGAAAGAAACCAAGCTGTTCGATCCTATTTAAAACAGCACAATAAAATATGTGAGGATGAGCACTAATAGTCCTTAGGATTTTGGAGCCATTTACAACAAACGACCTGCTTTTATGCATAGGCTCTAATGTGTTAATATAAACTCAAAAAACTGATGTAGTAACAAGAGAATGTTACAGGTCCTGCGAACGACGTATCTAAAAATTATCCCATTGCATCAGGATAGACATATGCACCACCCATTATTTTGACTTAATTGCAGTACACATTGTAAATATTATAAACACATTATATTTTTCTAGTCCTGTATGAATTATTTTTATATACGTGTATTTTTGTAGATTATAATAATTAATATTGTATAATTACTTGTGTATATATTTGTAAACTGTAAATTAATACATTGACGAATATTCTGATGTAAATAAACTTAAAACTTTTCATTACGGAAGTTGTGAACATGTCTTACGGAGAGTGGAAGCAGAGGAAATGCATGTTTTTCACTACTAAATAATTTTGGTTGTTTTTATGTTATAAAAAAAGGGTTATGTTAAATAATTTTAATATTTTTTTTGCATTTTTGATATACGGTACCTTAATTAATTAAATTAATTAATCCAATTCAAATTAATTTTTATCTTAATTTAATTTTTTTTGGTACCTTAATTAGGTTCAGAAAATAACTTCCTCCAACATTTCATGTACTCACACACTCATGATTTCAAGTGGCCCCACAAAAAGAAGTCACAAACTTGAGGAGAAGATATGGGCCAAGAAACATCACCGAATCGTGAAATGACAATTCCAGGAAACATTTGTCGAACTACTGTTATTGATGTGTGAGCTTTGGAACATGTTTCTCTCATGTTCACCTGATACCTTTCCAGTTCTGGTCATAGGAAGTTGTTATCAATGAAATTAAAACCGTTTCGAAAGGAAATGTTGGAGAAAGCCATGCAGAGATTTGAGGAGGTACTCCAGATGTGTGTTCAAAAAAAAAAGTCATCTCACTGACATTATTTTCTGAACCTAAAATTATTAGGTTAATAGTACATTATTTCAAAAATGCAATAATATTATTTATACCTCCGCAGCCGAACAGTTGGCGACGTTTAGTTGTCAGCTGTTCTAGGCATATAAAAAAACCGGTTTGATTCTCAGTAGGTCTAGGTGAGGCAGCTAGGATAATGCTGCAATTTACTGATGGCTCCCCAACGAATTAATGTAGAAAAAAACACAAAGTAGTCGTTAATGACTGCAGTTGTTGATGCAACTTAAACAAATTTTTTAAGTATGCACAGTACTTACCAAAAATCTGTAATGAGGTGATTCCCAAAATAAAAACAAAAAATACCAAACCTGCAAAACTGTTAGTTTCTTATTTCTCAGCAAAAATTATTATTTCAAGAAGGATGTCATTAACTTGTTTGTTAATAACTTATAAAACCAACCAAATTTTCTATTTTCACATGTTATTACCAGATTTTTGTTAAAACCGACCTTGTTATAACCAAATTTTACTGTATATGAACTACATGATTTACTTATTTAATATTGACATGTATTTAAAACTCTACATTTCCTCTTTCATTAAATTTAAATACAGTAGAATCTCAGTAGTCCGATCTGTTCGGGACCAAAAGTGTGCCAGATTTCTGGACATGTTGAAATTAAAGAACTATAATTCTTAATTTAAAAAAAAAATGAAGATGCATTGATTTTGATGTGTTTTCAAATTAAATAATTTAATAGAAAAAGATTTGTAGAGTACTTACATAATTTGTTATTGTTGTAAAAATTGTTTTGAATAAAAATTTTATATTCATTTTTGCCACTCCTATTCCCTGAAAAAGAGTATGGGTTTTTGCTTTTTTGTAGCGAGTTATTCAGTTAACTATTTTTTCTCTCAATGTTTCATTCTCAAGCTCATTTAAGAATGTATGTTGAATGCTGATATCACACAGAGCTAAGAGCTACTTCTTCTGATATTTTGTTCTCTAAAATACCAGCGACATTTCAATATTAGACTAAATCAGGACTTCTTCTTTTTTCTGTGAGCCAGGAACGTATTTATTTTAAACTATAATTTGTAACTTGGCCGGATGAACCACTAGTAGTGCCTTGATCTGAAAAATTTCTTAAGAAGCAATGAAACTTCTTCAGTATCATTGTTCTCACCATCATCATCTTTAATGGTGAGGTTAACAGAAGCTATTTGGTCGCCCATGAACCACACTAGGTCCAGATCTTGGTTTTCTTATACTTAAATCAGTGACTCAGAAAAATGATTTACAAGATGCCTAGAAACTCAAAAATGGCAAATCTAATGAGGATTTATTGCACTGTGCTACACTCTTTTATGCTTGTGATCCACCTACCCCCACTAAAGAAAACATGCAGCACCATAGGACTGGCAAGTCTAAAAAAACTTTCATAACCATAACAAACCTAACCTAATATTTCATTCTTTTCTCTATTCTATTATAATATATTGTACAAAACATTGACTTGTAAATATTTAATGTACTGTATTATATATTTTTTTAATTTAGTATATTAGAATATTATGTAGTTTGACTGTTAATATTACTGCATATAGTTATTTAAGACTGAAGAATATTGTATATTTATTTTATTATTTAGTATATATTTTTGTACAATTATTAATTTTTTTACATATTTCATTTAATAAATATTATTGAAATAATGTGTTGTATTTTTATTTATTCATTATACGGGTCAAAATTTTGAAAGTGTCACTTTGCAGGTTGATTTGTCCGAAGCAAAATTTTTAGATTTTTTGGACTTTTTTGTAAGGAATCCATTCTTTGTATTATAAAAAACTTGTTTTATAAAGGAACCGTCAAAATATTCAGTCAGTGAATTTTAATGATTTGTTGAAATATTTTACAAGCCACGGTACTGACCTACTATCCACGGTACTGACTTTCACACGGTAGTGATATGAAATCCATGGTATTTACATTGCCACAATAATGACAATATTTTCACTTTATCAAGTACTTCATTCATCTTCACCCAACAGAACCATAAAGGACGTTTTGACAAAACAAAAAACAAAATTTTTGTAAAAATCGTATTATTTGTATCTAATAATATTCTAAAACAAAACAAACAATTAAAAAATTAAGAACTAATTCTGATTTTTAATTTAACTAATAACTAATTTTTATTTTGAAATTGTAATTTTTTTAATAATTATTTTCACTTAAACTGATACGAAAAAATTGAAATGTTTTTAAATAATCGCATAAAAAACTCAAGCTTTCATTTTCACATAATTTTTTAATGTACACTTTTAGGCGTAGAGTTTACTTAAAGGTAGGCCTACTTGAGCAGGGACGAAGTTACTTGATCAGGGTTAGTTTGCTCTTGAAATGTTCAATGAAAATTGGTAAAAAGTTTTCTTACCTTGGATAAACAGTTTCAGTTGCGAAAGTATCTGAACTGAATTTGTTTTTTTTTTATAAAAAATTTCTTTTCTCTGTAAGAAAATAGATATCTGCTGTAAATAGATTAGTTGTCGACATTTTTTGTAAGATACATCATTGTAAGACTGTACGACCCAGCAGTAAGTAAAAGTAGTTCATGATTTTCCAATGTTTTACCTGCTTCTTGTTCCACAACTTCTTCACTGCCACTAAACACATCGCTAAATTGTAATCTTCTACTTTCATAAGAAGTACTGGGTAGTGGCCAAACTTCCTCATGTGAAATATTTGAATCATCTTCTTCAATGAAAGTGATTTTACCTAGACCACAGTAGGAACATTTATCGTTGTACTCTGGGTCAGAACAAGACATAATCCGAAACTATATTGTTTGAATTGCTGGTCTTACTAGCAAGTGGTGTTCTTTTAAGTTCCTTTAAATGGTAAAATTTTACCCTTTTGAATTTCATCGTCAAACTTTGCAATGTCCTCTTTTGAAATTAGGTATTTGTCATTTGATCTGTAACAGATTCCCCAAATAACAGTCTTTTAAATTGCTTTTCTGAAACTCAGGCGTTATCTTCAATATTTTTTTACCCTAGTCCTTGGCATTGTGGTTTCATCATGTCCCTTGTTTTTTTTTTTTTTTTCTGACGCTGACAACGTTTCTTGTTTTTTTGTAATTGTTTTTTTTAATGATTTATTTTATTTTATTAAGGCTTGTTTTTCTTTATACCGCTTAATTCTATTTCTCTTACGACGTCTTCTGTCATGTTGAAGATTTTCAGGTTCTTCATCGGAATTTGGAGGACTATATTACAAGGGTTTCGTAAATCGCGTTTATCTCAAAAACTAAACAAGGTATTGGTAGTTATTCATGAAAAAGTTGCTAAAACATTATAAATTTAATTACGTAATTTTACTTTTTGGTTTACAACTATTTACATTTACATTTTACACAAAAATGTTTCAAACAAAACTTTTAGTCCTTTTTAAGTAACTTTTAGTTACCTGGAATAGAATAATTAACTAAAGATTTCATTTATTTCCTGTTTCACTGGTTCCCAAACAATATGCTTAACATATAAACCTTGAGTTTGAATGACATGCCGCTTGTATTACATGAAACCATAATTATGGTACATAACAAAATGGGAGTATATAAATTTAGGCTGCCACTTACAGTATAATACTACGTACATAAAATTTTGTATTAATACAAAAACTGCTACTAGTCCAGTCAACCTGTGTCGAAAAATACCCGATAGAGGAAAAAATAGTATAAAGCTAATTTTTTTCCATCGATTACTATAGTTTAGACAAGTGTACTGCCAAAAGTCCCCACCCCTACCCCCTTGCTTCCCCCCCAGCAGCCCCCCAAAGTTACAAATTGCAAGGGTTTCGTAAATCGCGTTTATCTCAAAAACTAAACGAGGTATTGGTAGTTATTCATAAAAAAGTTGCTAAAACATTATAAATTTAATTACGTAATTTTACTTTTTGGTTTACAACTATTTACACTTACATTTTACACAAAAATGTTTCAAACAAAACTTTTAGTCCTTTTTAAGATCTATAAAATGATATATAACAGTACTTACTTAATTGTATTAATATGGCAAAACCAGCCGCTGCAATGTAGAGTGCTCAGTTGTGGCGGCGTTCGGTAATAGAAGGTCGGGGCCATCAGTTGCTATGTTGCAGTTATAATTTTTCGCGTAATTTAAGCGCCACTAGGACATTTTTTTAAAAATTAATAAACTTATTTCACAAGTGTCTTAGTATGTATTTTTAAGTGTAAGAGCGAACATTTATGTAATATAAAAAGTTTCCATTTTTTCAGACTACATTTAAGAACTGTATACAAAACCATTTTTAATTTGAGTTTAATATTATGATCAGGCCTAAAGGCCTGATCATAATATTGTCCAAAAGATTATGTACGTATATGATGGCTTAAACATCCATGAATGTTTCTCAGTATCCTCGACTTCAACGACCGTGACGTTACTGCAGAATCCTCCACAAGTCCCACACATTTCTGTACAATCCAGGGATGCCTTAAAGCATTTGCTTTTGCATGACACTTTTCAGTTGCAGGAAACTAAGTTTATTACTTCTTCAGGTACCGGTGGTACCTGAATTTTTTAGTGAACCGAATATAACATGTTGTTTGTTATAGTCCAACCCCAATTTGTAGCAGCCATATTCTTATCTCCAATCCATTTTTGAAACTGGTAGTAAGTTCAAAATGATTGTTGCTCCGCAGCAGTAAATGTTGGAGGAAGAGAGGCCACGTTAAATTTGGATTTTAATGACATCTTTTGCAACTGCTTTGAGGTATAAGGAATATCTACTTTTGTTTAAACTTTTAGACCTAGTACATCCGAATAGTTTCAGTACAAAATTCTCCCCTATTTCTTTTAAGAGTACTGTTGTTAGCTTCCTTTTCATAAAACAATAAAGCTTTCGCACGTAGCTCCTCAGAAGTACTTAGCATATTGTACGCGTTGAATTTGCCTTTTCCAAAAAAAAAAACTAAGACGTAGTGTCAGATCCAGTCATAGCATACATAAACAACATCACATTCTTCAATTCTCCTATCTCTTCACGAATTTTCCTGATATCATATGTTGATGGTGTACCAGAGGGTTTGTGGAAGAATAGTTGTAGTTTTTCACACTGTGGTAGACCAATTAATAAAACAAAAATATCAGTGTCTTGTCCAACAACAACTATTGACCTATCACTGTGGCTCTTGGAGACATTTATTGCCATCGAACACAATTAATTTAGTTTAATCTAGCCATCAAACACAATATGGCAATCCTACCCATACCTTTTGACTACGATGTCTAATTATCTTTCAATGATTCTGCTGCATGTTTCCGTGTTGGGCCACAAAACAGAAAATATCTCCGCATTTGTTGTTGAAGAAGATGCAGATATTGAAATAGTTGAAAGGGCAATAAACGTCTCCAAGAGCCACGGTAATAGGTCATAGTTATTGTTGTATGTTGCAATGTGCTGTTTACAGTATTAGTTCAAAATGTTTAAAACAATTGATCAGCCCGCTGACTATAAAATTCGTTCCATAATAAGGTTTTTGACAGCAAAGAACATTTCAGCGGCAGAAATTCATCGCCAGATAACTGAAGTGTACGGCCTCAATGCGATGAGTGACAGCAAAGTTCGTAAACGGGTGAGAAATTTTAAGAATGGACAGGACAATATCCATGATGAACCGCGTCCAGGCCGACCATCAGTCGTGACAGAAGATTTGGTTAATGCCGTGGAAGAAAAGATTCGTGAAGACCGGCGATTCACTGTTTCAAGTTTATCATTAAAGTTTCTGAATGTGAGCAGAACAACTTTGTACAAAATTGTGTCTGAAGATTTGCAATTTCACAAATTGTGTTCACGTTGGGTTCCCAGACTCCTTACTGAGGATAACAAAATGAAAAGAATGGCTTGTTCTCTTAAATTTTTGGGCTGATACCATAGAGAAGGTGATGAACTTTTAGAACATATTGTCACAGGGGACGAAACATGGGTTTCTCACTTTACCCCAAAGTCGAAACGTCAGTCTATGGAATGGCGTCACACGTCATCGCAAGTCAATGTCAAGGACAAGCAGACAATCTCAACATGCAAGATTATGGCTACAGTGTTTTGGGATAGTCTTAAATTTTATATTTTGGGATGTCTTGTTAGTCGAGTTTATGCAGCGAGAGACAACAATAAATTCCACCGCTTACTGCGCCACCCTCACTAATCTTCGCCGCGCAATACAGAATAAGCGACGTGGCCTTCTGACGTCTCGAGTTTTGTTGCTGCACGACAATGCCAGGCCCCATTCTGCCATTCGACCGCAAGATCTGATCAGATCATTTGGATGGGAACAGGTTGACCACCCGCCGTGTAGTCCAGACTTGGCACCAAGTGATTTTCACTTGTTCCGCTACCTAAAAGAGTTTCTCGGTGGCAAGCGGTTCGGCACAGATGACGTGAAAGAAGCTGTTCAAGACTGGTTATCCTCACAGGTGGTGGACTTCTACGATACAGGCATACAAAAGCTTGTTGAACGTTATGATACATGTTTAAATAAAAATGGAAACTATGTAGAAAAATAAAGAAAAATGTAACAAATACAATATGAAAGGTTTTTTGAAAAAATCTTACATTGTTTATTTTTTTTTTTAGAAATCGGACCTTACTTTCTGAATAACCCTCGTGCATAATCTTTTGGACAATAAATAGCCTTTAGGCCTGATCATATTCTTAAACTCAAATTAAAAATGGTTTTGTATACAGTTCTTAAATGTAGTTTGAAAAACGGAAACTTTTTTAATTACATAAATGTTTGCTCTTATATTTAAAATACATACTGTCTTAAATGTTTGCTCTTACACTTAAAATACATACTAAGACACTTGTGAAATAAATTTATTAATTTAAAAAAAAAGTCCTAGTGGCGCTTAAATTACGCGAAAAATTATAACTGCAACATAGCAACTGACGGCCTCGACCTTCTATCACCGAAAGCCGCCACAACTGAGCACTCTACATTGCAGCGGCTGGTTTTGCCATATTACTACAATAAAGTAAGTACTGTTATATATCATTTTATAGATCTTAAAAAGGACTAAAAGTTTTGTTTGAAACATTTTTGTGTAAAATGTAAGTGTAAATAGTTATAAACCAAAAAGTAAAATTACGTAATTAAATTTATGTTTTAGCAACTATTTTATGAATAACTACCGAACGGTAAAAGATACGATAAAAAAGATAGGGCCAATAATTGTAGGAAATATCATAAGAAAGACAACAAAAAAAAATTTAATCCAATACCTTGTTTAGTTTTTGAGATAAACACGATTTACGAAACCCTTGTCATTTGTAACTTTGGGGGGCTGCTGGGGGGGGGAAGCAAGGGGGTAGGGGTGGGGACTTTTGGCAGTACACTTGTCTAAACTATAGTAATCGATGGAAAAAAAATTAGCTTTATACTATTTTTTTCCTCTAAAAAACACAGGTTGACTGGGCTATACTGTTTTATTACATCTCATTATTGACATTTATAAATCTCTGTAAAGAAGGAAAAATTACGATTGTTTAAGAAAACAATATTTTACTGGCTGAATTCTAATTTTAAAAAATTTTCAAAATGAGGTTTGCTACAGCTCGACGAATTGCTCATACCCTAAATTATAAAACTACAAAATTTCATCAACATAGTTAGAACCGTTTTAAATATTAAAAATGCGACAACTAACATTCTATTTTATTTTGTTAATATTATATTGGTTAATGTAGATTACTAGGGCACAGAATAGAAATATTGTACAAAAAAGAATAATAATTTTTACTTCAGCGACAGTACTTCTGACCCAAACAACATTATGTCCGTACCATGGCTTATTGTTCAGCACCGTGCCATGTGATTTCCATGGTAGGTACTGACATTTTTCAGGTTATGTTGTACTTACGGCTCTCACTATTAAAAGAGACAATTAGTAAGTGAACTACAGATCAATATTCTTATAATACTTAATACAATCAAAGTAATATAAATTTAACATACCTGACAGCAAAGTTATAAGGCACACGGTACTGACGATACCAAAGGTTTTTTACGTACTTCAAACATAAAATCTTTAAAAAATATCACGAACTGTATTTAAACAAGATGGCTAACTGAACTCGAACAATAAAATAGACGAGGTCATTGTGCAGAACGGTCCGCCAGTTGATCGATAAGCGCACAATTCAAATTTTTCATTACCCCACGGTGTTGTTGTTTAGGTCATCAGCCAAAAGGCTGGTGTGAACCTGTAGAGGTTTTACTAAGTAAATCGAGGAGTGAGGTGGTTTACCATGCCTTCTTCACCGAGTGGAAAAGTACGCTTATCAGCATGCCGGGCCCTCTGAAAAGCACATATTTTCCACTCTACAAATGACACCTTCACTTCATTCACCACAGGGTCTGGCTGTATAATAAAATTCATTACTTTCAGAGGAGATAACTCTGATTAGTGTCTTTTACACCTCTACCTCTTCTGTTCTTAAATGATTCAGTCATTTAATTGGCTGACCATGTGATAAGAAACAGAACTAACCCTGCAACTAACAGATTGAGTGTAAATAATTTGACACTCTACCTGTTTGTTATGGGCAGACCCCACGGTACGGACTGAATAACTTCATGGACATCGTTTAAAATGCAAAAAATCAAATATCTTAATAGTAATCTTAATTTTTTTTTATAATATAAAAATGTAGTATATAGTAAGGAAAGTAGATATAAATTAAAAAGTGAATAAATTAGTTTAGGTAAATCAAAATTTTGATATGAAAGTGCCAATCCCGGTATCGGGACATGCACGGTACTGACATTCCATTCATACTGTGCAAAATTTTTCTTATTAAACTTTTTTATTTTACTGGAGGTTAAAAAGATAAAGACATAGCAAATATTAAGTTTGATTACCGCAGAAGAAAGCTGCATATTTCTTGAAATGTTTGTTGTAATACCTACGGGACATCAAAAATGATACTTTCAAAATTTTGACCCATATAAATATAGATTCATATTCATATTGGACTCGTCATCAGCACTTCAATAAATATCAAAAAAACGTAGAACTAGAAAAATGTTGTGTTGACCAAAATAAGTTCCTGATCTATATAGCCTTGCTATTTTTGGGAAAATGGTGAAAATTTCATTGTCACAATTTTGGCTGTTTTCAGCACTTGTAGGTTTGCATTATTCGCTCGGTTGATTGAAACTTGAAGATCAAATTTCTTCTGTTTTCAGCACTTGTAGGTTTGCATTATCCGCTCGGTTGATTGAAACTTGAAGATCAAATTTCAGAAATGTTTGGACGGCAGATGGAATAGGAGTAGCACAAAAAACACTAGGTTATTCTCGGATATAACTGGGAATAGGATTAAGAGAAAAAAACAAAAAAATACATCAAAGAATTACAGTAAGACAAAATTAAGGGAAGGGAAGACAGTAAGACATTTTAGAATCTTTAAGAATCCTTTTTTAGTTCAGACAAATTTTTCTGGCAATGTACTAAAAACAGATATTATGTTTCTTCCTCGCAGTCAGGAACTTTATTAAACAATTCACTACATAGGAAGTTTTATTAGAGTTCCAGGTCTCTCTTGGTAGGACTCTTCCGTAAAAGGCTTGCTGCAGAGGGTACTGTGGACTGTTGCTTTCCAATTCTTCCTTCTAACAGCATTTTCCCATGATTTTAAAAGTTTAGGGCAGGATCTTGGAAATCTGTAATCAGAATTAAGTTTAGCTTATGCAAACAATATATTCCATATTCTATTACTGTAATAACTACAGGATTCATACTCAAATAATTTTGACTTGTTCAATGTGGTGGGCGCTTTAAATGTTGTCATGGCTAAAACGTTGAAACTAATTTAACTTAGGCTACATACATTTAATTTCCAAGTCGGGTAGCTGTGAATATTAATATGTGGTACACTTCCATAAGCAGTACGATATAAAAAAAGAAATTAAAATAAATTGATATGAAAATCGGTTTTAACATGTAACATGGGTGGAAAAATAACCGAGATAAAATTAGTTTATAATAAATATTTACAATCTCAAAGGACTTGAAACTCATACAGGCACTCAGATTCAGCTGTTTTAAATTGGTTATTGATAAATAATTATGAACTTAACTATGAAACTAACCCGTGTCAGTGCTACCTCCGGTTATATTTCTAGCTCATTGACTAAGGCAGTTGTAAAAAATCCGATAGAGTGCGGAAGCTGTACTCAGGTAGTTTCAGTAAAATCCGATAGAAAGCGTTTTTGTTTACCAGGGTAGTTTTGAAAAAACCGATTGAGTGCGGCAGCTGAATTAGTTTTAGTAAAAACCGATGATAGCGTTTTTGTTTACTAAGGTGGTTTTTAAAAATTACGATAGAATGTGGTAGCTGTACTTAGGTAGTTTCAGTAAAATCCGATAGAAAGCGTTTTTGTTTACTAAGGTAGTTTTCAAAAAATCCGATTGAGTGCGGTAGCTGTACTCAGGTACTTTCAGTAAAATACGATAGAGTGTGGAAGCTGTACTCAGTTTCAACAAAATCTGATAGATAGCGTTTTTCTTTATTAACATAGTTTCGAAAAAATCCGATAGAGTGCGGTAGCTGTACACAGGTAGTTTTAGTAAAATTCGATAGATGGCTTTTTTGTTTACTAAGATAGATGTGAAAAAATCCGATTGAGTGCAGTAGCTGTACTTAGGTAGTTTCAGTAAAATCTGATCTTTAACCATTTATATATGCACCTATATGTTACAGAAAATGATCAGATTATTCGACACCTATTAGTTCAAATAATTGAAAGACCACACTTACAATTTAATCGCATTTGTAACCAGATTTGAGGATCAACAAAAACCTGCAGGTGAATAAAATAAAAAACACAAATATTAATATTTCTCAGTCATTTTTGTATTGAGAAAATAAATAATCTACAAAATTAAATTGTACAGACTTATATTTATTTTTTTTATCTTCATCATCAATCAGACTTATACCTGTTTTAAATGATAATAAATTAATAAAAATCAGAACAATATAAAATACAATAAATTCATTACGAATTAGATATGTCCAAGAAGATATGTCTAAACAATTCTTTTATATTTGTCTTCATTATGGTATAACACAAATGTAATATTAAAATTATCTACATACAAAAAGTACTAAAACAATTTCAAAATTAAATTTATCATAAAATTTTTAATAGTTTACAATTATTATGAGAAAATTGTCGGTTAATTATCCACAAGGAAGGTCAATATACTTTTATGTTCCACAAATGTGAGAAACATATTTTAACAAATGTGTGTGTTTGCCGTTTCTTAGTACAATTCTTTAAACGGCCGATGGACGTTCCTGAGCCTTGAGATGCATGAAAATAATTTTACATTACCCTCATTACTTTTCATTATGTATAAGTTTCTCTCACAAGTCATTGTACTGTAAAATCTAGCCTCGAACATAAGAGATTTGATTCTGGTTCACCACGCCATCATCTTTAGTGAAGTTTCAAAATTTTTAAAAAATTGTTCTACAAATATACTGTAACATAGTTTGAGATTAGTCTAAAAATGGCTAATGTAATAGGTTGACTTTATTTATTGTCTAGAGTGGAGTGTGTTAAACAAGGATAGTGAACTCCAATGAATGAAATTTTTTGAAAAGGAATTCCAGGAAATCAAACATAGTAAAAATGTTTGTTTTTATTTTGATTCCTTCGACAGGGTTCAAGAACCCCGAAGCTTTCCTTAGAACAGCCTTTTCTAAGAACATCTCGTAATTGTGACCAAAGATTTAAAAAGTTAGCGTTTTTGTAGATGTGAGTCAACACCTGAACCTTGAATGGATAGTGTCATGCCGTTTTGAAAGAGTGTCGTTACAGGATTGGTAACCCAATTATTGTTTTGTTTTTTGATCATAGCATCGATACTCTGATGAATTGTCACACATTTCTCTACCACACAATGCACAATACCAACGGGCACACCTTTCTGTAATATCTCCCACAAAATGGAAGAGGAGGGCAGTTTGTTCATAGGGTAAAATCCCTAAACCACATTTAATAAGTTGCTGAGATCATAGTACCGCTACCTTAAGAGAGCGGTAAACGTTATATAGCGCAGGTAAACATTGTAAGGTTATGCTGTGCGGTCTGGGGATACCCATTTAAAGTTGTTGCAAAAAAATTATTAAAAATATAAACTTCACAATCTTCTGTATAAAGCTACTTGTGTAAACTGTTAAATTTAAATCTTGGAAATTAGCAATAAATAAATTACAGTACAACCTTCCACATCCGTGAACCCTTCCATATCCAGACGTATCTCCGAAATAATTTTTCAATTTTGGTTAGTGAAGTGGTTAGGTATAGAAAAGTGAAAGTTGTAGTAGGAATGTTGTTTGTGCATGCCTTGAAGAAGAGAGTTAGATTGCAGAGCTTGTAAAAAACCTGTGGATGTGAAGAAATCAATGATGATGAAGTCAGGAAGTGGTTGTTAAGTGAAGATGAAGTCAACAAAATTACAGACATTGACATCACAGAAATGGTTTGCAATAGCAATATATTATTGGGTTATCTCTGATGTAAGAGATAATTGGTTATATGTACTGATGTAAGCATACTACAAGTAAAAATTTTTAACCAATTTTGCTGAACGTGTTTAATATTTCTGGCCCTCTAGCAATTTATAAATATCCTCGTGATATCCGGATTGGCCAGTCACCATATTAGTTCAGATGTGACAGGTAGTACAGTGCATTCATTAAAATTTATAGAACAATTTTTAAAGAATTTTATTTAAATGATAACTGGTGTCAAACAAAGACAAGGGAAATGCTCAAAGCTTAAGAAATGTTGAAACAGATTACTCTCATACGTGGGACACAAAGTGATCCAACCTTCTTTGTGGACAGAATATAGCAGACAATACGATTTAGAAAAGGAGCACTGTATATGCACTATGCTATGCACTGATTATTAAGGCGGACCTTTGAAAATACATTTTTTATTCTTTTTATATTTAAAAACTCCAATATTCCCGATATTTAAAAATAATGCACAATTTTGAAAAAAAATCTTTAGAATTGAATTGAAAATTTTTCTGTAGTTTATCAGTTAATCAATGGGTTTTCTTTTAATAAATAAAATTTATTATTTAACTGAAAACTGAAACAAGAGAAATTTTTTAATAGTCTAAATTTAATTATATATAAATATATTTAAGCTAATGAAGAAATTTGATTCCAGAAAGTTCCATGGAAATAAAACTTCATGGAATTACATTTTGTTATTATTTACTGTAAAACAAGCTTTTTAGGTTATTGGTACAGATTTCTTAAAAACTATTCAAAGATATTCAAAAGAAATTTAGGTCATACTAAAAAAACTAATAAATAAAAATATAAATCTATTTAAATAAATTTTTAGATAATTTATAAATTTATGACAATCAAATTTATGATAAATTGTCATGTGTATTGCACATTGTTCATTAGGCCTTCTTACAATAACTAAATAATATATAAATTAATGACTTTTGTTTAGAGTTTTTTTTTAATACCCATTTACTGAAAATTTGGAAAATTGAGAATTATTGGCTCGTTTTCTAGGTAGTCAATATTTTTCTCAATTTTACATTCTACAATTTCTTTACTCAAAAATAGGAGTTTAATATCTATGTTATTTCTGACACAGGTCTGTTCCAAAAGTTCGATTAATGAATTTCTACACCCACAGGGCTGTATTATTTGAAATTCTGAGAAATTTATCAATTATATTATTTTTCGGACCAAACTGGTTATTCATAGTTTAGGATCCATTGCTCAAATGGAATAATTAATCAATATACAGCTAAACCTCGTCATTTCGGATCAAAGCTGATCCACGATAATGAAAATCCAGGTTAATAGGAGATAATCAGGAAAATCAATAAAATGTAACAAACAAACATTTTTCTTATTATTCTGAACACAACCAAAAAGGTTTATATTGCATCCTGCAGAGTGCAGCACACAGTAGAAGTTCAAAAAGTAATGGCGGACATGTTGTGTATAGCATAACAAAAAGTGGAAAGGGTTTTATAATATTAATCAAAAATACTATTATTAATGTAGGACTTTGTGGAGGAATGTTGTTGCATAAAATTTTGCTTTAACATTGGTAAATCTTTTTCTGAAACGTGGGTATTGCTTCAGCAGGCACACTAAGCTATACACAATTTTATGAGTGGTTAACATGTTTCAAATCAGGCAGATTATCGACCAATGAAAATCCAAGACTAGGACAACCCTCCACGTCAAATGACAAAAACATTGATGCGGTTCAATCAGTGATTCATGGAAATCATCGTTTAACTTTGCGGGAAGTTGCAGAAGAAATCGGGATCAGCATTGGGGATGTCATGAAATTTTGACAATCAAAATTTGCATGCATGCAAAACTTGGCATGCATCGCATTTCAGCAAAAATGGATTTTGCGCCATGACAATACGGCAAGTCACTTGTCTCTACTTGACAGCCAATAAAGAAACAGCTGTTCTTCCTCACCATCTATACTCTTAAGTGTACAAGAAATTCAAGAGAAATCGTTGACACGGCTAAAAGAGATCACACTGAACGAATTCCAGGGAGCATACAAACAATGGGGAAAACGATGGGACAGGTGCATAGCAAGTAAGGGTGAGTACTTTTATGAGGGTTCGGTCTTTTTATGAACAAACCTCACAAATGAAGTAAAACTCGTGATAAAAGAAACTTTCTTTTGGATTTTGGTCAATGTTTTTAGAACTGTATCAACACACAATGAATAACACACTACTAGATGGTATCAGGCACGAAACAATACTCTAACCCTTCACCCCACAAATACAAGAACCTGGGACCTATATGCATTGAGGTTTTTCCAGACAGGGCACAAATGAACCACATATATATGACACAACGCCATTATTATTCTATTCTTATTATATGTTACATTTTGTCTTTATCCCAAGGGAAAATCTAAAAAAATTATAACTAAGTTTCCAATTCAAGAAATAACTTATGAAAAATGGACTGTAATATTAAACCCACTAATGAACTTTATGAATAAAGAAAGATAAATACCAAAAAAAGAGATCATATTATTTTATAGGAATGTATAGACCAGTCTGTGAAAATAATGAGTTACCAAATCTTGTCGGTTCTCTTAAGTATTTTTTAAAAAATATATTAAATAATAACTACACATTTAAATTTATAAAAAATACTGTTTGAAATTACAAAATATTTTTTTTTAAATTAAAAACAAAACAAAGTTATTCATTAATTGACGCACTACAGTTAAAATTATTTGTAGAGTAGTTCACCAATTTACATTGAATGATCACTAATATTTTGTTAAAAGATATTTTACTGAATGCATTTGTTTAAAATTTTTTAATTTAAACAATAAATTATATAATTGGAAGGGAAATGTCAATAACTGCTTCAAATTGTGTTTGAGTAAGATTTAATACCAAATTTTTCTAATTATGATGCGGTCATTACGAGTTCAGCTATCGTGGTGTAAACATGTGTTAAGTTATTAGATGTTAGTGTGCATCATATAAATATTTATATTTAAAATATTTGTTAGAATAAAACATTTACTACTGTAATGAGAAACTGCTGTTTGTGCAACCTGCGACCGACTATTGCAGCCGTGCCGGTCTTTCATCCCACCAATGGATAGACCAATACATCCGTCATCATTTCTTCTTCCCGAGTTTGAGGAAGAAGATTTATCAAATGTAAGTAAAATTTCTCCTAATAAAAGTTTAGAACAAATAAATCCGGAATTACTTAAAAATCATCAGAGCAAATTCTGTATAATGCCTGGAAAGATACCCAGTCCAAACTTCAACAATCGGAAAAAAATAATGTTTCCCTACAAACTAGTATGGAACAACTGAACAAAAAGCTCTCCGTTTTAGAAAATTTGTCTACTATACAAACTGATAATGTAGACAGAAATGTAAATTTAAATAAAGATCAGAAAATAAATAAAAACACCGATGTGGAATACGTTACCAATGAAGACGATTAGAAAAGGAAATAGCTTGAATTTGTGTTAGTAAACGAATTTGCAAGAAAAGAAAGATGACCTCATCTCCTTCCCCACTACAAAAACAAAATCCCTTAATCAATCGGCCTACTTATCAGTTAAGTGTTCCTTCAACCTCCAATTCATACCCCTCTCGAAAAAATCCTGTACAAAAAAAATTCCTCCTCCTCCACCTATTATAATCGAGGGAATTAAAACTTTCGCGGAGCTACAAGATATCCTTGAGCAAGACTCTGCAGGTGATTATCGCGTCTCAATTATGAGTGGAGAAAAATTTTTAATGAATCCTGTGAACGGAGATAAATACACGCTAATAATGAAAAAATTGAAAGAAAGAGGTGTGCACGGACATACTTATAAAAATAAACAAGAGCGATCCATTAAGGTAATGGCATTAAAATTACACCCATCTTCTACATCTGAAGACATCATTTCCAGACCTATACAGCATGTACCACCAATCAAAACAACTGAAGGCTGGGCAAAAAAACAATGAGCGAAAGGTTAATATCTTTGCTGATCATCTTCAAGATACATTTCAAGTATATGAAAGCAAAACTGACGAACATCTAGAAACAGACTATTCAGAAATAACTCAAGAAATTCCATCTTCTCCCAGTTATGAGTAAACTCTTCGAAAAACTGTTACTAAGAAGACTTAATCCAGTAATAGATAGGAACCAACTCATACCTGATCACCAATACAAATTCAGAAACCAACATTCAACGATGCAGCAAGTACACTGAATAGCAGATGTCATCGAAAGGGCCCTCGAAGATAAAAAAAAGTCTGTTCTGCAATCTTCCTAGATGTTTTTCAGGCCATTGATAAGGTTTGGCACAAAGGACTGATGTACAAAATAAAAAAAACTTCTCCCCATGGTCTACTGTAGAATACTCGAATCTTACATCACAATCGTTATTTTAGAGTTAGACAGGAGGATGCGTATTCCAGGCTAAAACTTGTAAAAGTTGGCGTACCAAAAGGTAGTGCAGTTGGACCACTTTTGTATCTCTTGTACACTAGTGATATCCCTACATTTAATGACAGAACAGTGGCAACTTTTGCAGATGATACGTGTGTTTTAGCTGTCGGTACAACAGAAGAAGAATCAACTATGAAGCTTCAAGGTGCTGTAAATCAAGTGCAAACATGGACAAAAAAAATGGAAAATTAAATTAAATGAATCAAAGTCTGTTTATATAAATTTTATAAATAAAAATATCCGTAAACTATCTATTTATATCAACGAAAAAAATGTCCTATATTCAAACACAGCTAAATATCTTGGCATGACCCTCGATGTAAAACTTCGCTGGAAAGAACATGTAAATAAGAAAAGAAAAGAACTCGATCCCAAATTCAAGAAACTTTACTGGTTAATAGGTAGGAAATCTTCATTATCTACTTTTTACAAACTTCTAATATACAAGCAAATATTAAAACCCGTATGGACCTATGGAATACAACTCTGGGAATGTACAAAAGCATCAAATCAATTAATCATTCAAAGATTCCAGAACAAAGTTCTCAGAAGCATTGTCAACACTCCCTGGTATGTTAGGAATGGCGACCTGCACCGGGACTTGGGAGTGGATTCCATGCCGAATAATAAACTGAAATTTACAAACTAAATAATAATAAGAAATTTTCTGTGGTAATAGATCTCCTAAAGCAAAATTAAAAAATTTTAAATGTATAAATTTCAATCTTTTAAAACAAATGCACTCATAAATTTTTATTAAATATATAAAAAATTCTCTTATTACAATCTTTTCATTACAATACCTTACATTATATGTTAACATTGGTTCTATCATTGTTTAAGCGCTTGAATACTTCAGTATTCAGTATTGTTGTATTGCCCATGGCTTCATGGCATCTAACCATTAGTGTATCAAAACCTCTGTTTTAACTCCCTCCTCCCAGCTGTACTGTAAACACGCATTTTATAAATGCGTGTACTGTAAACACGCATTTTATAAATTCAGGAACCAACATAACATAACATAATAATAGAATCAATGTTATCTTGTAACAACATAACATATTATAATCGAAACATGATTAAAGAATCTTATAAATATCTAAACATTAATATTTTACAACCATATAAAACTTACATTCCAGAAAACTAATGTAATTAACAAACACATAACGAAGAAAATTATAATTCAGTTAAAACCTTATCATTTTGTGCATTACTATTATAAAAAACTACAAACAAATAAAAATTTTCTTGACTAAAATTTAAAAAAAAACTAAAATTAATTTTACAAAAAATGGAATGTTAATAAAAGACAAAAAATTGTCGTAAATATTTCACTAATTAATCAATTAATAATTAATGAACATAATTACATGGAGTATAGGTTAATTACCACCTACCTTAATACCTTATGTAAATATACCTCCTATTTTTATGACTTAAGTCATTTTTCGTACTTGTAACAATTAATAAATGTCATTGTAACAATCTTATATTAATAATATTAATTACACAATTATTACACCTAATTTAAATTTAATTAAATAGAGACACTTTTGTTCGATTTGTAATACAAATTCTGGTTTAAAATTAACGTGAAACGTATTAATTCTTTATGAAATTATTTGCTTAAAAAATGCAAATTAATTTATATTGTAAAAATTTAATCTGCGCAAAATATTGGCATTTCTAGGAAAATTCCCAACAAGGTCAAAAATAGAAATTACTGGGAACATTTTGGCGCAGGTATCCAATTTTAAATATTTAGGATGTGACGTGACTTTTTTAAACAAGCAGGATGAAATAAATAAACTAAATAGGTTTAAAATATTTGTCAGACAATATTAAACTGTTTTTTAGCAGTTTAATTGGGACATTTTTGAGCATCCACCACATCCCAGACTTGGCACCGAGTGATTGCCACCTTTTTACGAAACTGAAAAAGGTTTTTGGCAGAATATGCTTTGAAAATTATGATGAACTGGAGTGGCTGTTATTAACAGGTTCAAAAACTTGCCACAGAGTACAAAGAAGGGATACAAAAACTTGTACAATGCTATGATGAATGTTTAATTTGAATTATGATTATGCACGACAAAAGCTTAAAGACTCTCTTCAGTTATAAAAAAAATTGTTTCAATATCTCTAATTTTGATAATAATAAACAACTACAGATTTTACTTTTTTTGTTAAAAAATAAATACTGAGTCACGTTAACCAGACCACTTATGTATCATTAATGTATTACATAAATTTATCTTTATATATACATTTATATAAATTATTTACAATTAAATTTACATTTACTAATTTTCCTCTTATTTAAAAAAAAAAATAATTTTATCTACTTTTGTTAAAATTATTACCTAAATAGTTTTCTAGAGAATAAAGATATTATGTATAAACAAAAAAGACATTTTATAAGTATGTTGGTACAACTGGAGTTTATAATGTATATGACAAACTTATAGATGATGGTGCTATATAACTATTAAAATTATTTTACACTTTGTCTTACATGGTTAACACATGGTGCTTAGCCAATCTTGTAGAGCATAAAAAATTTAGAAAAAGTGAAAAATTTCCCAAAAAAACTATTACTTCCAGTTCACTGATTTTACTGAAAACAGACTACAGACTAAATAGCAAGAAAGCTCGCGGTATTTTGTAGTAGAGGCCAAAATTTCATTCATGTATAATGTGGGTGGGTGGTGAGAAAGAGCATGCTCATCCACACACTCACCTAGACTCACAAGGTACATATACAATAGGCACTGCCTATTTTGAGTTTGGCATACATGGTTACTATGGTACGCTGTGTAGTGGGCCTGTTTTTTTTTTTTGGTGCAGTTACCCTAATTGTGTTAACAATGAGTAAATGGTCAACTTATAGCACATACAGCTGAAGCTGCAGCTACTTCAATTTCCATTGTGGCAAAATCAACCTAAAACTCACAAGTATAATGTCACACTATGTGACCTTGTTTAGCCTTGTGGCTTAGAATTAAATACAGATAAATTGAGATGCTTGTCCGATGATCAAAAAAAGCTGTTCCAAAAATGCTCACAAATGTGCAGAAAAAAAGCAGCTTGACAGTGCTCTGACATTTCTTATCAGGTACACTTGACTAGCAAGATTCTACACCTGTACAGCCTGACCACAATTTATTCCTGCACACGAAACAAGAAAACATGGTAAAGTTATGGCTGCCATCACTGGCAAGATGTTTCATTGAGAAAGGTTTAGATAAGCTGGTCACCTACTACGAGTGCCCGAACAATGGCAGAAACTATGTAAGTAACTTAAGGATGATCTTTCATGTGAAAAAAAAATTGTTTTCAATAATTGTTAGTATTTTTTTTTTTAAACTGTACTTACTTTCCGTACATGCCTCGCATCTTATTCACCTATGAAATGTACCAATAATTTACGACTAATCAATATATCTTTATTTTTCAAAGACATCTATTGTATTGATCACAACTGAACTCTTTTGTTACAAAATAAAAAAACAATGTTATGTGACTGAATTACAATAACTTCACACTGCAATACAACAACTGTAAAGTCTATAAATTTATACATAATTGAAAATGTTCAAAAAACCACAGATACAATTTTCTAGTATATATAGTTGGTAACATTGTTTACTGAGAAATATTTACATGAACCATTTCTAACCTTCTTTGTAGCTGTTTTCTTTTATATTATTCTATAAAGGGCCTATCCTAAAAGTTCCCGTAATGAATTCTCACAGCCGGCCACTAATGCTTGCGATCCTGGTGGAGGGTCTTTAGGTAGAGAATTCCACAGTACGCAGTCACCTGCATGGAGTGGTTGAGTGAAGATCATGCTTAGCACAAAATGCGTCACCATATCCGCATTGAAAAAACAAAACCAGAATTTTGGGAATGACCCTATATGTTTTGGTGGATTCATTATAATCAGATTATATTATATAAACAAACAATGACCTGAATATGAACAATCGTACGACTAAATTCATCAACATCAGTAGGGAAGATGTTCTATTCTTATCTGATAGAATAGTCTCGCAAGGTGTGATAAAACACACACATTTTACAATAAACAATTTTATTCAGTATAACTATAGAATTTATAAAATTTATGGTTCATGTTCACCAATCTAACATTTACATTATTGTGTGCTCTCAAATGATTAGTATTATCTAGATTTTATATTTCCATATAATTTCAGTAGCCTATCAAGTAAAAATTGTTTTAAAAATTTTTCTTGTGGTAATTGATACCGATGTACAATACAAGATGAACAAACTCTCACTAATCCAATTAATAACTTTAAAATAAAAATTCAATTCAAAAAATTATTTACATGAATTAGGGATGTCTTATCACAAATGTAGATTTTTCGATACCAATTTTCTAATTTCTGAAATGTGGCAAAATGTCATAATTTTCTAAGATAAAAGATATAAATATCAACCCTTAGACTACCATGATCCAATGTAAACCGATGAGAGAGTCTTCTGAAAAGTGGCAGATCCGATTACATTGGATGTCGGTAAACCGTTGCGTTTAAATGATGGCTTCATCGTGCATTGGGTTATACATCAATTTAATCAGAACAAAATTGTCTATAAAATGAAATAACTCCCGATAGTAAAAATATTTTTAGTTTAAAACCATATGGATGAAGAATATTACATGAACATCAAATTCTGGTTAAGTGAAAGAAGGTATTTTAGTAAATAAAAATAAATGATCAATGAATAAATTTTGTAAAATAGTGTAAACTTTTCTGCAAATTTCAGTAAAAGTATTAAGTTAGTAACATTATTAGTTACTAACATTATTAGGCTGCTTTTGACGTAACATTTTAAACCAGTTCTCCACTACAAGGCGTGGCACTCAGAGTTAATAAAGTTGGGTAATTTTTGCTGCGGGAACTGTTTTGCTTGAGATTATAACTGACCGTTTGGGTTATCACAAACTGTGTTCCAAAAATTCTCACAGATGTGGACAAAAAGAACCTGACTTATCATTTCTTACCCAATAAAATGATAAAAATGAGAAATTTTTAAAGCAAATTGAGAATGGTGACAAAACTTGGATTAGCCATATTATCCCAGAATCCAGACAACAGAGACACACAAGGTCCCCCAAAAAACAAAAACTCAAAACGACGATGTCAGCACAAAAAATCATGTGCACGGTATTCTGGGACAGGATAGGGGTTTTGCTTGTTGAATTTCTTCCAGAGCTGAAACCATCGATGTGGTTACTGTGAGACTAATTCAATATTTCAGATGGGAGAGCAGTTTTTTCAGGCACCAGGCATGACCTGACACCATCGGACTACCACGTTCCTGCCATGAAACATAAACTTTGTAGTAACCGCTTTGATTGTGATGACAATGCAAAAATGCTGTGAATTTATGGCTGTCTTCACTGGTGGAATGGTTTTTTGAGAAAGGCTAAATAAGCTGGTAACGCGCTATGAGAAGTGCCTGTATAATTCAAGTACAAATAAAATTGTTATGAAAAAACTATTTTAATTTTTAAAACAGTACTTACTTTCTGGACAAGCCTCGTGTATAAAATAATATGGTCATTCGGAGTTCGCATTTTTTGTGCTCTACAGTCCTTTCTAATTTTTTTTTTTGTATTAAAAATAAATTTTTAAGTAAACACCGAGGTAAATTGTTTATTATTTTCTAATAATTATTAGATAACATGCTTATTGAAACAAATAAATAAGATAAATAATTAATTTAACAAAATAAACGCATTTAACAAAAAATAAAACAATCAAAAAAGTATTTGTTGATCTTATACAGCATAAGTTGTACCAACAACAGCAGAAAAAATTCTGAATCAATAATAAACTTACAGATAGTATTTGTAATGTCTACTAGATTAATTATAATATATACTATTATATATTTATGTACAAAATAACCAAAATTTTATCAATTTAATAAAACAAAAATTCATAAATGTTTTAAATTTGTACAAAAAAAACAATAACATTTTATACAACTTTCATTCGTTATTACAATTTGTCATTACAATATAATTATATTAATTATAAATTAATTTAAGTCCATTTCAATTTCAATTGATTAGATTAATTAAATTGGCATTTATAGCTAAAGCTTGGACGCGTCATAATTTTCAAAACTCCACTGTTGGTATGGTAACTGGCTGTTGCATTCTTCCATTAGAAGTTTCTGTTTGTTCTCTGTTATTGCCAGGCATTTCTTGCTGCTTCCATGTTGGATCAGTTTTGACTGTAATTAACAATTACAAATTCTTAAATATATATTTATAAATGTAATACACATAAATGTATAATTGAAATATGTATTTTTCTAAACCACCCGAACACGGTAACTGTAAACACTTACCAATGTTTTAGCGTTTTCGTGTATCTTGTACACATATTCTTCAGTAATTTATTTTAAAACCATATTATGGTGGTTTCAAAAAATATATATTTAAATTTTAAATAATACGACTGTCAATATCTGCATAGGAATAAATGTATAAATGTAACAAATTAATACATATTTTATTACCTTTGACAGTTTTAAAATATATATCTATTATATATATTTCTTCTGTCCGTGTGTTAATCATTGAACTCCTCCTAAACGCCTGGACAGATTCTTATAAAATTTTTTGTGGGAGATTAAGTTGATTCGAGAATGCTATAGATTCACAATTCGACCCGATTGTGAATCTATCTATCTATCTATCTCCAATCGTGTTATGGTTAGCTTAGAGTTCACAATTGTACCCGGAAGGTGGCGCTCCGATCGTGTTTACAAAGCTTTTTGACAATTTCTAGCATATTAGTCAAACCTATTACAGTAGACTCTCAGAAATCCGGACTAATGTGGCGGACGGCCGGTCCAGATTTCGGAAAATCCGGATTTCCCGGAGGTTGGCAATTTCGTCTTTATGGCGAATAATTATGACATTAAGCATTAACGTTTATCTGCTTATATAAGAGTGAGCTTCTGAAAAAAACTTTAAAACACTGTAGGCCTAATAAATTACAGTAGGCTACTGGTACTGTAATTATTCAATATACGAAGCACATTGACTAAACTTAACGCTACTGTACCGTAATAAGATTCGATTGCACTCTTTGTAAGATTTGCAAGTTACGGATTTCAAACATGTAACAATGAATGTCATATATGTCTCAATTATAGAGTAATTACACGATCAACTAAATAAAATCTAAATGTACTGTAGTACGGTGCTGTGCTTAGTAAAGTACGGTTCTGGGATTAAATAAAATGCCTCGTAAAATCATAAACATAGATTTTACTGAAACACAGAGCTTCCGACGACGCAAACTACTGTGGGCCCTAAATGACAAAAAATGTCATTTACATACATTTTATATACGCAATTAAAAAGTACATACACACAAATTATAGTGCTAATCTCATGATCGTTCATTGGGCCAATCCCATGAAAACTTTTTACTGGTTGTTAATTTAAAAGCTGTAAATTTTCAGAAAATAAAGTAAAAAAAAAATCATCGTCCAGACTATCCACTGTATTAAGATTTCAAATATATGTAAAGATTTATTTTTTATAGATTGAAAAAAATATACGATTATAGTATACGATTCCTCTCACACAACACACAATTTTTAAGTCAAGTTGTGATAACTGTACGCATAGTGGCATTAGGTATCATAGAAATAGACAGACAACATCTGTCAGGTCCGCTAGTTACTATATAATAAAATATAAATTTCACTAACTTTTACAGCTGCTTTGATCCTTATTATTATCTATTTACAAGTGTTTCGGTGGGTCCACCACCATCAGAATACACAAAATATTTGAAACTTTAAAATATTTTTTTAAAAACCTACAGAACAAATTGTATCTTCAGTTATCTACACTAGGTTTCAAGAATAAAATTCTACATTTAAAGTTTTACATAATATTTTGGGTATATGTAAGTAGATAGTAAGGATCAAGGCAGCCAAAAAGGTTAGTGAAATTTATATTATAAAATATGTATAATATATTTAAAAGGAGAGCATGCTTTTCAAAGAAACCCAACACTGAACAGACCTAAACTTGAACTAGAGTGATCCTATGAGGTCTCAAAAGTAAAAAATAAATATAACAGTATGAAATAGATTATAACAGTACGATTCGTTGTTATAAAATTACAAGATATTTAAAGTTCACTATTTATAATTTGTACATTAATTAGGTTACCAGAAGGGATATCGAATGAAAGAGCTTTATTGTTTGCTTACAATACTTCAATAATCAATAAAAGTTTACTGATAGATACTCTTGAAGTAAATACTTATGTTAACACAAGAGTCCGTAGTATAGTTCCTAAATTGAATGTTATTAACAGAAATTATTACATAGCAAGATTATAAATAAATTTAGCACTGACCACCTCCATGGCGTAGTGACTAGCTCACTAACCTACAAAATGAAAGGTCATGGGCTCGATTCCCCGCTTTTTTTTTTTTTTTTTGGTTTAACGCCCAACTGTTCTGCAATTACTGCTAATGCAGACGGTGAAGGATGAAATGATTTTTTGTAACATATGAAAATATGCTGTGCGTAAATGGGATTCGAACCCACGACCGCATGATGAGAGGCGAGCACATTATTAAAACCCACCGTTACAGTACCAAAACCGACAGTAGTCACTAATGGACCAAGCTGTCAATGCGATTTTAAATACACTAAAAAAAGAAGAAAATTAGCACTGTACCTCTGGTTTATAAATCCATAGCTGATTCCCTTTGGATCCATGGCATGGATATAATATAACATCTTGACCAGCATAATCCAGACAAGCTTCGTCTCTTCGGATTTCTCCAGTTTTGCTTAACATCCAATACTGAAACACAAAACAAAAATCAATAACTATAATCCCTTAACTGGGTCAGCAATCAAAGTAAGGAGACCATTCCTACCATTCTGATAAAAAATTAAAAATTTTAGAATTTTTACAAATGTATTTTCATTTAATACGTCAGAATAACTAAAAAGTGTCTCATAAAAGTGTCTGTGCAATACAATCTGTAGTTCAATTGTTGAATACAAGAAACTTGGCAGCAGTAAATTTACTGTCAAATTTGTGAATTTCACAGTGATAATGCTATGACTGACAGTAAAGTTCAAAAGGTGTGGTCTAATGCCTTCCGGTGTGAAGTTGCTCAATGACAATTCAATGTTTCACTTGTTTCAGAACTTAAAGGAGTCTTCATGTGTTTGAGAAGAATATGGTGTGTAGAGCCTGCTCAAAAACTGCGAACTGTATTAACTTAGTAACTTGCATACTCCTAACTTCACTTCTTGGTTATTGTTGAACCATGACCACCGAGGTCATGGTTCAACAATAACCAAGAAGTGAAAACAGCAATCATGGATCAGGCTTCTTCACAGATGGCAGATTACTTATAATAGAAATAAGTTATAATAGACATACTTATAATAGACATATAGACATAAATATACATTGTACTATCACTGTCAGCATCTTCATGTGTTTGAGAAGCATGTGTTGTGTAGAGCCTGCTCAAAAACTGCGAACTGTATTAACTTAGTAACTTGCATACTCCTAATTTATTCACCTACCAAACGAAGTTATACAAATTTTTATGTTTAAATTTAATAGTGTGCTTTAGATTTAGATTCGTTGTCACATTTTTCAACGACTCCAACAATAATCTCCTGAGACTTTGCTGAGGCTCAGACATTGTTTTTATACAAATACCACACATAAATTTAACAACAGAAACTTATTTCTGTTGGATTTATGGTCAATGTTTTAGAATTCATATAATACACAATGAGTGACATGCTGTTGGAATGACGTTATGCATGAAACACTGTTTCCACATTTTGTCCTGAAAAAAAAAACAGAGCTGGCAACTGCCAAGAACAGAGTCGTATAAGGGACAGAAAATCCTGTTCCAACCCTCAACTACTTTCCACTACTTGGAACAACATGTCTGATTTATAGCACAAAGATTGCTAACAGCCACTAATTGAACCAATCAGTGCAAAGCAACAGAATTAAACAGAGCGGAGCAGAGGAAATGCATATTTTTTAAACCACTAGTACTCAATGGCAAGAGGGGGTATTGACCTTCAGCATCCTCTGGTGGACAGCTCAGAATACGCAGTTTCAGTCCCTACGGAGCACAGAATATCGTGTGTTTGCTTGCTGTAGAGCAGTGTTTTTAGAAACAATGATTCTGTGATCATGGTTTAGCATCTTTTCTATCGAAATATTAATATCAAATGAGGTGCAGTCCCAAATTAAAACACTATATTTGATGGGTTGAAGAATTTATTTAGAAGTACTGGATGTGAGATGAAGAAAAAACCACCTGGTCTTCCCCATTCAGCCCGAACTCCATAAAATTTAGACAGAGTGAGAAGGCCATTTCTTGCTAGTCCAAAACAATCGGCTAGGCGACAGGCTGTAGACTGAAAAATGTTTCCTGGACATGTCATTTCAGGATTCAGTGTTGTTTCTTGGCCTGCATGCCCTCTTGAGCTATAGGTTTGTCTTTTTGTAGGGAAACTTGAAATCAGGAGTGTACATGAATGAGACATGCACACTCAAAGATCTAAAAATTTCCATTCATCAAGAAATTTGAAGCTGTGTCGAATGAAATGTTGGAGAAACCCATGCACAGCTTTCAGTAAAAGCTCCGGATTTGCGTCCAACAAGAAAGACGTCATCTCACTGACATTATTTTTCAAACCTAATTGAGGTATGCAGTTAAAAATGAAATAAAAATATTATTATTGGTGCTCTTCCTTTATGTGGACGCAAATCCTATTTCAGATTTCTTTCCATTTAATTGCCAGCTTCTGCTCCACCCTATATTTGGCCTCATTGCATTAAAAGTGAAAAGTAGTCCCTTTCAAAATACAATTTTTTAATTAGCTCAAATTATTTCTTTTCACAAACATGTTAAAAACTTTGAAATAATCAAAATACACAAGTTACAAGTAACATAATTACAAATTTACATTAAAATAAAAAATACAAATTTACATAAAAATAGGAGCAGTAGCAGCAGCTAAAAAATGTATTACAATTTATCAAACATAATGAAAATGAGATGTCCAAAAGAGAACTTTCAAGTTTTATAATCGACAAATGTACATTTTCACATCACATCTTACTTAAGAGAGTAATTCCAAAAATAAGTTCACCAGAGTGGTGTGGATGCAGGGAAACTGCTCATGCAGCTGTTGGCAACAGCATAGTCTTTGTTGTTTTCCTCACTCTTAACCCTTTTAGTACCACACCGTTTAATAGCAAACCAAAAGTAACAAGCTCTTTTTTGTCATATAAACATGCACCCATATTTATTTCTACAACTAAAAAAACCCTCCACCATTTACAGTTAAAATTTTGCAGCTTCTTTAAATAATATACTTGAGGAATCCAACACAACACATCATATTTTCAAAATATTTGATTTGAAATATTTAAAAAAATTGTTTAATTTAACAAAAAAATTGGTGTATAACTCACACTACTTTCCCTTGCCAATGTAAATAGTAAAACTTTTATAACCTGTTTAATCATTAGTGAACAAATGAAAAACATAACCTAACATCAATCATGAATAAATGATGCATAATGAAAATCAACTCTGTAGAAGTCAAAAATACGAAAAATCAGTAACTGCCTCTAAATTAGAGACTCAGTAAGAGAACAATGATTAAAACAAAAGTTGTAGGTTTTTTAATTTCTTAACTGAAAATGAGTAATTTCCAAATGAGTAATTGAGATTTTACAGTATTAGTAGAAGATTTTCTATCTACGCCCGTTTCTAAAAAGTTGTTTTCGTGTCAATATTTTCAAATCTAGTTTTCACTGGAAATATATGTTTTCAGCAATTGGTCTATCTGTGAACTGAGACTAAAAATGTGAATATTCGGTGAAAACAATATTTCCTTCCCCATATTGTCTCAGGCATGTGCCTGTTATATTCTCAATTCAATTCTGAACAAATGAAAATTCTGAACATTTTGTACAAAATGTTCTTAAAACAACTGATTATGAAAGTACAAAATGGAATGATTGCAACAGAATCAAATGGGGAAAAGTACAATTAAAGGTTAGAACATGAGTAATTGAGATATTACAGTAATAGTAGTAGGTTTTCTATCTACACCTACACCCATTTCTAAAACGTTGTTTTCTTGTCAATATTTTCAAATCTAGTTTTCACTGGAAATATATGTTTTTAGCAATTGGTCTATCTGTGAACAAACTAACTCACGAACGGAATATCATAAAGTAATTGAAACTTGAAACTTAATTAGGGGTACCACAAAGGGATCCAACATGAACATTTTCATCAAAACTGGTCAATCAGAAATCGTAGTTAATTTGTGCATTTTTTTACTTTTTTGAGATTTTTTCAAAAATGGCTAATATGATTTTTCTATAAATTACCGCATTTACTACATTTTGTATGGTCTACAAGTTTGGGTAAGCTACTGATTGGGTCTGCTGAAATTCTTAGGGGACCTTTGCTCTAATGGTAAGAAATTGTTTTTTAAGATTGCCGCCTTAATATGCATTTTAGGGCAAATCGAGTAATTAAAAGTTGTAGAAAATTTTAAAAAAAGAAAAATTACAGAAAAATTTTCTGTATTTTCTCATAAAAATCTGTAAAGAACAAAAACTTTTAAGATTGCGGCCTTAATATGCATTTAATGACAAAAGTGCAGTAATCAAAGTTATAGAAAATTAAAAAACCAACAACTTTTATTTCAAGCTTTTATTCTACAATGCTTATTAGTTTAGCATCAATCACTCATGAATAATATTAGGTCATGTTTTTCATTTTACATGTGCAAGAGAATGAAAAAGATAATTTGATTATCCTACTGTTATCCATTTGACATGTAAATTGTAATTTATTATTAACTTATTTAGAATTATCAAACATACACAATAATCATTTGAAAAAACAAAATTATAAAAGCAAATACATATAACAGAAAACCTTGTAGTTCTATTTTGGACATATATCATTGATAAATAACAAACTAAAAAGCATTCACTACAAACACAACAAATACGTAAATACAATATTACAAAACACAAAATACACTAGGATTACAAACATTTAATATTAACCTCAAACCAAACTTAACATTCTTTTGTAATAAAACCGACTGTCAGAAAAAGAAGAATAGAAAAATACCACAACCAAAATCACACAATGATAATTTAATACAAACATTATTAAGATACCTATCACATTCTTCAGAAAAATTTAAATAAATTAACATTTTCCTGCCCTAAGGGTGCATCAGTTAAGTAAATGAACAAATTACTGATCTAGTTCCTATAAAGAACAGATATGGCATATGTTCCTCACCACTTCTATTTTCAATGGGATTAAGCTGAATGGAGTTTAACTTCTAACAACAGGATAAGATATATTGATGATACAGTCATTTTTGCAGATTTATCTTGATGGATCGAGTTACAGCAGTTAACTGAGTTACACAGTTATATAGAGTTACTGCGATTTAATTACTGAAGATCAACATGTTGAACAAGTTAAGAAATTTAAGTGTTTTGAAAGATGGATTACAACAGTAAACGAGAGAAGAGCTCGTACTGAAATAGGCTGGCATTTTCTTAACATGAAACATTTGCTAGTTAACAATACAATTTTACTTCCTGTAAGATACACGTTAATAAAGACTTATATTTATTCTGTAGTGTTATAAGGTGCGGAAACATGAATTTTGAGTATGTAGTCCATGTAGTGTTTAGAAACTTTTGAGATGTGGGTGTTTAGAAGAATGCTCTAGGTTTTTGTGGACCGTAGTTGATGGGCTCAGTCAAAAGAAGAAAGACAGCCTATCTTAATCTGCATTTACACGGTTTATCTTGGATGATCACTTTGGATGAATCATCATGGATGACAAAAAAATGAACGTGTAAACAGCACATTAATCAAAAAGGATCATCCACGATGATGGATGACTGAAGTTGAAGCAGGTTCAACTTTGGTTCACTTTTGTTGAATTCAATCTGGATGATCATTCAAAGTGAACCGTGTAAACAATGGTTCACTGAGAGTAAATCACATGCTTTTCAATTTTCAGATTCACTTTGGATGAAACATACCACGCCTTGTAAATACAAACTATTCCTCCAGAGTGAATCAATCGCCCAAAGTGATCATCCAAGATAAACCGTGTAAATGCGGCTTAGTTACTTATACACGGTTGAGTATCTAAGTCTGATTCTCGAGGTTAAAGTTGAGGGTAAGCGCTCGTGGAAGGAACTGCTAATGGTTAAAGAACATTAGAGACTGGGCCAACTTGAGTATGAGTGTTGTGTCTAATCTTCAGTAATGGACCTGGCACTATAAGAAGATGAAGGGTGCATTACTGCATTTTTATCCTGAGGTGGACTACTGGGTATTGCGGTAAACCATAAAATAAACCACAAATGATGCTGTCCTACTGGCTACTGCAGAAGAGATAAGCAGATGAAAGTAAAATTCCCCACCAAAATGAAAATATGAGAAATTTAATAAGGAATGAAACAATGATATTGATGAGATTAATGACTGGACATACCAGACCCTCTGGATTCATGGCAGCTGGTACTGATTGACCAATATGAGGAATATTGTGATATGGATAAACAAAAGAGGAGGCAAAAGAAGATATATATGGTGAGTGTGCTTTACACTGGGCATATGGTTTTTAAAAGAGTAAACATAGGTTTTTAATGAAATTATTTAATTTCATTAATTGTTTATTTGCCGCATACATGGTGGTTTGGGGGCTTTACACCACAGGCATATGGTTTTTAAAAGTTGAATGTTTGATAGAGTTACGAGGGTAATTCAAATAAACAGAAGTTTTTAAATAGTACAAACAGCTTTTCGAAGATCGGGAAGAAGTCAAAGATGATGAATGACCTACTCAATCTACGATTATTTATTGCAATATCAAGGCTGTTATCATGAACATTAATCAGAACTACTAAAAAAATGTCCTAAATCAGGCACAGGAAAAGACAGATTTGTGAAAGAATGACATGGATTCTGCACAAAGACAACACACCAGATCACACGGCCCTTTCTATAAAGCAGTTTTTGACAGACAAATGGATTCCTGTGCTAATAAAGCATCCTTCATATTCACAGATCTCTTCCATGTAACATTTTTAACTGTTCCAAAAAGTGAAAATTTAAAATTGATAAAAATACATTTTCAGTCTGTGGAACAGATAAAAGGAGAAAATGACATAGTTGGTAAACAGCATACCTTTGAATAATGAAAGGTGCATACATAGTGGTGTATAGAAAGAAAATAGTATGTTGACAGGGATAAAAATTAGTTGTAAATATATTTGCAATCAATCACATTTTTCACATCAATCTTGTAACTTAATTGCCACCTCACATACAGGATCTGTCCTAAAAGTTACAGTAATTTTTTTTATCATTCATTAAACACAAATTTACAATCCCTGTAGAACTTTTCAAAGTACTCTAACACTTCATCCACCCCTTGTAGGCTCCCTGGAAGGCCTCAACACAGACCTGTCGTGGTTAAAGAAACTTAAACGACCCGTCTATGATACCAAATAAAAATTTCAGGCTCGGTTTTGTAGTGTTCGAGCAATTTCTGGCACCAAAATGGGTGCTGCTCCATCATGTTATCGGTGAGAACTTTCAGCACCATCAAAGACTTTTCTAAAGTCAAAATCCTTGGTTCAAATGTCGTAACCAACTAATTTGGGTACACCACTTTCTTCAGCTGAATCTGGACATTCATTCATCGAATTTTGTCAAATAGCTATCGCACTATTTGGATCGTACATCCTGAGCGCTCGTCGACGTCGACGGACTCCCTACGCTCCTGAAAAGTCTTTGTGCTACTTGAAAGTTCAGTTCTGTGTCATTGTGTCCTATCCAAAGGCATAAACATGTTTTACATATCTGCACCATTAATACCCAGTTTAACACAAAATTTAATAGTGAGACACTTAGCGCTACGCATGATCTTCACTGAAGAAAGTTAATCTTTCAGTGAAGCATGATCTTCACTGAACCACTGCCCGCAAGTGACTAGGAGCTGAGCTGCACAAGTGTAAGTGGTGGCTGTGGAAATTCATTACTGAACTTTTGGAACAGACCCTGTGTAATGAACAATACAATCGTCTAATTTACTTATTTCTTTTTAAAATTACACTACACTACTGCTAATAAACTCTGTTGTACAAACAATGTTAATAAAGTAAAACTAAATTTAAAAAAAATAGAAGCTTCAGCGGTTATTACGTTATTAGTACGAAAGGTCGACAATCACCAGGTTAAGTCAACCAAATATCAATCAAATCAAACGGATTTTTTACCTGATTACCGCCTTGCTTATGACATGGCCACAAACCAACCGCTTTATGCATATCCTCTGGTTTACATGCAGAATCAATGCACATATTTGTACGTCCGTTACCAATCTTCATTCACAAGACAAAACAATCAATGAACAGACAATGCACAAATAACAAATGAAACTTTATAATAATAGTAAATATATTAAAAGAAGATTTCAAGATGCAAATCAAATAATTTTAACAATTTTTTTTTTTTTTTTTGTTAGGTTTTGGATAAAATTTGAATGTTAGGTAATAATTCATCAAAATTTTCGAAAGCTTTGTCGATGCACAGAGGAGAATTGCCAGAATGCCTGTATGTTAAACATTTTGTTTTTCATTGATAATTTTATGAACGACAATCAATAAATATTTGTATAATCATAATCATAATAAATGAACACAAAGAGTTCGCATACTTAAAACTTTTTTCTTATCAGACAGTAAAAAAAGAGTTAAGTAAAAGGGTGCAAAAAGCAACTGGTTTCTTCCAAAGTGTCAGAGTGTCTGGGATCAAGAAGTTCCTATGTGCATTGTAAAAGGAGTTATGTATAATGGTTCCAATGGAGATTTTGATGTTGATAAAAATATGTTGTTTACAGAATATATATAAGGAACAATTGCAACTACACTAAGGAACAAGGCTCACTGGATACTATGGTGGTTAGTTTTTATACAGACCGAGTAAGCCTTTAACGCCCAGAACTTGAAGTTTTAATATATAAATACCGAAATTAAAAAGTGGTTAGGTTGTTGGATGGAGGGTGGATATACGACAGCACTGTTGGAAGTATTTTATTTCATTTACTGCCAGCATGTATTAGTAGTTACATTGTACTAAATGTCTCAAGAAAATTACTTTAATGTGAATGTAGTCCCTACTTATGGAATTCAGCTGTGATTAAAAACGAGGTCTATACGGGTGCATGAATATGACATAGTGATGGTTATTTAACATAATGGGATTAATAACACAGTTAGTGAATTGAGCCAATTATCGTGATAACAGGTTACTAAAAACACCCTGTTAGCTGTTACTTCATAACACCATGATTCAAAGTCGTTTAATGATGTACGAATGATGCTTGTATGACTGTTATAACCGCATAAGACTGTTAAAACTAAATGAAGTTATTGATAACCTTTTCATCTAATAACACCACTTTTAAATTTAACTACGTTATAATACTGTTATTAATACAAAAACAAGGTGGCAAATCTCACAGTCACAAAGTTAAGACAAACAGCACTATTTCCTGTAACCAAATACAACCACGGCAAACCACATGCAATTTTTCGCGAACACAAGGGTGGTCAGTAGTGCTGAATATTTCACGGACACACAGCAAGACGCTATAGGTACTATACATTGTACACAGAGTCGAGAAGTCAGCAGCCATGCATCCATAAAGCCGTCGGCAGGATTAAAGCAAGTCAATACTCAAAATAAACCGTCCAGCGAGTCATGATGTTGACCTGAACAGTTTGTTTTGCCTACAATTTTCTGTACCAATAAAGAAGCCTAGAGTGAATAATTTAGTTCCCTTCTTTTCCACATGTGTCGTGCTAATACCTATTACTACATTGTATTGTAGGCTGGACGATAAAAGTGTTTATTTTAATAACTGGTTATAGAATCCTATTATCGAGCAGGCTGTTATTTTTAGTAACATGTTATCAAAAAATAGCTATACTTCCCATCACTAGTATGGTAGAGTGCGATGGTAAATTTTTGCGTTTATAGAAAAAATAAGAAGTTATCTTGATCAGTTTTACAAAAAATGCAGGGATGAATGCCGAAACATTTGACATACTGCTCTAACAAGTAAAAGACAAATTGGAAAGAACAAACAACAAATTGTCAACAAACTTCAGGGAGCAATTTTCGCAGAACAGCAACTGATTCTCACAATAAGGTCAACTCCCACTTCATTGGCTACTTGTGCCCATAGACTACTGAGTATTTTGGCATTCTTCTGTAGCTTGTCAGTTAGGTCCCAGATGGCTTTGTGCTTGAATATCGCTGCTATTTGTAATTCTTCCAGTTTGAATATTTGCTATTACCGGTACTTGAAATGGTGTAGGTACTTTGAAGCAATTCAAAATAAAACATACAGAACACAAAAAAATGGCTTGTTATGCATGTGGTGTGGGTGGCTAGAATTAACCTACCACCAGACTCTTTGTCTCGATACATACAGAGCGACACGCCAGGCACCATGGCTTGGATGGAGAGGGTAATGCATGTCCATAAACATTGGAGAGGGCAATGTTAACTCCATAAACAAAGCATGCACCAGATAATTGCAAGACGGGTCACTTGGATGGTAGCTACCCTCTACCCACTAGGTAACCATCCAGCAGTGCGGCCTCAGCCTAAGGGTTGGAATATTGTGCATCTAACCATTTATACTTTCTAAACTTTAACCACCACTAAAAATTAATACAACAAAAAATTTGACGTGCATCTTGAAACCTTATTATGAAAGGGTCCACATAAAACAACAAATTAGAAAAACGAAAAAACATACAATAATAAATAGTGAATAAAAATGCCACTGCTACTGTGTGTATTGTACGGCATGCAATAACTTCCTGAAAATAAGAAAAACCATATTCGGTTGCAAGCCAATGAACATAACACAAGACAAGCCCACAGGTGAATATTACAACACATATTCATCAGATTTCCACAGACCTGATTTCCACCCATCTTGTGGCAAGGATATAAACCGACTGGTTTATGGAAATCGCCCTTCCTGGCAGCTGAATCGACACACGTCTTGCCGCCGTGTCCTAGGTTGCGTATCTATATCATCATTACAATAACACATAATAGTTATTATTAACTGACTCGACATTTGTTAATGTATTTAAATAAGAAAGATCCCAGTACGGAACCTTGTAGGAACTCTTCTTCACAAGTCTGCTAATACCAGCACACATAACATAATGTTGGAGGAACTTCTGTTCTGGAAAGATACTAATGATAAAATAAATAGTGGTTTCTTTAAGAGAAGAGTTTGGATTGAAAAAGACAAAATACTTTTTTTACCAAATTTTGGTTTTTGGCTATATATATAGTAAAAATTGTTCTGAATAAAATGGTATAACTACTTTGTTCCTACAACATCTGAAAATATTTTAAATAAATTAATCATTAAAGTATTATCATGGTACTTAAAACTTTATTCAACGTATTCTGTAAATTACAATTTTCATGTCTACGAAGTCAAGAAAAATCATAACTTCAGTTCTATGACAGCTCAAGCACAACTTTTTACTTAAGTGTTTGTACTAACACTTGAGTAAAAAATTATAAAACTACCTATTATAGAACTGAATACATGTGTATGATAGCTAGCGCCAAAAGTTTTTTCATAAAATGTTACTCAGTTATTTTTATTTTACTGTGAAAAGTTAGTTATTCACTATATAATGTAATTATGAAGTGTGTTTTTAAAGTAAGTACAGTTTTGAAATTTGGCGCTGCAGTGCTGTCAGCATTTGGTGGATGTGCATGTACCTATATTTGTTAGAAAGCCACAGATGCTACTATGGAAACATTCGACCATGTTTATATTTGTTTATGAATATCTAAAATGCACCTCAAAATCTTGCTGACTGTGAAATACGCACTATGATTAGTTTCCTTAATGCTAGAGGCATAAAAACGGCTGAAATTCATTGTGAGATCAATGAAGTTTATGGAGAAAACATTATGAGCGATGAAATGGTACGGAAATGGGTTAGAGCATTTAAGATTTGGTGCAGAAAGTTGGGGGAAAAGTGAAAGAGAACAGATGCTTAATGATTTCATTGCTATTATGAGTTTCCTCAAAAGTCACGAAGTGTTGTTTACAAAATTGTGACTGAACATATTAATTATTGAAAGTTGTGTTCATGCTGAAAATTGTGTTTTCAGGTGGTAGACTTTTATAAGGATGGAATTCAAAAGCTGGTTATACGATAAGTGCCATAATATTAGTGAAAATTATGTAGAAAAAAGTACACTTTTATTTTATTTCAAACAGTACTTACTTAAAAAACACACCTCATCCCAACATCATTATGGTTAATTTAATCTTTAGTTTGGCACCAAATTTAAGATTATAAGTGTAAAGATTATAGATATGATTTTTCTACAGACACACTATTTTTATTTTTACTTCAACTCCTATCGTTGGGGGTTGTAATAAACTTGGAGATAATTTTTTTACGTTATAAACTGGCTATGATGCACTCTATAGAGTGTTATAAAGCAAAACCATTACAATATTATTATATATAAAAAAAGTAGACTTCCCCGTTAAAGGGGTTGTGGCGATTATCAAATTATGAAAATTTAGGAAAAAAATTTTGTTCAGACTATCCCTTGAGTGATTTTTTAGTCCTATTACCCAATTTGTAATGCAATTTATGAAAGGAAAATGTAGGTGTAATAAAAAAAATGTATTTGTTACTTAGAAAAGAGATTTAATAAAATGCTATCATTACTTACATAATTTTTAAAGAATATGCTCAAAATCCCCACCCCTTGCGGTTATACACGCTCGGACTCTTTTCAGCATATAAGCAGAAACCTTTTTAAGAGTTGCATTGGATACATTCGTGATTAAGTCTGTAATATTGACTAAGTTCATCAATAGTGTGAGGATTGTGATTGAAGGCCTCAGACTTAATGTAGCCCCACAAAAAGTAGTCAGGAGATGTGAGGTCCGGGGACCTTGGAGGCCATAAGCCCTTGCTAATTATTCGACCACTAAAGAACTCTTGCAGAAAATCCATGGTTTCTTGTGATGTGTGGCATATAGCGCCATCTTGCTGAAACCAGCAATACCATTCCTGAGGTTCCAGGAGGGACAAAGATTGGCACCCAATATTCCTGTATACTTCACCATTTACTGCCTGTTAGAAGAATATGGGCCTGACTATACAATGAGATATCGCACACAACACACCAATTTTTGCAGGATGAAAAGATTTTTCTTGTAAAGTATTAGGATTTTCAGCCGTCCAAATTCGAGAGTTTTGACTGTTTACATAACCATAGAGATGGATCCAAGCTTCATCACTTAAAAACACTCTGATTAAAACTTTGATTCCGTTATAATTTACGAAAGACCTAAACCAACGGCAATATTGCAATTGCTTGTTTAAATCTGGAGGCTGAAGCTCTTGGACTAATCGTACGCGATACGGATACAATTTTAATTTTTTAGCAGCTTTCTGAACACTTAAATATGACAAACCAACTTGCGAGGAAATGTTTTGTAAACTTTTCCATGGAGAATTGAGCAATCTTGTTTTCACATTCTCTAAAGCATCATCTGTCAAGAGAGTTGGTTGACCACTATGTTTTCTGCCGTAAACACTACCTGTCTCTCGAAATCGGTTTGTTAGCCTAGAAATTTACATTTTTTCTCTGAAGGAATACCAACAAATTTAATTTGTAATGATTCTTTTACACAACCCAAAATGGCACAAAATTTTACACAGCTCTAGGAGAATCAACTCACACTGCCATATCTATACCGGTTGAGTAGGGCTATCAACTTTGTGTCATAAAACAAAATTTTTATTTCTTAGAAAAAAATTACCAGACATTAACAATTGGGTAACAGGACTAAAAAAAAAATCACTCTGTTGTTATCAGAAACTCCAAATAGGGAACCCTACCCCTACATTTAAAATATAACATTTTTAAATATCATCCATTTTTCGGCAGTTTACGGCAGCAACATCACGCCATTGTTTTATTAAAAGCAAATCCTGGAGGTGAAGAATCAGTGAACAAATTCCCAGGAAAGTGAAACTTAATATTTATAATTTATATCATTAGATAATTTCTATACTTTAATGATGCTACAAATTTAAATGCTGTACTAGGTGTATACACAATATTGAAACTGAGTAATCACCTAATTAAAAAATAAGTTTTTCGGATCTTTATTGGTTAAGTCAGGCTTTGGATAATCGGGATGGTTTTACTGTATGTAAAATTAAAAGAGTGGAATTGAGAAAGTTTAAAATGAGTTTATTCAAAACTTTAATTGCCTACAGAAAAAGTTGAAACTGCTTAACTTAAAAAAGTAAATAAGTTAAAATCAAAACATTTTGACAAGAGGTCCCTTTTCGTATTCTGGGTCACATATTTTGTATCAAAACCAGATGAAAATTGATAATTTTTATTGTTTAAATATAAAACTTTTTGACTTGTGTTTTTTCCCAAGCACCCAGAAATGTTTGGCTAAAAAAGATATCTTGACATTTTTGAAGCCAATCTTTCTTCGCAAAGGATAAACCACAGAACAGACAATTTATGCATGGAAAATCAAGAGTTGAATGTATTATTAAACAGAAACACGTTTAATTTTTCTTTCTAAAAGGAACAAAAAATAATTGTGCAGTAGAATAAAAATACAAAGTCTTACCTCGCCAGAAGCAACAGCTTCTCCAGGTACGAATAATTCTGGATATACATTATCCAGATACCATTTAAATGACTTACAACCCAATCTTTTTCTCAAATTTTTCCTTGATGATATGTCACCATAGTCTCCCTAGAAACAAAAAGAAATTGCAAATTGAAATATTTAAAAAATGCTAATTTTCACTTTAAACATTGGATGGACAAAAGTAAAGCACAGGATCTAATCAAAAAGTATTTAGAACTGTCACCGGATGGTGATATTAAGTGGCGTGGGAAAACCTTAAAACTTTGGTGGCCCTGAAAAGTGCCAATGAAAACCTTAAGAAGTTGGTCCTGAGATGGATAACTGTGTTGGTCTTGAAACAGACCAGTGTAGGCAGAGTGTGGATGGATGCTGCAAGAGCCATGTCACAGGTAGGGGGCCCTGAAAAGGGCCAGCTAAAACCTTAGTGAGTTTGTCTTCAGAAGGACTGTTGAGTTAATCTCAGGACAGACCAATGAAGCTGAGATGCTTGTTGCTGGGTCTCACCTCAAAACATTTTTTTTCTCCCTCGTAGATCCAATTGGTTGATCTTTGTTGCAGTTGTAGAGCGCAATGACGATCGCTTCAATGGAGTGCTCTAATATTGTAACTGAGAGTGCTGTGGTAGGGGATGGTTATGAAAACCATCCCTTCTGCATTGGGAACAAAGGCCAATTTCAATGTCTAGTAGTACATTTTGAAGGCCTTTTACCATCAGAAAATTTGAGTAGGGGAGAAAGTTTTCTTTAATAAAATGTTTCTCCAAGCCCATTTTTTGAGGTTTACACAAAACTTGTATTGTGCAAGGTTAAATTACATTTGGCCACACGATGTGTCACTCAACTTAGGAAAAAATTAATTAATTAAAATAACCATAAAAAACTGGTGGAAGGAAAAAGCGAGAAAGAGGTAAGCTCATTAATCAAAAATTTATCCGAGGGGTTTTACACAAAGTTTATGTAAACCCAGTTACAGGCCCAGTATGAGCAGATGGAAAAGTTACAGGTTCAGTCCAGACAGATACAGGATTGAACACGAGATTTTTGGTAAAGAAGCGAGTTCCATTAAAGAAATTACGAGTATAACATGAAGGGAACCCAAAAGACACCGGATACTTTTTAAAAGCTATATATTTAAATTTTTTTATAAAAGAACCTTACCCCTTTCAAAATACTCTCCATTATTGATACATTTGTCCAATCAGTGATTCCATCGTTGTAAACATTTTTTATACTCCTTATTAATAATGGCTCACACCTCCTCCCTCGTTTTTTTTCTTGACCTCATCAATGTTGTCAGATCTGAGTAGAGTCCTTTCATAACCCTCTTCATGTGTGAAAATAAGAAAAAATCACATGGAGCTAGGTCAGGTGAGTAAGGTGCATAGGGCAGCAGAACCATGCTGTTTTTTTTTGTCAAAAACTGGCTGACAGAGATGACTGTGTGCAGATGCGTTATCATGGTGGATAAAAAAGTCCCCTGACTGCCCCAAATCAGGTCTTTTTTTACAAATACTGTTGAGCAATCTTCTTAAAACCTCCACATAAAAATCTTTATTTACGATCTGGCCTGGTGGAACAAATTCTGAATGAACATCCCTCTATCACAAAAAAAATCCCTCTCAAAAAATTCTATCCCTCTCACATAAAAAAAAGAAATGAGCATTGTCATGACATTTGATTTCAGTTGAAATCAAACGTCAGATCAAAATTCAGATTACTTAAGGGGGAAGGGAAAATGACGTCTTCAATTAAATTGATTGTTGCTTTGTTTCTGGGTCATAATCATAGCACCATAACTCATTACCAATAATGACCTTAGACAAATTGCTAAAAATATAACACACCTTACTCTTATTACATTGGTAGGATATCGCAGCTAGAAAGTGATGTAAAAACAATTCATCAGAAGTTTCTGATTTTTAAAAATGAAAATAAGTATGTTTTATGTACTGTATGTTGTTCTTATATTGCAGACCTTATTGTTAGGCTACGAGTGTAATTCTTCAAAAATTCAGATTACTGGAAATTTCAGTTACCGGAAACAGGTACATCCCCAATTATTTCCGATATTGGGGTTTTACTGTAGTGATCTGCACTTAGTGAAAACTCACAGGTGATTAAAGCAGGTCTCATTGTACACCTAACATCCCCCATTATCAGCCTAAGCCTAAACATTTCTGGCAAACAAAAAAAATCATTCTCTTTACTTTTGGAACTGACCCAGTGAATTCCTTTCTACAAACTATAACTACAACTAAAAAAGAATTCTCAAAAATACATCATACCAAATCATTTCCAACTCTTTGGTAATAATACTTGGCATATTCATCCATCCAGACTTCAGCGAGACGAACTGAATTTTTCTTTAATACGTTTACACCAGATCTCCATTTGTACGGCGATCGTTTTCTGAATATATGACCAACATGAGAACACGGAATTATCTCTAACGTGCCACCACACATCCATGTCTGAAAAAAACAAATAAGGAAATTATCTAACAATTCAACATTGAATCAAACCATATAAAAAATGTCTGCAATAACTATGAAATATCGCACACACCATGTTAATCTTCTACTTCATTAAAAGCCTAACTTCATTGTATGCCAAGCATAGTCAATTATTTTTCTTTCATTTATTTATTTATTTTTGCATTTACATTAATATTTTATTATTTTTAGGGACAATTTCTAAAAAAATGTTGGGTGTGAAACACTCACTAACATTCTCTTGTCAATGTAATTATGAAACATATAGCTCATATTTAATCATGAGTGAACGATACAAAATGAAAATCAACTCTGTTTGAATAAAAATACGGAAATCAGTAACTGACGCTAAACTAACTGTAGAAGAACTTGCTGGAAATAAAAGTTGTCTATTTTTTTATTTCCTATAACTAAGGTCGCAATATTAAAAAATCCTGTTTAGTTGCTGATTTTGATGAAAAAAATACAGAAAATCACTAACATTCTAAACAAAGCATTATAAAAAGAATGTTTGAACCAAAAACTTTGAATATATAAGCTTTTGCCCTAAAATGCATATTTTACCATGAAAGCACAACCCCTCCCAAGAATTTCAGTTAGCAGACATGCTGCATACCCTATCTTGTAGATCAAAAGAAAATGTTGTACACGAGACGATTTTTTAAACAAATAGGAGGAGTTTTAAACAAGTAGGAGTTTTTAAGAAAAATCTCATGAATAAACTACTACTTCTGATAGTCTCACTACATGAAAATGTTCAAGTTTGGTCCGCTTATGGTACCGAACTTAAGTTTCAACTACAAAATGATATTCTATTCTCGAGATGTTTTGTTCACACACGCACGCACACTAAAGCCAATCACTAAAAACATGTCTTGTTTAGATTCAGGGGGCCTGAAAACATGTATTTCTAGTGAAAACATAATTACAAAAAATCAATATGAAAACAATAATTTCCTTCCCTATATAGGACAAGAGAAAGAAAAATAACCCTTAAAAAATAATCTTGATTTATATAACGAGCAATCTTTTAAAAGAAAAAAAATCTGGTGTGAAACACACACAACTTTCTCTTGGCAATGTAAATAATGACCAATATAACCTAATATTAGCAATAAAACATTAGAAATAATAATTTAATCTCAAAAACCACAACCTCATTTAATCATGAGTGAAAGATGCAAAATGAAAATTAACCTTAGTTTGGCTTAATAACACGGAAAATCACTCTTTCATGCTAAAGTAGGCTCTATAAAGAAAAATGCTTTTAAATAAAAATTGTAGATCTTTTAATTTTCTATAAATTTGATTAAATGCATTTTTATCGTAAAATGGATACTATGGCTGAAATCTTAAAAAAAACATTTTTTTACAGATTTTCATTACAAAAAACATAAAATTACTAATTACCGCTAAACTAAGCATTATACAAAAAAAATGTTTGAAATAAAAGTTGTGGGTTTTTAAATTCTCTACAATTTTTATTAAGTACATTTTTTCCTTAAAATGCATATTAGGGCTGCAATCTAAAAAAAACATTTTTTTATACGAGAACAGCCTCCCCAAGAATTTCAGCAGACATGGCGCCTACCCTATCTTGTAGAGTATAAAAAACATAGCAAATGTGGCGATTTTTAAAGAAATCGTATGAGCTCTTTGAGGATATCGCAAAAAAGTGCAAAATGACATGAATAAACTATTACTTCCGGATCACCGATTTTGATGAAAATGTTTGTGTCAGGTCCGGTAGTGGTATCTAACTTTCAAGTTTCAACTTCGCACAATGTTCCGTTCTTGAGATATTTTGTTCACACACCTTATTAAAAAATCAAACTTCAAAAGTTATATTAAAAACCTTACCTTGAAAGACAGTTCTAAGTTCTCACCACCCCAAATATCAAAACCACTATCATACGTGCCGAGTTTCTCAAAGAATTTTTTATCGATACTGAATAAGCCACCAGCCATAGTTGGACTGTAAACTGGTTCAGCTGAATTTTTGTGTCGCTTTTTCTCTCTGTCAGGAACTGCGTGCCAGTTAAACTAAAAAAATAAATTAAAAAAAACCAGTTATATAGATTGAAAAGAAAACTTAAATATATCACAATTAGGAATTAAAATATATGGTGTGAAATGCAAACATGACTTTCTCTTGCAAATGTAAACAATGAACTTATTAACTAACCCACATTATTTTCATCTTGAGTAAACAATGTAAAATGAAAAACATAACCTAATTTTAATAGGTACGTGACCCGGGCAGTTCTTACTGTTCATCATGAACTCAGTCTTGGGAACTGATATTTTGTAGACCTATTTTTACAGCTTGATCTATTAAATTTTCCACTTGAATTACAGCATTTTCCAGCGTATCAGTAATGAGAGCAATGCCACCAGCAAAGGACACTATCTTTGATCCCACCTATTCTTAATCCCTTAAAGTTAATTTTCTCCACTCTCTCATTACCTTTATTACAGTAGTTTTATTTTTGCTTTTACGGTCTCATTGGACCACTTGAATCAAATTTAGAAATCCTTCTTGGTTTGGTTTTAGGATTCTTATGCTTTTCCCAATAATTCTTCATATTTTGGAATCTGATCTTACAGATTACAGTAGTTTATTAAAAAAAAACTATTTAAAATCAAACAATAAAAGTATTTACCTGAAGGTTCCAGTCAAAACCGCCCACATTAACACCACCGGAATCTCTCCAGTGATATTCCAGAGTACCATCGTCTATTACGTCAATTACAGGACAAACAACAGTGGTTGGATCCAATGCAATACGATCCAACAATGGTTCTAACCAACCTAAAACAAAATATAAACAAATTACTTTTGAAAACTGAAACATTTATATCACTCCCTCTTATTGTGAAAATCAAATTCAACACAAGGTTCTTGGCAGAATCACAGACATTTAAAAAAAAACAAACCAAAAAGCGTAAATGAATAGCATTTTTATTGTGACAATATTTTTGGTTTGGTTGGATTTATGGAAGTGATAAGGAATGGAAGACAGGTTTGGATGAATGGGTGGTTGGTCAGTTAACATTGAAGCCCTGGTAGAGAGGGTAAAGAAACCAACAAAACAACTGTTTGCGCAAAAAAAGCAGCCAGATCAAAAATTCATAGTTTGTATTCAGAGCTGAGATGGGATCTAGGAAAAAATGGGTACAGGAAGAACAAGGTTAAAAGAGATATCATGAGCATGATATTTAAGGTGATAGCTTCCACGCTGTCTCTCAATTATAACCTTACCAAGGAAAAATATATGAAGTATGATGAAAAAATATGGCGAATAATTTTAATATGATTAAAGAAATAAGCTTACTTCAAAATTGAATTTAATTCCTCCACAATACTCTCCTTGGCTAGTGATGCACTTACCCCAACATTGATTCCACGATTGGAAGAATTTCTGGAAGGTTTCTTTCAGAAGGGCCTTCAGCTGAAGGCCCTTCTGAATTTCAGGGTCAGAAGCGAGGCGTGGCACAAGGATCAAATTTTGAATTTAGTTATCTCATTTGCAAATTATCATATGAGATGTTCAGTTCTTCAGTAAGCTCTTAAACAGTCAATCGCCTGTTTGAATGAACCAGTTTTGCCTCTTTTTGCATATTTTCGTTTGTTTTCAGGTCGAAAAATGTCCCAACCGTTGCTCTTCTTCAATTGACCCATCGCCCCTTTTAAATCACTCAGACTATTTGTAAACCACCTTCAGAGCTACAACATTATCGCCATACACTAATTTCATTTCAAGAACTTCTTTGGTACTTTTTCTCAACTTAAAACAAAACTTAATGTTAACGCGTTGTTCGAAATCCATGATGCACGACAGACGCGGTAAACATGATCTCACTCTTTCGGGTCTAGAAGCCAACTGATAAGTCAATACTTGTTACAAACTTGACAATGATTATCTCAAAGAATGAGGGTATTGGACTTATTACTTTCAATGGATGTAGTTGCTACTATAAAAATTTATTCACCGTATTATTTTATCACATTTCGTACAAGGGTTTATTCTCTTTGCAGTACTCAGGAGGATGAGGATGACATCAATTTTATTTCTCAATATTCTGCATGTCAACATTGAGGATGAAATGTTTCAAGAAAAAAGTGTTAAGTGTACAGGAAACCAATGACTATTTGAATGGAAATTACTCTGAAGAAATTATCTGACTCAGTTCAGAATACTTTGTGAGAACTTCCAACCAGAATTTTAAATCAGCATTTCTGGTAAACAATTACAATAATATCTACCACTATATTACTATGATGACACATTAAAAATTTAAAGAATTTACAACAATACTGACCATCAGCGCATTCACAATGTGAATCCAGATACGTGAGTACAGGTGCTTCAGCATGTTTGGCACCCAACAATCTAGCTCTGATAAGTCCTTCTCGCTTGGTAGCTCGTACAATCCTAACTTTAGGATACATCGCCATGTATTCTTCTAGTTGTCGCTTCAAATGAGCTGGAAAAAAATCATCAGTGTGTATGTCATATCCAATCTAACACTACACGAAGAACAAAATTGAGGCCTTTGGTCTAGGAGGTACATTTAAAAAACACCACTGTGTTTCAGACACAAGTACTCAATATTAACACCTACATCTATGAGAATTTGAAAAGAAGTCACAAGAGAAATCGCATCACAGTTCTCTCAAACTGTCGTAGATCTCTGAAGGCACACAGATCACGATCATAAAGATTCAAGGTCACCTTGATGTAGGTGCCCAGATCACATTGTGGTTGCAAGCATGAAACTAAAGCTCAACTTCGACCTTAATGTCGATTGAGTCACCATGGAGATCATGGTGAAATCAAAAACAATCTAATGTTTATCATGAGTGAATAATACAAAATGAAAAACAACCTCTCTTCGACTTAAAAATACACAAAATCACAAATTGACGCTAAACTAGGTGACACTTTGATACCTTTGATACTATGCACAATTGCCCTAGAAGGTTATATTAAGGCCACAATCTTAAAAAAAAAAAACATTTTTTACAGTGAGAACACAACTCCAAGAATTTCAGCAGATATGGTGATTACCCTATCTTGTAGAGCACATTAAATGTAGAAAATGAGGTGATTCACAAAAAGCGAAAAATTGCACAAATAAACAACTACTTCCAGTTTATGACTACGGTCAACAACCGATTTTGATGAAAATGTTCGTGTCAGGACCTGTAGTGGTACCTAAGTTTCAAGTTTCAACTTCGTATCCTTTTCAGTTCTTGAGATATTTTTTTCACACACACAAAATTGCTACAAACATGTTTTTCTGAGTTCAAGGGACCTGAAAACATGTAGCCTATCTGCTGAAAATTTGGTTCTGAAAAATCTACACGAAAACAATATTTTCCTTCCCTATATATTCATATAGGACAAGAGGAAGTAAAAATCGAGCAAAACTCAAAAGATATTTTGTATGACAGAACATGTAATAATTTAAAACAGTCAGTACCAGCTGGTTTTCAAAATTATATTCAAACCATAATAAATATTTCAATTAGCCGGAGCACACATAAAAATCAAATCAATTTAAATTTTTCCGTCATTGTTTAAATTTCATAATGTAGAGTCGATTAAAGTGTAAATTAATACCATGAAGTTTCTTTATTGGCTCGCTAGACTAAAATGCAGAGGTTCTGGTTTGATTCCCCACCAGGGTCTGGAAATGTTCAAAAGTCAAAACCCACTGTTCCAGTAGCAAAATCCACAGTGGACGCTAATGACCAAGCTGTTGATGTGACATAACATGTTGATCTCATTAACATAAAACGCTACATACAATGTAATTTAAATAATTAATTTGGTTAAACTTACCCATATCAGAAAAATCATCGACAAGAATGATTTCATGTAGAAGATGAGCAGGAGATCTATCAAGGACCGAATGAACAGTCCTCAAGAGAACAGACCATGCTTCATTATGAAAACAAACAATAACAGACGTAGCTGGTAATTTCCTTGGTGCTCCATTTTCACCCTTGTATCGGTCTGGGGCTTTACACCTGCATTACACATAGGTACATTCATTATTAAAATACTAAATACGAGTACATTTTGAAAAATTTATAAGAATTCTTTGTATACTGCTAAGACACATTACAATACTGTGTGTCTATACACTAGTGAGTGCCTTAGAATAACTAGGAAGGCTGGTTTAAAAGAAGCAGAGAAATTTGAGAGAAAGACCCTTCGCAAGATAATTGATTCAAAGATAGTAGACAGACAACATAAGTTACGAGGGTAGAAGAAGAACTGTAATGAACGATTACTGGAAACAATATAAGAAAAAGAGACAAAAATCTCGTGTGACACAGTCACACGACTTTCTCTCACCAATGTTAAAATAATAAAATATATAATCTATGTTCAATCATTAGCAAATAATGTAAAATGAAAATCACCCTCTTTCTACTTAAAAATATGGCAGGAAATCACTAACTAATGCTAAAGTAGGCCCTGTAGAAGAAAACGCTCGAAATAAAAGTTGTAGGTTTTTCATTTCCTATAACTTTAATTATATACACTTTTGACGTAAAATGCATACCGTGGCCACAATATTAAAAAATTCCATGTTCTTACTCATTTTGACGAGAAAAAATACAGAAAATCACTAACTGACGCTTAACTAAGCATTTAGAAAAAAAATGTTTAAAATAAAAGTTGAACCAACAACTTTGATTTACTGTTTTCATCGACTTGAAAACAGTATGACTTTCCTTCCGTATGTATAAATATTCATACAGGGCTGAAGAAAGCAAAAATTTTACAAATACCTCCATAGAATGGATGACAACCGGTTGACAAAACAATTTTTAAGACACTAAATAATAGACCTACGGTGTTAGATAAATGGTTTAAAGAAGTCAGAAAAGATATTGAGAAAACTGGAATACGAGTAAACTGACAAAACTTAATGAACTGAACCAAATTCAGGCAATTAATCACGGACTTTAAGGGCTTCCATGAAGAGCAAAAAACGAACACCAGGTGAACAGAAGAAAGAGAAAAAGTCTACAAAGAACGAGTGCTGAGAATGTGAGAGCTTCCAGAAACATCTACAGTTACTTAGTTGCGCTGTACATTTTGTGTGATGTTTGTAAAGTGTATCATCATAATCACTGTACAAGTGATTATGTTAGTAAAACAAAATACTGTAACATTGTACAGTGACAAATGGTTTGGAAAACCATGTCCAAACTCAAATGGTTTGGACATGTACAAAGGATGCCAGAGGCACGTATCCCCAGACAGTACTTGGACATGGAGGTATCTGGAAAGAGACCCGTTGGACGTCCCAGAAGAAGATGGACTGACCAAATAAGGGATGATCTCCTAACAAAAGGAATGACACTACAGGATATCAGAATACAAAAGGTATATCAAGATAGAGATAGATGGAGGCATATCGTCCACTCAAATCCTACCCGGCCTGCTGGAAGGATACCCAGATGATGATGATGATGTACAGTGACATTGTACAGGGTGAAGTGAACTGAGCAAGTTTAATGGATTGCAATGAATGAAAATATGTTTTGAATAATTCTCGAAAATCAAAACTAGTTGAAATGTTTGTTTTTATTTTGATTTCTTGTACTATGCTTCAGAAAAATGGAGAAAAGTGTTTTAAGGATCTCGATTGTTTGGAGAAACTATCAAATCGCAGGTATAAAACCATTTGACGCCAGTAATGAGTTAGTCAATACTTGAATTTTGTGATTAGAAGTGTTGTCAGGCCATTTCGAGATAGTGTCGTTATGGGACCGGTTGTGAATTACCTTAATAATGAGTATGGGCACAGATAACCGACATTAAACAATAGACCTAATCTGTCGGATAAATCATTTAAAGAAGTCAGAAAGGATATTGAGAAAATGGGAATAAACCGAAAAAACTTAATGAACCGAACCAAATTTAGTCAATTAATTACAGACTAAGGGCTTCCATGAAGAGCAAAAACAGAACACCCGATGGACAGAAGAAAGGGGAAAAGTCTACAATTAGCGAACGCTGAGAATGTGGGGTGCAAAAAGAGCCTCCAGAAACGTCACCTCATGCAGTCTAAAATTGGCCCTATACGAGGGAAAAAATATCTGGACATCTCCGCCGAATTTCGGCCATCAGCCTCATCCGGAACTTAATAGACAAAAAATATTGATTTATGGGTTAAAAACTGTTTTCAACCCCTTATGGGTATTTAATTTTGTGTAATCGTTAAGGGGTAATTTTTTTTAGGTACAAAGTAGATAACATCCCCATCGAGTTTCAGGTGTCTAGCTCAACTGTCATTGAGTAAACTGAAAGTATTGATTTAAGGGTTAAACACCCTTTTTATGGATAATTTTTTTGAAATCGTTGTGAGGTTTTTATAACAGTCACATAGTTTTTATAACAGTCACGTTTAACCCATCTAACTCATCCAGAATTTAGTAAATAAAAAATATTGTTTAAGGGTTAACATCCTTTTCCAACCTTTTGAAAATTGCACTATAAATAACATCGCCGAAATAAAGCCATCTAACGCATCTGGAACTTGGTTAACAATAATATTGATTTAAGGGTTGAACATAAACTATGACTATGACGTAAAAAAATAAGCTACCTAGATTTAATTAGAATGCGGGACGACTCAAGGACACTGAGGCAAAACACAAGACCCGAAACAAGGTAAAAGTTTTGTAGGACGGTGGCAGTTCCAGCACTGACATACGGCGGTGACGCTTGGGCGATGAGAAGAAGGGAGGAAAGAAACATCCAAACTGCAGAAATGAAATTCTTAAGATCTGTCAAGGGTTGTACAAGATTACACAGGATCAGAAGTGAAGATATAGGACAAGAATTGGGAATTCCACTAAACAAAATAATAAAATTGTACCATGTCCCTATGGGTCGAACATTTAAATAGAATACCACAAAGCCACTTACTTTTGCAAGACGATGCAAATCAACGGGAAGCAGAGATATTGGGAGACCAAAGAAAAGATGGGTGCTGGAACAGGTAGAAATCTCTAACTCGTGAAGAGAAGAGGAATTGAACACAACTTTCAACCCTTTTGGAGGAACATTTTGGAAATGGTTAACGGGTAATTTTTGCAGTGGAACTAAAAGTAACATTCCACTGAATAAGTTTAAGGGTTGAACACCCTTTTCAACTCGTTAACAGTGCGATGTCGAAATCGTTTATGATAAGACTTTTCTATTTACTGTAAAGCCTAGTTTACACGGGTCGAGTAGATTAGTAATTTAGTACTCGACTTGTTTGGACACGTCGTTTTAGTAGAGTAGTTTAGTTATAGTCGAGTAGAACGGTCGAGTGCACAGTTTAGTAGCTTACACCCACCACTAGGCACAACGTACTTTAGGAGCGAGATCCCGCCTCCGCCTCCGTGAAGCCATAACAATGCACTAAGTTGGCTGTCTACGTTACATGTGCGGACAGTTACTACATTACTTAATTACTCGACCGTTGCTACTCTACTAAAATACTCGACCCGTGTAAACTAAGCTTAAAAATCTGGTGTGAAACACTCACACAACTTTCTCTTGCCAATGCAAATAATTAATAATAAACCTAACATTATTAATAAAATATTAGAAATAAACAAAAAACTAACCTCAATAAACATAACCTAATTTTAATCATATATTATGAAAGACGCAAAATGAAAATAAACCTCAGTTTGGCTTAGAAATACGGAAAATCACTCTTTCTCTCTAAACTAGGCTCTGTAGAGAAAAATGCTTAAAATAAAAGTTGTAGATCTTTTAATTTCCTATAAATTTGATTATATAATACACTTTTGTCGTAGAATGCATTCTAAAGCTGAAATCTTTAAAAAATCGATGTTTTACACGTTTTCGTAAGAAAAATACAGAAAATCGCCAATTACCGCTAAACTAAGCGTTGTACAAACAATGTTTGAAATAAAAGTTGTATGATTTTAAATTCTCTACAACTTTTATTATATAAATGTTTGCTCTAAATTGCATATTAAAGCCGTAATCTTAAAAAACACTTTTTTTACGTAAAAACACCCTCACCAAGAATTTCAGCAAACATTGCGCCTACCCTATCTTTTAGAGAATAAAAAATTGAGTAAATGAGGCGATTTTTAAAAAAATCGTAGGACCAGTTTTTGAGAAAATCGCAAAAAAGTGAAAAATTATACGAATAAACTACTACTTCCGTTTGACCGATTTTGATGAAAATGTTCGTGTCGGGTCCGGTAGTGGTATGTAACTTAAGTTTCAAGTTTCAAGTTCGTACGTTGTTCCGTTCTTGAGATATTCTGTTCACACACACACACACACACACACACACACACACACACACACACACACACACACACACACACACACACACACACACACACACACACACACACACACACACACACACACACACACACACACACACACACACACACACACACACACACACACACACACACACACACACACACACACACACACACACACACACACACACACACACACACACACACACACACACACACACACACACACACACACACACACACACACACACACACACACACACAGACCAATCGCTAAAAACATGTTTTTTGGGTTCAGGGGGTCTGAAAACGTATAGAACCGGTGAAAACTCGATTTCGAAAAATCGACATGAAAACAATACTTTCCTTCCTATATATTCATATAGGCAAGAGAAAGTAAAAAGGGTATAATCCCTTTAAATTTCAGCTTTCTAGCTATTATACAAGTAGGAGAATCAGTGATGAGTCAGTCAGTGAGGGTTTTTCCATTTACAGTAGGCCTATATACTACACAGAATTTAAATTTAAAAATCAACTTTTTTTATTTGGTACTTACCATTCATCTCTCGGATCCGGTAATTTTCGATGCAGCGATATTAAATCACTTACATATTGATTGAACGCATTTTTCTGCCAACCTTCGTCGATTAATTTTTTAACTTCAGGTGATATGTTTTCGGTTGGTAAAACGACAGGTTTTCCCATTTCGCCAAACAAGGGAGCTTCGTTAACATTTTTCGGGGGTACTAGAACACCTTTGTCACTGTCCTCTTCTAGTTTATTCCCGTTATTATCACTGGGAATAACTACTTTAACGTTCTTTTCACTCGATGATGAAGCAGGTTGTAACACTTTATCGTTACTTTTATTGGAATCGTCAATTAATGCAGCCGCTTGCGGTGCTATGTTTTTCATTATCGAATTAGATTCTAATAGGTTATTACTAGTATCACCCGCACTTGCGTTCCTTTGTTCGGAAAATAACAGAAAAGCTACAGTCAACCAGACTGTACATATTAGAAAAATTACTTTTAATAAAGTCGATCTTCGTCTTAACATACACGTGTATAGTCTTGATATGTACAAAGTATACCCCATTTTTTTCTATATATGTTTCCAATACAAAAATATAACAATACTAATTATTATAATAAATTAATATGACAACAATAACAAAAAATAATCAACAGTCTACAAACGAAATTGATTTCACATAAATCGATATATCATTTCAAATATATTTAACAATTCAAAAACTAAACAATACGCACACTTTACTAATACGAAAACACTTTTAATTAAATCGAGCGCCTGCGCCCAAAAATCTAATAAACAAACACTTTTCGTCAACGAACGAATCTTTTTCTCTTCGTGATGAAATTGCAATAATTGCAGAAGAAATAAAAATAATTGAAACAATTGTCACTACAATCGCAACTGTTGCAAATTTTATAATTATCGCGAATATACATTATAATATAATATTTGCGATAAGTATTATAAACGTTGTTTAAATGCAAAAAATATAATGGCAATCGTGAGTAAACTTCATCGTTTGTCTTGATAAATCACCGAAGCGAAAAAATCAACGTCACAGATTAAAATTGTCCTCAACAGTAAATATTTTCATCGGTAAATTTGCGAATTATCAATCGCAATGGAAACATCACAATGGGTAAAGAATTTCTGTGATTTTCAGGTAACGTCTCGGGTGTTCTTCAATTGTTCCTTGGTTGATAGTATTATCTGAAAAAGATTGAAACATGTTTATTATTTTATATTATAAATATATAATTCAATAATAATTATTGATTAATTTTACTCTCTCTTGCACCCTATGTGAATATATAGGGCGCAATATAGGCCTATAGAAATGAATATAAGGGTTATGTTTTTCAGTTTTTTTTTGTTTATTTAAAGCTGCATCAAAAGCTTGATCATTAGCGACTACGGTGGGTTAAGAAACTGTAATGATGGGTTTTGACACGTAAATTTCCAGACGCTAGCCGGGAATCGAACCCAGGACCTCATAAGTAGGCCAGCGCGCTATCCACTGCGTCAAGGAGGCGGCCATTTTTCATTTTACGTTATTTTTTTAATGATAGTTTATATACTGTTAATTATTTACGTCGGCAAGAAAGAGTCCTCTGAGTGTTTCACACCAGGTTTTTTACTTTCTAATGCTTCTATGTGAATATATAAAAAAGGAAAGTATTGTTTTCATGTTCACCGATTTTCAAGATTTCGGCGTAGTATCCATTTTACGACAAAAATGCATATAACCAAATTTATAGGAAATTAAAAGATCTACAAGTTTTATTAGAAGAAGTTTTCTCTACAGAGCCTAGTTTAGCGGCAAAGAGTTATTTTCCGTATTATTAAGCCAAACTGAGGTTGATTATCATTTTGCATCATTCACTAATGATTAAAATAAGGTTATGTTTTTTGAGGTTAGTTTTTTGTTTATTACTAATGTTAGGTTATATTGTTCATTATTTGCATTGGCAAGAGTAAGTCCTGTGAGTGTTTCACAGTAGATTTTTTTTTTTAAGTTGGGCTCAAAAGAAGCCAAGTACAGTATCATATCTGGGGGTAGCACCCATCTTATTTCTGTATTTGTTTTTTTATGAAAGCTTAGGATGAAAAAGCTCTTTCCACCAAAACAGTGGATGGAAAAGGCAACAAAACTTCATTGCCAGGTCAGACAGAGATGTTCATATGCACTGTTGAGATTCAATTAAAAGTTAAGAGATTTCGTCTTGAAAGCAGATTTCAATGCACTGTCAGGAGCAATTTCAATCAGAATTTCTTTTTGTGCAACATCCAACTGTGCTGATTGAAAATTTTCTAAGCAAAAGATTTTGAATCTGCTTGTTAAAAATGTTTTAATCGTACGGGTGCTTTTTGTTTAGTTAAAAGTTGTTGTTGTTGTTTACGTCAACAGCCGAAAGGCTGGTTTGAACCTCTAGAGGTTTTACTAAGTAAAAACGAGGAGTAAGGTGGTTTACCATTGCCTTCCTCACTGAGTTGAAAGAGTATGCTTATCAGCATGCCAGGCCCTCCGAAAAGCACTCACTTTCCACCCAGCAAATGACACCTTCACTTCATTCACCACAGGGTCTGGCTGTATAATGAAATTCATTACTCTCAGAGGAGATAACTCTGACTAGTGTCTTTTACACCTCTACCTCTTCTGTTCTTAAATAGTTCAGTCATATAAGTGGCTGACTATGTGATAAGAAACAGAACTATTTTTTTTAGCCCTGGACCAAACAGATAAGAGTGCAATTAAAATAACACTCCACCTGCCCGTTTTGGGCATAAGTTAAAAGTTATTCGTTTTAAAAATCCGCCATTACACATTTCCTTTCCACGAACCCCCTAACGACCCATTGGGTTCGCGCACCTCAGGTTGTGAACCGATGCTCTAAAGGAGTGGCCTATGCCCTTGTAGGAAAAAGGGCTTTTCAAGATTGCGGCCTTATATGCATTTTAGTTGTAGAAATTTTAAAAACCAACAGCTTTAATTTTAAGCGTTTTTTTACAACGCTTAGTTTAGCGACAATTAATGTGTTTATGTACTGTTTTCATCAAAATTGGTGAAAAAATGATATTTTTTTTAAATATTGCGACCTTAGTATCCATTTCGACAAAATGTACAAATAAAAGTTATAGAAAAAAATCTACAACTTTTATTTCAAGCATTTTCTTCTTAAGAGCTTAGTTTAAGCTTAAGCGTTTTAAGCTTAGTTTTAGCTTAAGAGCTTAGAAGGCGACATTTAGTCCTAATCAAATTTCTAATTTTAGTTTTAATTCTGGCCTAGTTTAATGACGGTTAGGACCACATTTTTGTATTATATTTTCTTAATTATGGGCGCCTTGTGCGTCAAGAGGCTTCCCTAACAAGAGAGCGAGTAAAGCGCATCCCCCTGGTGACCAACCAGGTTCACCCTCGCTCTCGAAATTTTATTTAAGTTGTCCAAATTAGGTACGTGACAGTCGCCAGTCACGGTAAATAAGAGTTCTACGGAACGGCCTCCGGGTCTATGGCTTTCGGGCGACCAATCGGAGGGGAGGTGGCGGAAAAATGCCAGCAAACTAATTACAGTAGACTCTCAAAAATCTGGATCGCGCTAGTCCGGACTCCAGATAGTCCAGACGATTTTTTTTTTACTTTATTTTCTGAAAATTTACAACTTTTAAATTAACAACCAGTAAAAAGTTTTCATGGGATTGGCCCAATGAACGATCATGCGATTAGCACTATAATTTGTGTGTATGTACTTTTTAATAATAATTGCGTATATAAAATGTATGTAAATGTCATTTTTTGTCATTTAGGGCCCACAGTAGTTTGCGTCGTCAGGAGCTCTGTGTTTCAGTAAAATCTATGTTTATGATTTTACGAGGCATTTTATTTAATCCCAGAACCGTACTTTACTAAGCACAGTACCGTACTACTACAGTACATTTAGATTTTATTTAGTTGATCGTGTAATTACTCTATAATTGAGACATATATGACATTCATTGTTACATGTTCGAAATCCGTAACTTGCAAATCTTACAAAGAGTGCAATCGAATCTTATTACGGTACAGTAGCGTTAAGTTTAGTCAATGTTTGTGCTACGTATATTGAATAATTACAGTACCAGTAGCCTACTGTAATTTATTAGGCCTACAGTGTTTTAAAGTTTTTTCAGAAGCTCACTCTTATATAAGCAGATAAACGTTAATGCTTATTGTCATAATTATTCGCCATAAAAACGAAATTGCCAACCTCCGGGAAATCCGGATTTTTTGAAATCCGGACCGGCCGTCCGCCACATAAGTCCGGATTTCTGAGAGTCTACTGTATTACCAATTTAACAGCTTAGTTTAGTGTAAATTAGTGATCGAGTTTAATTTTTCGTCATTCACTTATGATTAAACATATGTCGTATTTTTCATTATTTACATTGGTAAGAGAAAGTCGTATGAGTGTTTCGCACCAGATTTTTTAGTATTAAACGCATTAAGTAACGCTAATGTAAAATAACGCAAGTGAATGGAGTGATCACTTGACGCATGAATGGTGTGTGCGCGTACGTACAGTAAATGGTGGTAGGTAATATATCACATCGTTTCCCTTTAAAGGTATATGAAGCACACATACACGCGCGCGCGCACACACGCACGAGAAAAGAGCATTTTGATAAATGTCGCCCAATTTGCAACAAACTCAATGTTAAAAGGGTACCTACCCAGGATAGGCACGTTGGTAAAAGCAGAACGGGGAGAGAATGTTATTTGATAGTATACTCACCCTCCAAAACCTCTTATTTCAACCCCTACATCAAAACTTACGGATAGTATAATAATAATAGTAATAGAGGCAATACTATTCTGACCGACATTTCATTTAAGCAAATGTAAAGTCTGGTAGCAGAGAGGGGTTGGTATGAAAGAGCTTTTAATGGGATGAGGAAGTGTGAAAGGCACAGCCGTCGGCTGTTCTAATTAACGAACCCACCCCTATCCTACCAAGACACCAAACCACCCACCCTACATATTAAAATTTCTACACACAACGTTGTCGCCTCAATAGCGACTTATGACGTTCACACTCTTAATATGTTTATTATAAATGAAGTAGCAACCATATATTTCATACAGGAATCCCTCGATATTCACGGGGGTTACGTTCCGCAAACTTATCGAGAATACCAGTCAAACCTTAAGGGAATACAAATGGGGGGGGGGGGGTTGTGTCATCAAATAGAAAAATCTGGGGTGAAACACTAACACGACTTCCTCTTGTCACTGTATAAATAATGAACCACGATTAAAAATGAACCTATCATTAGTAAACAATGTAATATGAAAAACATAACCTAATTTTCATTTTGCCCATTAACAGTCAGGTGAAGTGTTAAATTATTTGGACTCAATCTGCTAAAAATCCAAGGCTAAAAAAAATGCGTCTGTTTCTTATCACATGTTCAGTGAATTAAATGACAAGCATTTAAGAAGAGAAGAGGTAAAGATGCAAAAGACACTAGTCAAGATTTATCTCCTCTGAGAGTAACCAACCAAGCTCACCCTCGCTCTCGAAAGTTTAATTTTAATTTTTTCATTATGCAGCCAGACCCTGAAGTGAATGAAGTTAAGGTGTTATTTGTAAGGTGGAAAATAGATGATTTTCAGAGGGCCTGGCATGCTGATAAGCATACTTTTCCACTCAGTGAGAAAGGCATTGGTAAAACACCTCACTCCTCATTTTACTTAGTAAAACCTCTAAATGTTCAAACCAACCTCTCGGCTGATGACCTAAACAAAACAACCTGATTTTAATCATGAGTGAATAACGGACAATGACAATCGACCTCTGTGGTAGAGCCGTCGCCAAAGTCAGCTGTTTAACAGCTGATTTTCGGAAACGAGGTTCCTTGGTTCAAATCCTAGTGAAGGTAGTTACTTTTATACAAATTTGAATACTAGACAGTGATTACCGGTGTACTTTGATGGTTAGGGTTCAATTAATCATACTCTCTCAGAAATATTCGACCTGAGTCTGAACAAGACTACGTCTCATTTACACATCATGCATATCATTCTCACTGGGTCATGGGGTTGCTTAGTGTTCTAAATATAACAAATTGCAACGTACACGCATTAGGGATTAAAAAAAATTATTTATTAGAACCAAATCCCCAAAGAACCTGGATCAAGTGTTAAAATATAATTAACTGATCGGTATAATATTGCTATTAAAGGTAAACTCATTTCAGACATTCTAAGAACTGCTTCTACCGATTCAACGAAGTTTGTCTACCGACAGGAAATCTAACACCAAACAAGATAAGAAATCGGAATCTAGAAAATATTTCCTACGCGACTCATCTAGTACGTTTGCATGTACCCGGGTGTGTGTGTGTGTGCGCGCGCGCGCGCGTTCACAAATCCAGTTCTACAAGTTTCCATAATAAACATCAACTGACACAAAGACAAATAACTATTTCAAATTCCTAATAATCTTTTGCTTTACTCATTAAGCTAGGAGTCCGCGCCTCATCAATCAAGATAACAAAAAGCAAGCTTCAATATGAAATTTTCATTTTTCTTCCGTTACAATAATTTTTTTGCCCATAACATGCAAATGGAGAGTTAAATTATTTACACTCGATCTACTAGTTCCAGGGCTACAAAAAATAATTATGTTTCTTATCACATGACCAGCCAATTGTATGACTGAAGCATTTACGAACAAAAGAGGTAGAAGTGTAAAAGACACTACTCAGAGTTATCTCCTCTGAGAGAACTCCTACTAAATTTTGTAACATTTTTTTTGTGATAATATTTAACTTACATTTTCTTTAAGTAGTGTAAATGTCCGGTATTATTATAGCTGATCTATTTGGCGTCTCACCACGAAGATAGAAAGCTCTTAGTATGTGAATGTGTCAGAAAGAGACGAAGTCGCCAGTTCTGAGTTTACTGACAGCTACAATAGTTCTTAGCAATAGCCAGATACGTTTCGTTCCTGAAACAAACAAAAGTTTAAAATTACAAATGATCCAATTACAATTAACTTTCATTAATCCAAAAAATAAAAAACTGACAATTAATTTCGGATGACAAAGTCTTCCTAATAATCACTGATATGAATAATCATAGCTCAGCCAACAAAAGAAAAGTAAAAGAAAGCAGAGAAGAGATAGGTTGGCAAAATTCAAACCAAATATTTTCCTAAATTTTCATACCCACTGGGTTGGTCAAAGAGTAAAGTCGTTGCCGTGAATCAGCTGTTTAACAGCAGATGTACGAAAACGAAGGGTCCTGGTTCAAATCCTAGAAAAGACAGTTAGTTTTATACATTGGTTACCGGTGTACTGTGATGGTTAGGGTTTAATTAACCAAACTTTCTCAGCAATGGTTGGTCTGTACAACACTACAACTTATTTAAACGTCATACAGTTTCCTCATCTCATTGGGTCATGGGATTGCTTATTGTTCTTAAATTGAACCGAACGCAACGAACACACATTGTTGTTTAGGTCATCAGCCGAAAGGCTGGTTGGAACCTCTAGAGGCTTTACTAAGGAAAACGAGGAGTGACGTGTTTTACCACTGCCTTCCTCACTGAGTGGAAAAGTAGCCCATGCTTATCAGCAAGCCAGGCACTCCAAAAATCATCTAGTTTACACTCTACAAAAGACACCTTCACTTCATTCACCACAAGTTCTAGCTGTATAACGAAATTCATCACTCTCAGAGGAAATAACTCCAGTGTCTTTTACATTGTCTGCATTAGCAGTAATTGCAAAACAGTCGGACGTTAAACAAAAAAACAAAAATTGACTTACTCTCGTGTTAAAAAATAGTTTTTTACGATTGCCCTCAATATGCAATGTACGGTAAAATGGTAAAAAACGGGATTTTTTAAGACTGCGGTCTTAGCTACAAACAAAAAGTTATAGAAAGTTTAAAGAATGTACAACTTTTATTTCAAGTATTTTTCTATTCAGAGCTTGGTGTCAGTTTGTAATTTTACGTATTTTTAACTCCTACAGTTTGATTTTCATTTCGCATCATTCACTCACGGTTTAAAAATTAGGTTATATTTTTCATTTTTTAATTAATACTCATGATCACACATAGGTTATATTCTTTATTAATTACATTGATAGTTTAAAGTACCTCAGGGAGATAATACAACCAAACACCAGCGAAAAGAAAGCGAATAACAGACGAAGAAAGATGACCGGTGCACTCCGAGGAACTTACCACTTGTATAGGAAGGAAACACTCTTAAGAGAAGCAAAGATTAGACTGTCATATACTGTCATAAAAACCTGTGTTTCATATACTGCCATTAAAAACCTGTGTTTCCGTGCGCGAGTGGGTGCCTTACAATGACCGGGAAGGCTGATCTAGAGAAACAGAGAAATTTGAGAGAAAGATCCTCCGCAAGATAATGTGTCCGAAGATAGTAGACGGACAATATAGGTTAAGGAGGTCGAGAAGAACTGTACAAGGAAAAATTAACGATTAATGGAACGATTAGCAAAAGAAGACTAAAATTTTACAAACACCTGTATAGAATGGATGACAACCGATTGACAAAACAAATTTTTAATACACTAAATAATAAACTAAAGGTATCGGATAAATGGTTTAGGAAAATCAAAAAAGATACTGAGAAACCGGAATAAACCAAGGAAACTTAATGAACCAAACAAAATTCATACAACTAATTACGGACTAAGGGCTTCCGTTAAAGAGGAAAGACAGAAAACCGAGGGGACAGAAGAAAGGAGAAAAACCTACAGTGAACAAATTCTGAAAATGTGGTGGCAAAAAGGGTTTACAGAAACATCTAAAGTTACCTAATGTAGTCTAAAATTGGCGTTATCCGAAAAATAATAAAAAACCTAACATTCACCATTTTTAGACAAATCACGTGTTATGCTCCAATAAAAAATATAGATGTTTAAAACTTCGGTGTTGTAAAAAAAAAATAAGGCACATGAAAAATAAGAGATGGTGATTAATTTCCAGGTATTAACCGATTGGAAATCACCAACGGTACGCGTTGACCAATCAATTAAGTCTGTCCCACATCAAGTTTCTAATTCAGGAGTATTAGAACCATTACGAAGACGATCCGTCGTTTGCTGATACAAGAATCGGTTGTATGATCAGCAGGTTACCCTAGTAATTCCTATAAGTTTATAAAGTACCTTCTTTATAACCGATTTACAACAAAGCGCAGACTTATGGTCACAATAGAACAACACTATTAAAGTTATAATAATGGTCACAGACATCCTATTTAGAAATTAGCAACCTGCAATAGATTTACGTTCATTAACAGTTTATTTTGTTTACGTGCCGCACAACATTAAAACAGTGGCAAACCAACATATTATTATTATTATTATTATTATCGTTGCAGGGCTAAAATAAATAGTTCTGTTTCTTATCACATGGTTAGCCAATTAAATGACTGAATCATTTAAGAACAGAAGAAGTAGAGGTGTAAAAGACACTAATCAGAGTTATCTCCTCTGAAAGTAATGAATTTCATTATACAGCCAGACCCTGTGGTGAATGAAGTGAAAGTGTCATTTGCAGATTGGAAAATATATGCTTTTCAGAGGGCCTGGCATGCTGATAAGTGTACTTTTCCACTCAGTGAGGAAGGCAATGGTAAACCTCACTCCTCACTCCTTGATTTACTTAGTAAAACCTCTACAGGTTCAAACCAGCCTTTTGGCTGATGACCTAAACAACAACATTATTATTATTTGCGTACAGTCCCCTTAAGGAGAGCGCTAAAAACACAAAAATCTAGCTCTTGGTGGTGTCTCTGTTCCTCCTTGTAGCTTCCCAAAAACCTTTCAACCTCTCACTTTGCGCCTTTTTCTCTTCGTCTGTCCATTTTCGCCCATTTCTTTTAAACCATCATATACTACATAAAACTAAATTTACATCAACGAAAATAGTGTATCTTTATTTTCTCTTACCCCTTATGAATATATTTGCCCATAACAGGCATATGGGAATGTTAAATTATTGGCACTCGATCTGCTAGTTCCAGGGCTACAAAAAATAGTTCTGTTTCTTATCACATGGCTAGCCAACTATATGACTGAAATATTTAAGATCAGAAGAGGTAGAGGTGTAAAAGATACTAGAGTTATCATAGTTATAAAGATAATACTAGTAGTCTACTCGTGCGATTTATCACTTTTTTGCGATTTTCTCAAAAATAGCTCCTACGATTTTTTACTTTCTCTCGCCTGTATGAATAAATAGTAGAGAAAGTATTGTTTTCATGTCGATTTTTCGAAATTGAGTTTTCACCGGATATACACGTTTTCAGACCCCATGAACCCAAAAAACATGTTTTTTTTAGCGCGCGCGTGTGTGTAGAAAATATTTTAAGAATGGAACATCGTACAAAGCAGAAACTTGAAACTTAAGTTAGGCACCACTAGAGGACCCGACACGAACGTTTTCATCAAAATCGGTCAACCGGAAAACTAACTTAGTAGTTTATTCGTGTAATTTTTCACTTTTTTGCGATTTTCTCCCACGAAAAGCCTCGACACGCGTTACTCAACTCGCTACGAAACGCGTTTTTGAAACAGCTCCGACGATTTTTTTAAAAATCGCCTCATTTACATTTTTTACGTTCAACAAGATAGGGTAGGCGCCATGTCTACTGAAATTCTTGGTGAGGCTGTGCTCTCGTACAACAAAATGGTTTTTTTTAAGATTGCGGCCTTAATATGCATTTTAGCGCTAACATGTATATAATAAAAGGTGTAGAGAATTTAAAATCCTACAACTTTTATTTTAACAATATTTTGTATAACGCTTAATTTAGCGGTAATAGCGATTTTCTGTTTTTTCTCACGAAAAAGTGAAAAAATAATTTCTTTTAAATTTCGGCCTTGTATGCATTTTACGACAAAAGTGTATATAATAAAATTTATAGGAAATTAAGAGATCTACAACTTTTATTTTAAGAATTTTTCTCTACAGAGCGTACTTTAGCGTGAAAGAGTGACTTTCCGTAGGCCTATTATTAAGCCAAACTAAGGTTTATTTTAATTTTGCGTCTTTTACTCATGATTAAAATTCGGTTACGTTTATTTGAGGTTAGTTTTTTTTGTTTAATTCTAATGTTTTATTACTAATGTTAGGTATATTGTTCATTATTTGCATTGGCAAGAGAAAGTCGTGTAAGTGTTTCACACCAAATTTTTAAATATAGCCTCATTTACTACATTTCTTATGCTCTACAATAATATAGGGTAAGCGTCTAGTGGCTTTAAAATGGCTTTTTAAAGATTGCAGCCTTAATATGCACTCTAGAGCTACCTAAACGTCTAAAAACGACTAAAAGTCTGTATGAAATCAATGTTGTAGAACATTAGAAAATCTATAACTTTTATTTCAAACATTCTTTTGTACAGCCCTTAGTTTAGCGTTAATTAGTGATTTTCCGTAATATTAAGTTCTACAGAAGTTGATTTTTATTTTGTATCATTCACTCATGAACCCATCGGGTTGGTCGAGAGGTAAAGTCGTCGCCAAAATCAGCTGTTAAACAGCTGATTTTCGGAGACGAAGGTTCCGGGTTCAAATCCTAGTAAAGGTAGTTACTTTTATACGGATTTGAATACTAGACAGTGGTTACCGATGTACTTTGATGGTTGGGGTTTAATTAACCATACTCTCTCAGGAATGGTCGGCCTGGGTCTGTACAAGACTACACCTCATTTACACGTCATACACATCATCCTCATCTCATTGGGTCATGGGGTTGCTTATTGTTCTAAATTGAATAGATTGAAACGTTCACAAATTAGGATAAAAAAAATTCACTCATGATTAAAATCATATTTATCATTTTACATTGCTTACTAATGATGAAACGTAAGTTATATTTTGTATTATTTGCATTGATAAGAGACAGTCGTGTGAGTGTTTCACACCAGATTTTTCAAAATCATGACTTACGTTTCGTATTATTTTCTACCCATATTCTTTGGGGGTAAACGTATAGCAGCAGACCTACTCAGTAGTACTGTAATATGCTCCATCTCGTATTTATATTTTTTGTTAGTCGGTAAAAATAAAAATTTATTGCGCGTGTAGCATTAAAAAGCTATAAGTTATATTTAGATTTAATTTTTTTTACTATTTTTAATATTTCTATTACACAGAGTGATTCACGAAGAAAAGATACTACTTCGGGAGATGAATCTCATCGAAAAATACGATAAAAACGTTAAATTAACATAGGTCCGGAAATGCTTCGTTAGCGTTTTACAGCTAGCAAAAAAATTTCCCCAGATTTTTTCTCATCCCATGAAATAAGTTAGGGCATTAGTTAAAAGTCAAAAATGGTGGTTTCTTATGGTTGTTGACCTGAGAAAACGAATAGAACAAGTCCCAGAACTATATATTCAGTAGTTTTTGAGAACTCTAGGGTTAAACGGAAATAACTAGGGGTAAAAACCTCATGTTTTTATGTTGGTCATTTCATATAACTTCGTTAAAAATTTATCGAAATTGATTACCATTTATTACTTATTTTATTTTAATTAATTTTTTTTTTTAATTAAAATATTTAATTTAATTTATTGCTTAATCATTATGTGCTTATTGCTTAAATAAACACATAATGGTTTGACATACATTTTTTAGAAAATTTAATTTGAGAAAATTGATGTAAATTAAGTAAACTGCCAAACAATAAGTTGTAAAAATAAATTTTATATGTAATTATTTTTTATGAAATAAAATATCCGAAACTTAGTAATTTTATTTTAATTCATTAAATTTAATTTTAATTTATTTTATTTTAAAATTTAAACATTTAATTTAATTTATTAATTAACCATTATGTGTTTATTACCCAAATAAACTACCATACACAAATCAGTGGTAAAAAAAAATTTTATACACAATTATTTTTTGTGTAATAAAATATCCGAAACCTGGCTGGATAAACGCGTAATAATTTTTATAAAGAAAAAATAATACTTCTAATCTCCAGGTTTATCTTCAAATAAAACAACTTAAAAAATCAAGTTCGGTCAACCGGAAGTAGTAGTTTATACGTGTAATCCTGTTTAATCCCCAACGTTTTCAGTAGATATGGCGCTTACCCTATCTTGTAGTACATTAAAAGGTAGTAAATGAGATAGCTTTTTTAAAAATCGCAAGAACCGTTTTTGAGAAAATCGCACGAATAAACTACCGACTTCCAGTTGACAGATTTTGATGAAAATGTTCGTCTCGGGTCCCCTAGTGGTACCTAACTTAAAAGTTTCAAATACGTTAGGTATTCCCTTCTTGAAGTTTCTTGTTCACACACACACACACACACACCCACACACCCACATGCGCGCGCGATGTCAAGCAAAGAGACATGAAATTTACCTAAGCGTTACTTCTACCTTGTTAATATTACTATTGCGTCATTTTTGAAACACCCGTTACAAGGGATCGACGACGTATTCAATAATACTAATACTAATAATAAAACGAAGTTTAACGTTTATGTGTTCAAATGGATTTAACTAAATAATTAGAAACAGAAATTTAAATACCGTACCGTATTTAGTGCGGTATACGGAGCAAGACTGAAAAAAATAAAGAATCAAATCAGAAAAATAAAAATTAAAAAAAAAATAACTACAGTTCTAAAAGGAGACAACTACTGCCCATTTACACCTTGCTTAATTACAAGGCATTAATAAGATCATTTATTTTTATTTGTTTTTAAGTGGATGATTAATTTAATGACGTCAACGAATTATACCTATCTTATAATATAAGATAGGTAAAGAAAAGGTGAAGATAGGTAGAGAATTAGTCTTATAATATAAGATAATAATAATATCTGCTTCAGATAATACTGAAAGGTCGTTCAATAATTATCGAGACAAATTCAAGTACAGAGAAAACGATTCATTCACTGATAATGAGACTTACATTTCAACATAGCCTCCAGCAACATTTTAATAATAATCTGGTGTGAAATACTTACACGACTTTCTCTTGACAATGTTTTAATGTAATGTTTTGTTTACATGTAATATATTGTTTTAATGTAATGTTTATTTCAATGTATTTATTTTTATTTTAATCACGAGTAAATGACGCTAAAGTAAAATCAACCTCTGTAGAACTTAAAAAAACGGAAAATCATTAATTGACGCAAACATAATTGATGCATGCGTACTAAGACCGCAGTACAATATTGAAACATCTGGTGTAAAACTCTCACACGACTATCTCTTGCCAATGTAAATAATAAAACCTATAACCTACGTTTAAATTTAGTAAACAATGTAAAATGAAAAATCGAACCTAATTTTAATCAAGGCTGTGTAGAAGAAAATGCTTGAAATAAAAGTTGCAGATTTTTTAATTTTATACAAATTCAATTATATAACTTTTGTCATAAAATGCGGAATAAGGTTCCAATATAAAAAAACCCATTTTTTACTGATTTTAATGAAAAAAAATACACAAAATCATTAACTGACACTAAACAGCAGTTTCAGCAGTTGTAATTTTGTTTAAGGTTCTATTACTTTCATTATTTATACACGTTTTCCCTAGAACACATTTTAAGACCACAATATTAAAACAAAACAATTTTTTACCACGAGAGTATTACAGCCTCCCCAAGAATTTCAGCAAACGTGGCACTTTATCTATCTTGTAGAGCATAAAAAAATATAGTAATTTGCGATTTTTAAAAAAATCGTAGAGGACTTTTTGAGAAAATCATAAAAAGTGAAAAACTGCAAGAAAAAACTATTACTTTTGTTTAGGATTAAGGGCTAATATACATTAGTTTACGACAAAATGGTATATAATAAAAGTTTGGGAAATTTAAAAAACCTACAACTTTTATTTCAAGAATTTTTTCTACATAGCCTAGTTCAGGATCAATAGTGATTTTCCGTATTTTTAAGTTTTACAGAGGTTTATTTTCATTTTGTGTCACTCACTCATGATTAAAATGAGGTTGTTTTTCATTTTACATTGTTTACTAATGATTCAACATACGTTATAATTTCATTATTTACATGGGCAAGATAAAGTCGCGTGAGTCTTTCACAACAGATTTTTTTGATTACTCGTAAAATGAGCGTTTCTCCTTTCTACAGAGGGTGTTTAAATAAGATTGACAAATACTGCTCCATCCCACCCATTTTCCGTATTTGATTACTAATTCGACAATAGAAAATATACAGTTTTAAACGTTAACGACCAAATACTTTTCTCAACTTGTTGTCGTTTAGGTCATCAGCCGAAAGGCTGCTTTTAACCTGTAGAGGTTTTACTAAGTAAAACGAGGAGTGAGGTGGTTTACCGTAGCCTTCCTCACTGAATGGAAAAGTACGCTTATCAGCATGCCAGACCTTCTGAAAAGCACATATTTTCCACTTTGCAAATGACACCTTCACTTCATTCACCACACGGTCGGGCTGAATAATGAAAGTCATTACTTTCAGGAGATAACTCTGATAAGTGTCTTTTACACCTCTACTTCTTCTGTTCTTATACGATTCAGTCATTTAATTGGCTGACCATGTAATAAAAAACAGAACTATTTTTTTAGCCCTGCAACTAACAGATTGAGTGCAAATAATTTAACACTTCACCTGTTTGTAATGGGCAGCTTCTCAACTTATTGAAAGTAAAGATGATTCCTGATTTTTTGGCAAAAATCTTTTATAGATACGCACTCATCTACATGAAGAAGAAAAGTTAATTTTTACTCTCAAATATTAAAATAGTTAATCCCTGTGTTTTTCTGCGGCTTCTTTGGTTCCTTCCAGTAATGTAATAATCCCCTAGCCGCGTTACAAGCGCTGCACAGGTTAAGTTTGATATAAGGGCTACCACCTCACTGGATCCAAGCATGCACGACTGTTTATTGCCAAGTGTCTGAATTGGCTCTTCCGTCTTTGGGGCTGTTGACCATCTTCGCCTACAACCCTAGGTAGAGGACGGTAACAGGATGCTACCATCCGGGCCTATTTCTACCATCCGGGTATTTCTTACGAAGTTGCTACTCTTCCTTCCTCATCACGTGCGTGATGAGATCCCGGGCTTGCAACTGGTGGTATATAAAAAACAACACCGTTGGGGGAGAAGTAACGGCGTTTCTAGGAAAATGCCCGATGACATCAAAAAGAGAAATGAATGGGAACATTTAGGAGCAGGTATCAAATTTTAAATATTTATTATGTGACATGACTTTCGCAAACAAGCAGGAATTGACGAATAAACTAAAAGTTTAAGAAAATTTGCGCGACGATACATAAAACGTTGAAGCACAGTACTACCATGCGTTCTGAAAGTCGCTGTGCACCAAGTGACATGACAGGGAATAACTTCATGGCTAGGTTGGTAGCTCTGTGCTGTTCAATTGTTGCCGAACACGTCGAGGCCTGTCAGTCATTGAGTTGAAGTTGTATATGTTTCATTTATTGCAGTTCTGTTGCACGTTTTTTGTTGTTGGACGCGATGGTTCTTTCAGTAGAGGAGCGCATTTTCCTCGTTGAATACGTATTTCGCGAAGGTGACAAGTACAGTGATTTAGTGAAGCGCAAATTTTCTGAAAAGTTTCCAGATTCAATTATTCCTCACCGTAATGCAGTACGAACACTGATAGAAAAATTTCGGGCAACTGGCTCTGTTGAGGACGCTGAACGTAGTGGTAGGCCCCCTAAGCTAGACGAACAAAAGCTGCTGGATATTTCTGATTCTATGGCACAAAGTCCAAAAAAAATCAATGCGTAAGTTAGCACAACAGCATAATATCGGACTTGCTACCGCACATAAAGCTGTCAGACAAGAACTTAAACTATTCCCATACAAAGTGAGGTGTGTTCAAGAGCTGAAACCTTCAGATAATGACAAGAGACTAAATTATTGTCATTGGTTTCAACGTTTCATCAACCAAAATTCCGAAGACATCCTTGACGTAACGTTTTATACAGATGAAGCGTGGTTTCACTTGGGAGGGTATATAAGTTCACAAAATACTCGAGTATGGTCGACAACTAACCCTTGCGCTTTACATGAACAGTCCTTACACGAAGCAAAAATTGGAGTCTGGGTTGCTGTGAGTAGAGCACGTATTGTTGGACCAATTTCTTTTGCAAACACAATCAATAGTGAACGTTATTGTTCTGATATTTTAGAGAACTTTACGCATCAAATAACACAAGTGGAAATGAATAATGGTTGGTTCCAACAAGACGGGGCAACAGCACATACATCTAACATCTCAATGGCTTTCCTGCGCAACGTGTTTGGTGAACGAATAATTTCAAAGAATTTGTGGCCTGCAAGATCTCCTGATCTGACTCCCCCCGATTTCTTTTTATGGGGTGCGGCGAAACAAACTGTGTATCGGAACAGACCACACACGATTGACGAACTTAAAGCCGCAATAACGGCATACATTCAAGGAATCACTGTTCTTCAGTTGCGAAAGGTGTTTGCAAACAAAATGAAACGAGTGCAATGCTGTATTGATGCCAATGGAGGTCATTTCGAACACCTTCTATAAACAATGTAATCACGGTTTAACAATGTAATTAAGGTATTGAATAAATTTTTTTCCAAAATGCTTAGTCATTTCTTTATACATATTTTCATAAATCCATAGTCACAATTCCAGTGCACAGCGACTTTCCGAACGCACGGTATATAGGAAAGACACACGTTCAAAGTTTATAAATATCTAATGTACTACTCGTACATAGAAGTGAGATGTGGGCACTTTCGAACCGGGAACTAAATATGTTGCGGGGGGCGGAAATGAGGTTTCTGAGAGTGGTGATGGGCTGTACATGGGAGAATAGGTTAAGGAATGCGGATTTACTTGATCAGATGGACATTATTAGCCAGGATGAAAGAATGAAAATTCATAAGAGGTACTGGTGCAGTCATTTGAAACGGATGAAGAAGGACCGCTTGCCCCGTTCAGCCCAAAATTACAAACCCACCGGTATGAGGAGTGTTGAAGCCCCAGAATGAGATGGTTTCTGTAACAGGCCGAGCTGCCTAATCTATCAAATGAAGAAGATATTACAACAGATGACTCCTGAAAATTTGACCGGCGCCAATTGTGAAAACATTTATACGATCACTCGGATTCTGAAAAGCAAGCAGCCCAAAAAATGGTTGGAAGCAAACTAGGAAAAGTAATAATCTTTTGGCAGTTAATTACTAAAAGGATTTTGTCAAGCCACGTCTTCACAATTAGCATCCTAGATCAAGGATGCGTGAAGGAGGCAGACTAACCAATGGACTTATTAGAAATAGGGTCAGTAACCTAATCGGGAAATTCACTATATATCATATATTTTAATTAACGGTTAAAAATTCTAACGTAATAAATACAGTAAATTCTCTCTATTGCGGAAATCTCTCTTAGCGGCATTATTTGCCGACCCCGACCCTTTCGTATATTACGGTAATATATTTAACTCTCGTTATAGCGGCACAAAAATCTCTACAGCGGCTAAACAATATCTTCAGGATATGGATTTAGACGCCTATGTAGGGGCAGACAATGACTTAGTCATTTCAGCAGATGTTGGCGATGATGCAATAATCGAAAATGTCTTAGGCCAAAAAAACGAGAAAGAAAATGAAGATGACGATGAAATGGAAACATATATAGTACCCCTTCAAGTAAACAGGCACTAGACGCTATTCGTATTGTTTCCACGTACTGTCACTGCCATACTGTAGATTGAAAATTTGAAACAACAAGGTTTAAACATTGAAAATAAGATTGAAGAAATGTTTTACGAATTGAAAACTAAACAAACGAAAATTACAACTTGATTTACGAAATGAAATGAACTTTAGTCGTTGTTCCTCAATAACGAAAAAGTATACATACTGTACTGTGGTTTTTTTGTGTTTGTGTAGCCTATGTTTTATGATATTTTAATTGTATGTATGTCTATTACTGTTCAATCAAAAATGAGTTTCACTGCTAATTAATTTTAGGCTATTACGATATGTACTATAAGAATGATTATTGAAAAAAGTTCAATATGAAAAATGATATTCTACTGTTCAAAATTAGTGACACAACTTTTAATAAAACCAGCTGTTTGTATCCAAATTTCTTGTTAACTTAATACCCTACATTTTAGGTACGTAATTTAAATATCTCAATGTATTGAAGTAATCTACTGTATGTATTAAACATTCGTCATTAAGTAATCTATTCAGTAGTTTTTTAAAGTAAACATGCTACATGCACCATTCACATAAGTATATGAGTTTTTAGTACAAGAAAATTAGTAGGCCTACTCCAACTTCCCCCCCCCCCCCCCATTAATTCACTCTCTCTATAACAGAACTCTCTTTATACCTCATGGTCCCTTCAATTCCGCTATAGAGAGACTTTACTGTAGTTTGTGTAATTCTTTTAAGTTTTCTTTTTAATTGATATTATATATTTTATAATTGAATAACTAACAGAGTTACAAAGTTAAGTTCAAAACAGAATTTGTCCTTTATTTTAATTTTAAGAGACTGCGTCAGATGCGTGTCAACAGAATCCAGTTGACTAACCTTCGCTTCATAATAGTGTGATCTAAATTTTGTTAACGAGTATCTAAACTAGAGTTCTTAGAAATGCAGATTGAGGCGGAGATCATTAATTATGTATGGGAAGCCCTAAGCTATAGAACGAAAACCGATTAATCGGCGATTTAAACATTCTAGGCCGGACACACACGAGCATATTCACACACACGGTGTGACAAACTGCAGGAACTTTCTCGTAAATCGTCAAGTAGTAATATATTTTACTCATATGTCGTATTTTTATACGGTGACCATCAATACGTTGACTGCTATGATTACCCATATGGAGTCACGCAGTACATAGTCATAATATCCATAAAAATGGAAACACGCAAGTCGTGTCAAACCGACTATGAGATCCCTATTCGAAACTAAGACAACACTAATTTTACTAGGCTGTGATTACACAAGATATCATATTTTGAAAGATTTTATGTAGCTTTTTGGTAAGAAAATTACAGACTTTCTACTAAATCCTCAATAAAGATTTTATATATTAAAAATTATAATAGTTTAGTGAAAAAATAAAAATTTAACTGGCAACATTATGTATTTAATAATAATTTTTTTAAATAAATTTAATAAAAAATTCAGAAGACTAAAATATAACTACACACTTTTCCCATGACCCAATGAGAAGAGGATGATGTGTATGACGCGTAAATAATGTGTTATCTTATAAAGACCCAGGCCGACCATTCTTGAGAGCGTATGGTTAATTGAACCCTAACTAACAAAGTACACCGGTAACCACTGTCTAGTATTCAAATTCGTATGAAAGTAACTTCCTTTGCTAGGACTTGAACCAGGAACTTTCGTCTCCGAAAATCAACTGTTAAATAGCTGACTCGCAGCTACAAATTTACCTAATCATTTTAATTTCTTAAAATTAAATTGTTGTTTAGACTGAACGTCTACAGGTTTTAATAAAAAAACGAAGAGTGAGGGGGTTTCCCGTTGCCTTCCTCACTGAGTGGAAGAGTATGCTTATTAGCCAGGTCCTCTGAAAAGCATCTACATACTTTCCACGCTGCAAATTACACCTTCACTTCATTCACCACAGGATCTTGCTGTATAATGAAATTTATTACTCTCAGAGGGTATGTTCAGAAGCTATGGTCTCGTGGTAAAAAATGTGGTTTTAAAGATTGCGGCCGTAATATGAATTTTATGGAAAAAATGTAGCCTCCATAAATTAAAAAAACTACAACTTTTCTTTCAAGTATTTTTTCCTGAAGAGCTTATTTTAGTACAAATGAGTGATTTTCCGTATATTTAAGTCGAACAGACGTTGATTTTCATTTAGCGTCATACACTTATGACTAAAATTATGTTATGTTCTTCATTGTTAACAATGACAACAGAAATTCGTGCGAGTGTTTTACACCAGACATTTATTTAATAAAAATGAAAAACATTTAAAATAAAACGGAATTTTTAGTACTGAAAAATTAAATTTTTCGAAATGTGTTCTACTGTTTTCCCCTAGCACCTTACACAAGTATAAATGTAATCACACTCATTACTTCCACATACAGTGGAACACGGTTAACACGAATGTCTGCTGCCAGATTTTTTCGAGTTAACCGAATTTTGTGTTAAGAGCTACTAGGTGGCACTATGAATAAACTTAACGCTAATATGAACACAATATAATACAGTAAAAACTTCACCAATTAGGAATATAATTCACACAATATAATACAGTAAAACTTCACTAATTCGGAATATAATCGGAGAAGGCGAGTCCGAATTAGGAGAGTTTTTGAAATACGGTACTACTACTGTATAATAGAACGTATGATGAAGTAGTTAAATTTGTGACTTCATGCTTAATAAATAGATTATTGGAAAGGACGAGAAAATAAATTTAAAATACATTCATTCATTTAAAACTTAATTACAGCATTTACTATAAAAAAAAATTTAATTTAATTGTGTCCAAAAATGAAACATAATGAAGGATTAATCTACAAAACAAACACTTCTACAAGTACTGTCATCAATTGCAAAAATAATTCAGTAGCCTATGTACCGTATTTAAAAAAAATCTGGTATGAAACACTCACACAACTTTCTCTTGCCAGTGTAAATAATTAACAATAAAACTAACATTAGTAATAAAACATTAGAAATAAATAAAATACCAACCTCAATAAACATAACCTAATTTAAATCATATGACGCAAAATGAAAATCAACCTCAGTTTGGCCTAAAAATACGGAAAATTACTCTTTCACCCTCAACTAGACTATGAAGAGAAAAATGCTTTAAATAAAAGTTGTAGGTCGTTTAATTTCCTATAAATTTTATTATACACATTTTTGTCGTAAAATGCATACTAAGGCCGAAATCTTAAAAATATAAATTTTTCACACGTTTTCGTGAGAAAAAAACAGAAAATCGCTAATTACCGCTAAACTAAGCGTTATACAAAAAAAATGTTTGAAATAAATGTTGTAGGTTTTTAAATTCTCTACAACTTTTATTACATACATTTTTGCGCTAAAATTTATATTACAGCCGCAATCTTAAAAAAACAATTTCTTTACGTAAAAACAGCCACACCAAGAATTTCAGCAAACATGGCGCCTACCCTATCTTGTAGAGAATAAAAAATTGAATAAACCAGGCGATTTTAAAAAAAATCGTAGGACCAGTTTTTGAGAAAATCGCAAAAAAGTGAAAAATGACACGAATAAACTACTACTTCCGGTTGAACACACACGCACACGCGCACGCGCGCACACACACACAGACCAATCGCTAAAAACATGTTTTTTGGGTTCAGGGGGTCTGAAAACGTGTAGATCCGGTGAAAACTCGATTTCTAAAAATCGACATGAAAACAATAGTCTACTTTCCTTCCTATACATTCATATAGGCAAGAGAAAGTAATATGTACAGTTTAAAGTAGCCTACATTATTGCAATTACTCAGAATTTTCACTGACTTTACAACAAGAAAATGTACTTACATTAATAGATGGTTGATCAAAATTGTCAGATTAGTTATCTTTACTTTTGGTAATGGTGTTGAAAAAGTTCGAAATTTTCGTTTGATTGATTTATGTATTGTTTTTTTAATAAATTCCCGCTTCATTTCTTTCAACATTATACAAAACTTCTGAAAGTCACTATCGCTGTCCACAAATTGTATTATTAAATTAAATTGTATTATTGTCTTCTAATTGCTGCGAAACTACAGAAAGCTTAATTTTTTAAATGTTAATTTCGTCGTCACTACCATCTTTATTTTCAACATCTGTCTATGCGTTCCGATACGTTTAGTTTCCGGCAAATATTGACGCCGACAATACCATACGGAGACGGAACGTGTCGCATCGTAACGTTATGTATACGCCACGCTTGATATGAATGCTCTCATTTACAAAGCATGAAAAAATATTTGTATTTGAATAAACGGTTCGTTACGGAAACGATTAGAGCATGATGATATGAACTGAGCTTTATTATTATCGCAAGCGCTGTTAAGCTGAACGAAGTACAAAGCACTCATCTCGTACTTTAATAAATGTATTACTTGGGATCGTGCGGTTTTTGTACGGAAAACATTTTTTCGTGCTAACCGATTGTCAGGTAGAGCTTTCGCGTTAACCATATAAACTAGTACGCGTTTCGTATTAATAAATATTTCGTGTAAGCGTTTTTGTATTGACCGTATTGCACAGTATTTTAAAATCAGATGATAAATACTGGAAAATCTGAACAAAGCGTTTTCCGCCCCGTGTATGTTTGGCCTCTTACAGAAAGGCTTTTTAAGCAAGTGAATAAAAGAACTACTAAAGAGACGACAACAATAATGGAGGTGGAAATGTTTTTAGATGTATACATACATACAGCTGATGGAATGCGAAGTTCACTCAACGTCGTCATGTATATTATGAAGTCGATGATAAAGAGAAAGAGAGAGGGTGATAAAGATGATAGAATATCCATCCGGCGAAGCGGACGTAGTGGAGTGTCAAGGACGGCTGGCTGGCAACAGAAACAACCATGCTCAAAGTCCGTCTACCTCATTCAGCATCATAATCATCCTGAACAACATCAGCCAGTAAATCTATAAAATAGTGTGTGACAGAAACATGATAAACAAGGACAAAGAATCCATGATAAACTAGTGTTTGCGCGTGCGTGCCAAAAAGGTAAAAATGGAAACCAGTTCATTTCACCGATCCATTTGGTTTCGCTGAGCATTGTCAGTAGTACTCCTGTACTATTCTGTTCCGCAGCGACGACAACCGCAACCCACGTTGACCTCATGACCCCTCCAATCCTTCATCAACATCGTCATGTGCGCGTTAACATGTCCCGTTATTAACCAAAAACAAATTCAATTTATACTTATGATACTACCGAAGGTCGTTAATACATGGTATGGTAATGATAAAAAAAAAACAATCATGCCATCCTCACGTGAGAATTAATCGATTAACATGTATGTAAATTTTTTGGCTTGTACAAGAAGAAAACCTTGATAATTTTAAAATAAAATTCCTGGATTAAGGGTGGCGAGGAGTCTACCTTGAAAATTATTAAATTAAATTATTTTTTGATTTCTTTAAAACTATTCATTATTATTTTCTGAAAAAGTTGAGGTAAAAATTGTTTACAATATTCTTAATTCGAACATTTGTTTCTTCAACGCTTAGTTTAGCTCGTCAACTATTAGTGATTTTCGGTATTTTAAAGTCAAACAGAGGTTGATTTTCATCTAGTCATTCACTCAAGAATAAAATTAGGTTATATTTTTCATTATTTACATTGACAAAAAAAAGTCGGGAGTGTTTAACACCAGACTTTTTTAGGTTCAAAACCAAAAAATTTGTTTTTTTTCAGATTTCTGGTTACAAATCCTCTGAAATGAATAAAATAGGGGTTTTATCTGTTAAGACGACCCGCACTCTCTTAGCACGCCTACAAAAACTATAAATGCAACACAGCACCCCATTTACAGTGAGAAAAACTGGAAAATTTTCTAAAACTTTTTGCGATTTTCTCAAAAATAACTCGTACAATTGTTTTAAAAATTGCCTCATTTACTAAACTTTTTATGCTCTACAAGATAGGGTAGGCGTCATGTCTGCTGAAATTTTTGGGGAGGCTGTGCTCTCATAAAAAAATGTTTTTTTAAAGAATGCGATCTAAAATATGCATTTTAGGGCAAAAGTGTATATAATTAAATTTGTAGACAATTTAAAAATGTACAACTTTTATTCCAAACATTTCTTTTTACGCTTAGTCTAGCGGCAATTGGTGATTTTCTGGTTATGTTTTTCATGAAAATCTGTAAAATAAATTTTTAAAATTTTGGCCTCGGTATGCATTTAATAGACAGGGGTGCATATTAACACCAATATTATTCAACCTGTACTCCGAACACATCTTTCGAGAGGCTCTACAAAACTTAGAAGAGGGCATTTTAGTTAATGGACTCAGGCTTAACAACCTGCGGTATGCGGATGATACAATTGTTTTTGCGGATTCAATTGAAGGACTGCAGACGCTCATGAACAGAATCCAAGAAACAAGCAGCATATATGGACTTAACATAAACACCTCCAAAACTAAATTCATGGTAGTTAGCAAAAACCAAATTAGGGGTGCTAACCTGTATACAAATCAAGAAAGAATTGTAAGAGTCTCTAAGTACGAATACCTCGGAACAGTCATTAATGAGGCATGGGATAACTCACAGGAGATCAAGAGTCGCATTGGTAGGGCTAGGAACATCTTTAGCTCTATGGGTGCGGCTTTCAAAAGTCATGATCTTACTTTGGGGACCAAACTGAGACTTCTGAGATGCTATGTTTTTTCTGTCTTGTTGTATGGAGTGGAGTCCTAGACTCTAACAAAAGAAACGACCAACCGACTAGAAGCCTTCGAACTCTGGCTCTACAGAAGGATTCTGAAAATACCATGGACCCATAAAGTGACCAACGTTGAAGTTCGGCAAAGAATGAAGAAAACCACAGAACTTGTTAATATTGTGAAAGCAAGGAAGCTGCAATATTTGGGTCATATCATGAGGAATTCGCAACGTTATGAACTGTTACAACGCATCCTGCAGGGAAAGATAGATAGCAAGAGGAAGCCCGGTAGGAGAAGAATATCCTGGCTTGGGAACTTGCGAAACTTGGGAACTTGTGATTTGGTAGGAGCTCCATGCAATTGTTCCGGTTGGCAGCGGATAAAGTCAAAATAGCCATGATGGTCGCCCACATCCGTAGCGGATAGGCACTCAAAGAAGAAGAAGATGCATTTAACGGCAAAAAGAATATTTATTAAATGTATAGGAAATTAAAAGATCTACAACTTTCATTTTTAAGCATTTTTCTCTACAGAGCCTAGTTTAGCGTCAAAGAGTGATTTTCCGAATTATTAAGCCAAAGCAAGGTTGGTTTTTATTTTGAATCATTCACTCATGATTAAAAATAGGTTATGTTTTTTGAAGTTAGTTTTTATTGTTTTATTACTAATGTTAGGTTAACTTATATTGTTCATAATTGACATTGGCAAGGGAAACTTGTTTTGATTGTTTCACACCAGATTTTTACTTTCTCTTGCCTATATGAATATATAGGAAGGAAAGTATTGTTTTCATGTCGATTTTTCGAAATCGAGTTTTCACCGGATCTATACGTTTTCAGACCCCCTGAACCCAAAAAACATGTTTCTAGCGATTGGTCTGTGTGTGTGTGTGTGTGTGTGTGTGTGTGTGTGTGTGTGTGTGTGTGTGTGTGTGTACAAAATATCTCAAGAACGGAACATCGTACGAACTTGAAACTTGAAACTTAAGTTACATCATACCACTACCGGACCCGACACGAACATTTTCATCAAAATCGGTCAACCGGAAGTACTAGTTTATTCGTACAATTTTTCACTTTTTTGCAATTTCCTCAAAAAATGGACCTACGATTTTTTTTAAATCGCCTGGTTTACTCAATTTTTTATTCTCTACAAGTTAGGGTAGGCGCCATGTTTGTTGAAATTCTTGGTGAGGCTGTTTTCACGTAAAAACATTTCCTTTTTAAGATTGCGGCTTTAATATGCATTTTAGCGCAAAACCTTATATGATAAAAATTGTAGAGAATGTAAAATTCTACAACTTTTATTTCAAACATTTTTTTGTATAACGCTTAGTTTAGCGGTAATTAGCGATTTTCTGTTTTTTCTCACGAAAACGTGTGAAAAATTGATTTTTTAAAGATTTCGGCTTTAGTACGCATTTTACGACAAAAGTGTCTATAATAAAAATTATAGGAAATTAAGAGATCTACAACTTTTAATTAGAGAATTTTTCTCTACAGAGTCTAGTTTGGCGTCAAAGTGTGATTTTCCGTTTTTTTAAGCCAAACTGAGTACGATTTTCATTTTGCGTCATTCACTCATTAAAATAAGGTTAATCATTAAACTTAACATTTGGTTAATCATAAGGTTAATCATTAACATTTGGTAATCATTAAAATAAGGTTATGTTTTTGAGGTTAGTGTTTTGTTTATTTCTAATATTTTATTACTAATGTTAGGTTTATTGTTAATTATTTGCATTGGCAAGAGAAAGTTGTGTGAGTGTTTCACACCAGATTTTTTATTCTGTTTCCAAACGACTGGAGTAATAAAAGTAAGATTACACTCTTATGTTACAATAAATGTTGACAGTACATTGCCCAATGTTAATATCCATAAACGTCAAATTTGTTACGAAGCATGGTATACATTTTTGTCGTAAAATGCACACAAAGGCGACAATCTTTAAAAATTCTGTGCTAACAGATTAGACCCAAATATAGCAACCTACTTCCTGATAATTAGTGAAAAAGTAACGAGATTTACCGAATCATCAATATTAATAATAAACTAACTTTGTAGTACTACCGCGAGTCGTTAAAAACACAAATTAGAAACGTGAAAATAATTTTTTATTTCCTGGAGTATTAAGACAATTACACGGATTCAAATAGCTGGTAGGCAGAGTAGAGAAACAGTTGTCGCCTGTAGTATATTTGTCATTAAAATGGGAATGGATGTAAACGAAATAGTTACTATTAAACCTCCTCCTTCACTATTCATCCCCTCCTCCACCCCCGCGACAAAAGTCAATGCTGTAATACAAGAAGAGAATATTATTAAAAACGTGACTGCATAATCCTTATTCGTATTGTTCAGGGTATTCTTACAGTACAATTTATGACACACTTGTTAGATTATAATATTAGTTAAATTTTCGCTATGTCCTATTTTAGAATTGTCAGTATATGGTAAAAGCCAGACTAAATTAACTTGTTCACTAATGGTCAGGCGTTACTAAATTTTACTAATAATCCTGTACAGATAACTTTAAAGGTACATGTATTTGAAAATTGAAAAAAATCACGGGTTAAAAACTCACACGACAATCTCTTGACAATGTAAATAATGTAAAATTTAAAAAATTACCTAATTTTTATCATATGTGAATGACGCTAAATGGAAATCAACCTCAGTTAGATTTAAAAATACAGAAAATCACTAATTGACGCTAAACTAAACTTTTAAGAAAAATCTGGTGTGAAACACTCACACAACTTTCTCTTGCCAATGCAAATAATTAACAATAAACCAAACATTAGTAAATAAAACATTAGAAATAAACAAAAAACTAACCTCAAAAATATAACCTTACTTTAATCATGAATGAAAGACGCAAAATGAAAATAGACCTCAGTTTGGCTTAAAAATACAGAAAATCACTCTTTCACGCTAAACTAGGCTCTGTAGAGAAAAATGCTAGAAATAAAAGTTGTAGAACTTTTAATTTTCTATAAATTTGATTATATACACTTTTGTCGTAAAATGCATACTATGGCCGAAATCTTACAAAAATCAATTTTTCTCACGTTTTCGTGAGAAAAAAAACAGAAAATTGCTAATTACCGCTAAACTAAGCGTTTTACAAAAAAATGTTTGAAATAAAAGTTGTAGAATTTTACATTCTCTACAACTTTTATTATATAACGTTTTGCGCTAAAATGCATATTAAAGCCGCAATCTTAAAAACATTTTGTTTTTACGTGAAAACAGCCTTACCCAGAATTTCAGTAAACATGGCGCCTACCCTATCTTGTAGAGAATAAAAAATTAAGTAAACCAGGCGATTTTTAAAAAAATCGTAGGACCAGTTTTTGAGAAAATCGCAAAAAAGTGAAAAATTATACGAATAAACTACTACTTCCGGTTGACCGATTTTGATGAAAATGTTCGTGTCGGGTCCGGTAAGGGTATGTAACTTAAGTTTCAAGTTTCAAGTTCGTACGATGTTCCGTTCTTGAGATATTTTGTATACACACACACACAGACACCAATCGCTAAAAACATGTTTTTTGGGTTCATGGGGTTTGAAAACGTATAGATCCGGTGAAAACTCAGTTTCGAAAAATCGACATGAAAACAATACTTTCCTTCCTATATATTCATATAGGCAAGAGAAAGTAAAAATGCTTGATATAAAAATTGCAGTGTCACCGGATGGCGACACAAAGTGGCGTGGGAAAACCTGAAATGTTTTGGGCCCTAAAAAAGAGGTGTTTAAGCGGTGGTCATAAAGCGGGAAGAGTCGGTCGTAGTCGTCGTGACGGTCGAGGAGGTGGGCGACACGGCGTCTCGTCCAGTGGAGACGCAATCTTCTTCCCTCGAAGTAGTGCGTCGATGGCTGCTTTGTCGGGATCCAGTGGGCGCAACGTACGGTTGAGGGTCCACTATGAGCACCTCAATCGGCTCCCTCTGTAGGTATGTCGAAAGCTTTGTCAGCCCGGAGCACGGTACTTAATCAAAGAGTGAGTTGGTGACAGTACAACTTAACTACAACTTAACAGTTTAACTTAAGTTCCAAGTTTAAAATTCGAAAGAAACTCCGTTCTTAAAGATATGTTGTGCGAGCGAGCGGGCGCGTGCACAAAGATATAGAATAAAGTATAGCTATACAGAGAGAGAACAATCGGTAAACATATTTTTTGGGTTTTTAGGGACCTGAAAACATACATTTCTGTTGAAAAATCGTCATGAAAACAATACCTAATAATAAAAAACTTTATTTCCATATTTCGCACAATAGCAACCCACACACATTCTTTCCAAAAGCTATAATGCATTTACAACAATTCATAAAGTACAAGGTGGAGGAAATTGACCAACCCAACAATACTCTCTTTCCCTAAATGTTTATATGAAGTAGAGAAAGTAAAAATGGAAAAATTTGCGTTTTACCTTTGTTTTCCCGCTGTCTGCCATTTTGTTATTTTATAGATTGCGGCCTAAATTAGTGAAAAGGTACTTAATTAAAGTTGTAGAAAATTAATTAATCTACAACTTTTATAACTTCATATATAACTTTCAATTTTTCTACAGTGCTCAGATTAGCATCAATTAGTGATTTTACGTATTTTCTCATTGATTTGATACAAAATGTTTTTTTAAGATCAGAATGCATTTTACGACCGAAGTATATAAGTAACAACTGAAGTTATACAGAAAATTAAAAACCTACAACATTCATTTCAAACATTTTTTATACAGAGTACATACAGTTTAGCGTCCACATAGATAATTTTTTCATTATTTAAATTGGCACGAGAAAGTCGTATGAGTACTTCACTTCATACCAGATTTTTATAGGGTGGGTTTAAAAACTACTACAGTCTAACGAACCCCTTTGATATAGGCTATGCAACCCCAAACTTAGTGCGACCCTTCTGATGCTAGTAGCAACTTTTTTTATTTTTTCTATTGATAAGATGCGTGAAAGTCAATCATACAATTTGCTCGTTTATTGTTTCTACAATTCGATTAATCAATGCAACATGACATTTTACATTGATTGTAAATTATTAGAGGGAATAGAGAGAACGCGAGCGAGCGCGGGTGTGGGCGTGTGAGCATATTGGTGGATGGTATAAACGGAAGTGAATCGAATCTACAATCTACAATAACAGTGGGCGTTTTATGTTAACACCGACTGTCAACGTCTGCAGATATTACTGTTATTCGGTTGTATCTAACTACTACCAGAATTGTAACGTTGGAAATGAATTACATTGATTTTAAAAGTGGTATCAGACGGAGTTTTATAATCTATACACATATATTCTGCCCATAACAGTATCTATATAATGCCCATAACAGACAGGTGGAATGTCAAATTATTTGCACTCGATCTGCTGGTTCCTGGTTCTACGGCTACAAAAAAGTTACGTTTCTTAGCACTAAGTCAGCCAATTATATGACTGAACTATTAAAGAACAGAATAGGTAGAGGTGTAAATGACACTACTCAGAATTATCTCTCTGAGAGTAATGAATATCACTATACAGCCAGACCCTGTAATGAGTGAAGTAAAGGTGTCATTTGCAGGGTGAAAATTAAGTGCTTTTTGGAGGGCCTTGGCATGCTGATAAGCATGCTCTTTCAACTCGGTGAGGAAGGCATTAGTAAAACACCTCACTCCTCGTTTTCTCAATTTCCTGTAAATTTTATTATATACACTTTTGTCGTAAAGTCCATACTAAGGCCGAAACTTCGTACAATATTCCGTTCTTGATATATTTTACGCGCCCGAGTAAAATATATGCGCGTGTATGTGTGTGCGCACACACACAGTCCAATCGCTAAAAACATGGTTTTTGAGTTCAGTGGGTCTGAAAAAGCGTATATCCGGTAAAAACTGAATTTCGAAAAATCAAACTGAAAACAATACTTTCCTTCCTATATATTCAGATAGGCAAGAGAAAGTAAAAAATTAAACCACATAACACTGACTTCCGGTGTTCAGATTTGGTGCGGTCGGTAAGGTAAAGTGTAACCTACATTTTATTGATAACTGAAAACTAAGTTATACGTCATGATGACCTTACAATTGTTAACATTTACTACAAAAGTATTAGCTTTATTATAAGCTTTATTACAAAAGTACGTAGTTTCGGGTATTTTTTTAAACCACTCAAGCACTTCACTTTAGTTTTTATTGATTTAATAATTTACCTTACACTTGACAAAATGTTGCAATCTAATTGCTTATCAGTTGTTTAACTTCTCGAGTATTATCTATAGAAAAGAAAGTTTCGTATAGTACGAAAGGGAGACAAGATACGAATATTTTGATCAAAATTAGCGAACCGAAAATTGTAGTAGTAGTTTAGTCGGCCATTTTTGAATTTATTGCGATTTTGTAATAAAAACTGCTCCAAATGTTTTCTTTAAAATAACCTCATTTAGTATATTTTTGGGCAACAAAATAAGGGTAATCATGTCTCCTGATATCTTAAAGAAGAATTCTTATGCACTCGTGGTAACAAATGTTTTATTTTTTTTATTAAGATTGTGGCCGTAATATACATTCTCGGGCAAAAGGGTATTAAATGAAAGTAGCGGAAAAATAACAAACCTACAACTTTAACTTCAAGACTTTTTTACTTTCTCTTGCCTATATGAATATACAGGAAAGAAAGTATTGTTTTCATGTCGATTTTTAGAAATCGAGTTTTCACCGGATATCAAGTTTTCAGACGCCCTGAACCTAAAAAAAAACATTTTGTATCGATTGGTCTGTGTGTGTAAGTGTGTGTGTGTGTGTGTGTGTGTGTGTGTGTGTGTGTGTGTGTGTGCGCGCGCGCGCGCGCGTGTGTGTGTGCGTGTGTGAGTGGGTGCGTGCGTGCGTGCGTGCGTGCGTGTGTGTGTGTGAACAAAAGTTTATATAGATAACTGAAGTTATAAAGAAAATTAAGAAACCTGAGACTTTCAATTCGAACATTTTTTTAATGCGCTTAATTTAGTGTCAATTCGTAATTTTCCGAATTTTTAATTCCTACAGAGGTTGATTTCAATTTAGTTTCATTCACTCTATTAAAAATAGATTTCATTTTGCATTATTTACATTGGCAAGAGAATGTCGTGTGATTGTTTTAAATCAGATTTTTTTTTAATGTTCAGTGTTTAAGGGAGAAGTCTACTCAAAAAAAAGTTTTTTTTATTCTCTTTAGATAAGTAATCTGTTTGTTTTGCAAGTGAATAACCATTAAATTTTAAATTTTTCCATTTAAAAAAAATGTTAATTTTGTTTACTACAACCCAAAATATAAGGGGTGGAAGGGGAAAAATCATATCTTCGTTATTTGCTTATAACTTAGTTAATTTTAGAGGTACAGACCTGATTTTTATGTCAAAATAATCAGAAAATTATGCTCATTTTTTTGAAGGTTCCATTTTTACATTGAACTTTACAATGGAGAGAAAATTATTTTTTAAAATATTTTCCCCCAAAAATACAGATAAGGTCATTATTTTTTTATTTTTTAAAAACTCCTATAATAAGTTTCAACCCGGCTAACCTACAAATAAAAGAGCAATAAATTATGAATACAGTGGAAAAAAATCATCGAGATAGCATTTATACAAAGAAAGTTATAAGGATTTTATCATGAAGAAAACCTGAAATACTAAATGCCGAGAAAATTGAATGTAAAGTTTCACTTACAATTACACTTACACTTAACACCGATTAAATTATGTAAAAAAATGTTTTACAAATTTGTAGTTATCGTACATAAAAACAAAATATATAGCTGGATTAAGAAAATTCTGAAGTTTTAAAATCAACCATAAAAATGTTTTTTATTATTTTTTAATTTTTAGTGATAAAACTGGGTAGACTCCCCTCTTTTAAAAGATAAATGTAATGGATGAAAGTAATGTTAAATTGGAAAAGCAAGACAGGCGTTTTTTAATCAGTAAACTTCAGCCATTACTTGAATTGATAAAAATTTAAAGATAACAATTAATATAAAGAATCGCAGCTGTTTTAAATTAGTGCGTTTAATAAAAACGAACTAATTTAGAAAAAAAATCTGATGTGAAACACTTACACAACTTTCTCTTGCCTATGCATATAATGAACAATAGACCTAACATTAGTAATAGTACATTAGAAATAAACAAAAAAAACTAACCTCATTTTAATGATGAAATAAAATTGGTTATGTTTTTACTTTCTCTTGCCTGTATGAATATATAGGAAAGAAAGTATTGTTTTCATGTCGATTTTGTGAAACCGAATTTTCACCGGATCTACAAGTTTTTTCAGACCCCCTGTACCCAAAAACAAACATGTTTTTAGCGATTGGTCTGTTTGTGTGTGTGAACAGGATATCTCAAGAACGGAACATCGTACGAATCTGAAACTTGAAACTTAAGCTATACTACCGGACCCGACACGAAAATTTTCATCAAAATCGGTCAACCGGAAGTAGTAGTTTATTCGAGTCATTTTTCACTTTTTTGCGATTTTCTCACAATCGGCTCCTACGATGTTTTTTTTAAATCGCCTCATTTACTAAATTTCTTATGCTCTATGAGATAGGGTAGGCGCCATGTCTGCTGAAATTCTTGGGAAGGCTGTACCCTCGTAGGAAAAGTTTTTTTTTTAATATTACGGCCTTAAAATGCATTTTAGGGTAAAAGCTAATAAAAGTTGTAGAGAATTACAAATACTACAACGTTTATTTCAAACATTTTCTTGTATGTACGCTTAGTTTAGCGGTGATTAGCGATTTTCTGTTTTTCTCACGAAAACCTGTAAAAAATCATTTTTTACGATTTCAGCCTTAGTATGCATTTTACGAGAAAAGTGTATATAATAAAATTTATAGGAAATTAAGATTTTTTTATTTTAACTATTTTTCTCTACAGAGCCTAGTTTAGCGTGAAAGAGTGATTTTCCGTATTTTAAAACCAAACTGAGGTTGATTTTCATTTTGCGTCTTTCACTCATGATAAAAATTAAGTTATGTTTATTGACGTTAATTTTCTGTTTCTTTCTAATGTTTTATTACTAATATTAGATTATATTGTTCATTATTTGCATTGGTAAGAGAAAGTTGTGTGAGTGTTTCACTCACACCAGATTTTTTTATGTACTATAACCTTAAATAGATACATTTTTGTCGTTATAGTTATCGTAGGGAAAAATGTTAGAAATAACAGTTTTAGATTTTTTAATTTCCTACAACTTTGTTTACATACATTGTAGCCCTAGAACGCATATTAAGGCCGCAATCTTGAAAAAAAAACATTGTTTTACAAGAGGACATAAAGGATAAAACATGTTTTATGTTATGAAGGTTATATTTTATGTTTAACACAAAACATTTTTTACTTTCTCTTGCCTATATGAATATATAGGAAGGAAAGTATTGTTTTCATGTCGATTTTTCGAAATCGAGTTTTCACCGGATCTATACGTTTTCAGACCCCCTGAACCCAAAAAACATGTTTTTAGCGATTGGTCTGTGTGTGTGTCTGTGTGTATACAAAATATCTCAAGAACGGAACATCGTACGAACTTGAAACTTGAAACTTAAGTTACATACCACTACCGGACCCGACACGAACATTTTCATCAAAATCGGTCAAACGGAAGTAGTAGTTTATTCGTGTCATTTTTCACTTTTTTGCGATTTTCTCAAAAACTGGTCCTACGATTTTTTTTTTAATCACCTCATTTATTCAATTTTTTATTCTCTACAAGATAGGGTAGGCGCCATGTTTGCTGAAATTCTGGGTGAGGCTGTTTTCACCTAAAAACATTTTCTTTTTAAGATTGCGGCTTTAATATGCATTTTAGCGCAAAACGTTATATAATAAAAGTTGTAGAGAATGTAAAATTCTACAACTTTTAGTTCAAACATTTTTTTGTATAACGCTTAGTTTAGTGGTAATTAGCGATTTTCTGTTTTTTTCTCACGAAAACGTGTGAAAAATCGATTTTTTTAAAGATTTCGGCCTTAGAATGCATTTTACGACAAAAGTGTGTATAATAAAATTTATAGAAAATTAAAAGATCTACAACTTTTATTTAAAGCTTTTTTTTGTACAGTGCCTAGTTTAGCGTGTAGGAGCGATTTTCCGTATTTTTAAGCCAAACTGAGGTCGATTTTAATTTTGCGTATTTCACTAATGTTTTTTGAGGTTAGTTTTTTGTTTATTCCTAATATTTTATTACTAATGTTAGGTTTATTGTTAATTATTTGCATTGGCAAGAGAAAGTTGTGTGAGTGGTTCACACCAGATTTTTTCTATTTAAGAACAGAAGAGGTAGAGGTGTAAAAGACACTAGTCAGAGTTCTCCTCTTGAGAGTAATTAATTTCACTATGCAGTCAGACCCTGTAGTGAATGAAGTGAAGGTGTCATTTGCAGGGTGGAAAGTGTGTGCTTTTTGGAGGTCCTGGCATGTTGATAGGCATACTCTTTTAACCCTTTCAGTGCCCAAACAATATTTTTAAAAGTTTGATCTTTAAGTGCGATATAATCTGTATAAGGATGTACAAAAAGTGCCAGCCCTTATTTTGACAACTTGCAGGCGTTAGCCAATCAAGTTTCAACGTTTCAGAAAAAGTAAAATTTCCAGTTAAAAATTAATTTTTATTGTGTTCAGAAAAAAGATAAATTGTTTTGATAACAAGGAACTTTGAATCAAATATTCAAAAGACATTTTGTTTTTAGTTTTTTAAAGTCGCATCGATAGCTTGGTCATTAGTGACTACTGTGGGTTTTGATAGGCTAACATGACGGTAGTTTTAACGTGTTACAATTTTCAGACCCAAGCCGGGAATCGAATCCGGGACCTTTCGCTTTGTAGGCTAGCGTGCTAATCACTACGCCACGGAGGCGGACTCAGAATACATTATTCCATTAATTTTTGTTTAAAACAATTATTTTTATAAACGTTCGGTTATCCGGACGTTGGCACCGAAAGGGTTAACTCAGTGAGGAAGGCAATAGTAAATCACCTCACTCCTCGTTTTTACTTAGTAAAACCTCTACAGGTTCAAACCTTTTTAAACCTTTCGGTTGTTGACCTAAACAACAATGTTTAATATTATTATTAATCAATATATTATATTAAATTTTATTAACCCACCGGGTTGGTCTAGAGGTAAAGTCGTCGCCAAAATCAGCTGTTTAACAACTGATTTTCGGAGACGAAGGTTCCTGGTTGAAATCCTAGTAAAGGTAGTTACTTTTAAACGGATTTTAATACTAGACAGTGGTTACCGGTGTACTTTGATGGTTGGGGTTCAATTAACCATACTCTCTCAGGAACGGTCGACCTGGGTCTGTACACGACTGCACCTCATTTACATGTCACACACTTCATCCTCATCTCATTGGGTCATGGGGTTGCTTATTGTTCTAAATTGAACAGATTGCAACGTACCCAAATTAGGAATAAAAAAAAATTATACTAATCATATTATATTTAAACATAGGTTATAGTTTTCGATATTTACAAACGCAAAAGAACGTCATGTGAGCGTTTCATTCTAGCGTTTTGCTTCAAATGGTCAGGAAATCATAGATAGACGTGTGAACAATATTTAATAAATAAAAGGCAAATCAAACACAGTAAATTTCCCCTTGAATATCATGTGACCGAACAGGTGATTCTTTATAACAACCGTCACGTTCTCCTTTATTAATCATATGATCTATGTAAAAATGAAAAAAAAAACCATTATGAGTATTTACCAGGTGGGTATATAAGTGACAGGTAGGCAGTGAAGGCCTGCGTCAGGTACCAACAGATGCATGTGTATGTAAGAAATACTTCAATCAAAAATAAGAACTAACGCCAGGTTGTCCTCTTCATTTCCATAGCAACGTGTCAACATCAAGAAAATATTATTACATTATTGTACACGCTCATAAGGCATACCCAAAACAATTTCACCTTAACACATATTGCAACGTGACCACGTTTATCTAATTTAACGAGGTGATCATAAAAAAAATCTTATGTAAAATAGTCAGACGACTGTTTTTAATAAAATATTTTACCTTCTCTTGCCTTATAAGAAAATAAATATGAAAAAAAATGATTTTAATTTTGATTTTTTCCATATCAATCTCTAGCTCGGTATGGGAAAAACCATTAAATATACAAATCACAAAATCACTGGATATACACATTTTAAAGCCCCCTGAACGCAAAAAAACATGTTTTTAGCGATTGGTGTATGCATTAGTGTGTAAAAAAAAAATCTGGTGTGAAACACTCACACAACTTTCTCTTGCCAATGCAAATAATTAACAATAAACCTAACATTAGAAATTAACAAAAAACTAACTTTAATAACATAACCTAATTTTAATCATGAAAGAAAGACGCAAAATGAAAATCAACCTCAGTTTAGCTTAAAAATACGGAAAATCACTTTTTCACGATAAACTAGGCTCTGTAGAGAAAAATGCTCTATGAAAAAGTTGTAGATCTTTTAATTTCCTATAAATTTTATTATATACACTTTTGTCGTAAAATGCATATTAAGGCCGAAATCTTAAAAAAATAGATTTTTCACACGTTTTCGTGAGAAAAAAACGGAAAATTGCTAATTATCGCTAAACTAAGCGTTATAGCTACAAAAAATGTTTGAAGTAAAAGTTTTAGAATTTTAAATTCTCTACAACTTTGTTATATAAATTTTTACGCTAAAATGCATATTAAAGCCGTAATCTTAAAAAAAAAACAATTTCTTTACGTGAAAACAACCTCACCAAGAATTTCAGCAGGCATAGCGCCTACCCTATCTCATAGAGCATAAACAATTTAGTAAATAAGGCGATTTTTAATGAAATCGTAGGAGCCGTTTTTGAGAAAATTGCAAAAAAGTGAAAAATGACACGAATGTACTACTTCCGGTTGACCGATTTAGATGAAAATGTTAATGTCGAGCCCTCTAGTGGTATATTACTTAAGTGTCAAGTTTCAATTTTGGACGATGTTCCGTTCTTGAGATATTTGTTCACACACACACACACACGCTAAAAACATGTTTTTTGGGTTTAGGAGGTCTGAAAAACGTGTAGATCTGGTGAAAACTAAATTTCGAAAAATCGACATGAAAACAATACTTTCCTTCCTATATATTCATATAGACAAGAAAAGTAAAAATTTTTGTGTCGGGTTCCGTAGTGGTACCCAATTTAAGTTTCAGGTTTCAACTTCGTACGAATTCCGTAGAGATATTTTATTCACACACCAATCGGAGTACGTGTATTTACGGTGAAAATTGGATTTCGAATAATCCACATGAAAACAATATTTTCTTGCCCGGCATCCTAATTATATTTTACAGCAACTTGGCGTATCCATGTTTGTATGTTCAACAGTTCTCGAAAACGGCTCTAACGATTTTCCTGAAAATTCGTGTATAAGAGTTTTAAGGTTCTACAAATTAATCTATAATTAATTTTAGGTGTCATATTTGCAAAAAATCGTTAACTCGCGAAATTTAAAAATCTGGTGTGAAACACTCACACAACTTTCTCTTGCCAATGCAAATAATTAACAATAAACCTAACATTAGTAATAAAACATTAGAAATAAAAAAACCAACCTCAAAAACATAACCTTATTTAAATCATGAGTGAAAGACGCAAAATGAAAATCGAACTCAGTTTGGCTTAAAAATACGGAAAATCACTCTTTCACGCTAAACTAGGCTCTGTAGTGAAAAATGCTTTAAATAAAAGTTGTAGATCTTTTAATTTTCTATAAATTTTATTATATACACTTTTGTCGTAAAATGTGTACTAAAGCCGAAATCTTAAAAAATCGATTTTTCACACGTTTTCGTGAGAAAAAAATCAGAAAATCGCTAATTACTGCTAAACTAAGCGTTATACAAAAAAATGTTTGAAATAAAAGTTGTAGAATTTTAAATTCTCTACAACTTTTGTTATATAAATTTTTGCGCTAAAATGCATATTAAAGCCGTAATCTTAAAAAAATAACGTTTTTACGTGAAAACAGCCTCGCCAAGAATTTCAGCAAAAATGGCGCCTACCCTATTTTGTAGAGAATAAAAAATTGAATAAACCAGGCGATTTTTAAAAAAAATCGTAGGACCAGTTTTTGAGAAAATCACAAAAAAGTGAAAAATTACACGAATAAACTACCACTTCCGGTTGACCGATTTTGATGAAAATGTTCGTGTCGGGTCCGGTAGTGGTATGTAACTTAAGTTTCAAGTTTCAAGTTCGTACAATCTTCCGTTCTTGAGATATTTTGTACACACACACACACACGCGCGCGCGCGCGCACACACACACACACACACACACACACACAGACCAATCGCTAAAAACATGTTTTTTGGGTTCAGGGGGTCTGAAAACGTATAGATCCGGTGAAAACTCGATTTCGAAAAATCGACATGAAAACAATACTTTCCTTCCTATATATTCATATAGGCAAGAGAAAGTAAAAAAAAAAAAAAGTTTAAAGACTACGTCAGAACTCCTTCAATGGCTTATCTGTAATCAACTCACTTGGTGAACACGTGCGGAAAACCCGCACAAAAGTGTAAATGTGTGTTTATAGAACTTCTCTGTAAACACATTTTTGTTTTATTGTTGCGTGGCATTATTTGCATTTTTAGGCTATCAAATGATCTGAAAAGAGCTGTTTAAAACAAAAGCAAAATATAGAACTCATTGTACACTACTCAAAGTAGCAAAAACCATGTTGGAAAGTCTAAAGCGATGTGTCACTTGCCAATGCGTTGGTATACTTAAGTTCGTTGAACTTGCCCCCTCTAACCTAAAATAGTGCGAGATGTGGGAGGGATGGAGAAAGACAGTACTGCATTCGGTACACAGGCGCATCGCTTACCGTATTCTCGTTCTTATTAACTTCACGTATTATTATTTTTATTTTAGACCTCATATTTTACGGTCATAAATCAAAATATATCATTTCTGCAAATCTACTCAAACAGGCGATTCATTTGAGCCCACTTCGGGGAAAATTGGTGAAGGTTTAGGTGGTTAAAATGTTGTCGAAAAAACACCTGCTCGCTATTAACATATAGATACGGTACTGTAATTAATTAAAGAGAAAGAGACAGTAAAAATGGGAAAATAAAGCAATAAATAAACAAAGTGACTAACTAAAAACAAAGTCACTAAATAAAAAGTTTTGATTTTTTAGTAACACCCAGTTATTTACTACTGCCTTACTTCGGTGGCATTCGAACAAAATACTAAATCGATTGGTAGCAGACTGGCTCTTTCACGAAACTGAATATATGGAATGATATTCACTTTTGGCAGGCAGACCACTCTCCTCCTCCTCTAGCACATCGGCACCACCCCTCGAACCTACCAAAGTCATTAAGTCACCAAATGTACACAACACTGGTAATACAACTCCCTAACAAATTCACACAATCAGTAAATTTGTTTACAAAAAATATATTCAGATATATTTCTTAAACCACTCGACCGATTTCAATAATGATTTCTTTGCCATTAATATCTTATCATAGCTAAAAATTTCAATTACAGTTAAACCTCTTTAAAGCGAACACCACAATTTTAAAAGTAAATTGGTATTTTTTAGGGGTGGTCGATTAATAGGGGTTTATAGAAATTTTGGCGGTTTTCTTTTATTAAAAAAGCGCTTTAGTATTGTAAGCCTACGTTATGCGTAATGCGGTAAAAGTGCCTTTTTACCTTTTTTGAACCTCCTTTACAACCAAAAAGTACTCAGTGCGCTGCCTTCTTCATTTCAACGCTTTGAATTCAAATATAAAGACATTGAAATAAAATTGTTCAGTCCTATAGAAAAAATCGGGAAGAGTTTAAAAACACTATCTCCCTAAAAAGGGCGTGTACCAGTATATGCCCGTTTTACAAAGACATCCACAATTGGTGTCCATCTACATACAGTATTGAAAATTCCCTAAACCTTGTGGCTGTAAAATTTATGGTCGCCCGAAAACGAAAATGCCTTTTTACCCGGCGGTCGTTGGTCGGAGTGAGGGGTGGTCGCTTAATAGGGGTATAAAATACATTGGTCTTATGAGTAATAAAATCTGTTCCACAAATATTAGGTCGGAGAGAGGGGTGGTCGTTAAGAGAAATTTAACTGTATAAATCTTTCAATTTCTCATTACGTATTGCAGGAAATGCCAAGATCAGATATAATAGTTAAATATCCTTTAATACACGAAGATCCTACCAGGACAACGGCCGGATTTCATCACCATCCACACATTTAAAAAATTATAAAGACCTTGTCAAAGGGAACGCGGATTGTACGCGCGGTCGGTCTACTGCAGACTGAGAGAGCCAAACAACGCGGATAATCAGGACGGACCACCACAGTTCTGAAAAAAACGTGAACGAATCTTGACGAATTTATGATTTGTTATTTTTTCAACTTTGAAACTTGAATTTATCATGTCTAGCAGTTCTTTGACGAAAAATAATTATTTATTTTGTTCATTTTGTATCAGCCGAAAGAAAATAGGTGAACGAAATTACAGTAATTATATAAGAAAAGAGGTAGACGAATTTCACCAACTTTGCAATGAATTGAATTTCTTCGAAGACCGATTTTCAAGTATTTTTGTACGTCAAAACAACAGATTGAGGAATTAAATAACCTCATAAAACCAAAAATCTGGTGTAAACATTCACACGATGTTCTCTTGCCAATGAAAATAATGAACAATATAACCTAACATTAGTAATAATACATTAGAAATAAACAAAAAACTAACCTTATTTTAATCATGAGTGAATGATGCAAAATGAAAATCAACTTTTAGTTTGGCTTAATAATACGGAAAGTCACTCTGACGCTAAACTAGGCAGACATGGCGCCTGCACTATTATTTAGACAATAAAGAATTTAGTAAATGAGGCAATTTCAAAAATAAATTAATTGTACGAGCCGTTTTAGAGAAAATCGAAAAATCGAAGTTACTCTTATGGTTGACCGGTTTTGATAAAAATGTTCGTGTCGGGTCCTTGTGAATTTAACTTGAGTTCCAAGTTTCAACGTCGTACTCTATTCCGTTCTGGAGATAGTTTGCGCACGCGCGCGCGCGCACACACACACACACACACACAAATCGGTAAAAACTCGATTACGAAAATCTATATGCCTATGAAAATAATACTTTCCTACCCTATATATTCATATAGGGCAGGAGAGTGTAAATAAGTTTGCAGATATGTTGCGTTAAAGTTTTAAACTTTCACAGCAAAACTTTTGAGGTAACCTCAATATTTGGTTATGAAGGAAACAAACAATGTTGCAAAAAGTAATGAGAACAAAACGATCCAGGAAAAAATCCTTTTTTCGTGAGCAAAATATCTCGGGAACGGAACATCGTACGAAGTTGAAACTTGAAACCTAAGTTAGGTAGCCTACTACTAGAGGACCCGACACAAACATTTTCATCAAAATCGGTTAACCGGAAGAAGTAGTTTAGTCTTGTAATTTTTTACTTTTTGAGATTTTCTCAAAAAGTGCTCCTACGATTTTTTTAAAAAATCGCCTCATTTCATTACTAAATTTATTATGTTCAACAAGATAAGGTAGGCGCCATGTCTGCTGAAAATTCTTGGGAAGGTTGTTCTCTCGAGAAAAAAATAATTTTTTTTTAAGATCGCGGCCTTAATAGTCTATAGATTTCAGCGTAAAGGTATATAAAAGTTGTAGACAATTTAAAATTCAACAACTTTTATTTCAAACATTTCTTTGTATAACGCTAAGCTTAGCGGTAAGTAGTGATTTTCTGTTTTTTCCCATGAAAATCTGTAAAAAATGGATTTTTTAAGATTTCGGCCTTGGTATGCATTTAACAACAAAAGTGTATATAATCAAATTTATAGGAAAGTAAAAGGTCTTCAACTTTTATTCACGACATTTTTCTCTACAAAGCCTAGTTTACCGTCAAAGTGTGATTTTCCGTATTATTAAGCCGAACTAAGGTTGGTTTTCATTTTACATCATTCACTCATGATTAAAAAAAGGTAATGTTTTTTGAGGTTAGTTTTTTTGCTTATTTCTAATGTTTTATTACTAATACTAGGTTATATTGTTCATTATTGGAATTAGCAAGAGAAAGATGTGTGAGTGTTTCACACTAGATTTTTGGAATTCGTTGTATGTTTTCGAATTCATCTAGCTGAGGAAAGCAATAACTGTTCATATCAACATATAGAATTCCATTAATAGTTGAGCAAAGAAGAAAGGCCCGATTACACGATTTTTTTATCATACATAGGTTTAAGCAGACTAAAGCAACAATACAAAACCTTAAGTTGAGGTTAGAACTGCTGTTACACAAACTTTTAGGTTGGAGGCTATCACAGCAAAACTAATCAAAATTTCCCTACTTTCTCGGTCTAAATTACTGCCACCCACCATTATTTTATGATGGCCCTATATTAAGGGGAGACTGCACTTTGTATCCCACCAATGTTAAATTTGCTATTTTTAGGTAATTTTTCATAGGATTGGTGAATGTTACGAAAATGAAACTTTACACACATAATTGTAGGGTGGTTTTAGCTACTGACGTTTTTCAATTTAATCTGTTCGGCCATATAAAGTTTTTAAAAGAGTAACGAATAACATAAAATTTTTACAATTTTTTTTCTACGTTTCTTGCATCGTACTATTTTTTTGAGCACCTGAGGAAGTAAAAACAATGTCGGTCAACGTGCATGTATATGATAATTAACTGGTAAAAATTTCAGCCTGGTATGTTAAATTGTTTTTGAGAAAACCGTACCTAAGTGTTAAAAATCTAAATTTACAGGAAAATGCACAAATGACAAACAAAATGTACACAAACAAGTTTAATTTCCCATCAACAGTTGGTTAGAAAGCTGCACCAACAGCAGAGAATATTAAAAATACTGAAGCAGATATTTAAAAAAAAAACTAAAATTCTTTTTGCACTAAAATGACCAATATAAAAATTATTTGTTCTTGGCGACATGTTAATTTTTTAGGATAAACCTGATAAAAACTTACAATTTTTTTCATTAAAATAAATTTTTGTTGTAACTTAATGTTTTTGTGGTACGTCTAGGTCAAAACTATTGAAAAACATAAAAAACTGAAAATCAAAATTTGCAGTCAAAACCATCATAGTCTCCCATTGAGATCGCAATCTTAATAAAAACATATTTCACCCGAAAGCACAGTTCCCTCCACTCTTCCACGAATTTCCCCAAAAATGCTCCTAACTCCATCCAGCACTAAAAATTTAATAAGAAAAGTTCGCATATAGCTCCGAGGATTGGAGTAGTACTACGAATACATAGAAAAAATCTGATGTTAAACACTCACACAAATTTCTCTTGCCAATGCAAATAATTAATAATAAACCTAACATTAGAACTACATTACATTAACATTACATTACATTACATTAAAAATTACATTAAAATTTAAATTACATTAGAAATAAACAAAATACTAACCTCAAAAACATAACCTTATTTTAATCATGAGTGAATGATGCAAAATGAAAATCTAACTCAATTTGGCTTAAAAAAAACGGAAAATCACACTTTCACGCTAAACTAGGCTCTGTAGAGAAAAATTCTCTAAATAAAAGTTGTAGATCTCTTAATTTTCTATAAATTTTATTATGTACACTTTTGTCGTAAAATGCATACTAAGGCCGAAATCTTAAAAAATCGATTTTCACACGTTTTCATGAGAAAAAAACAGAAAATCGCTAATTACCGCTAAACTAAGCGTTATACAAAAAAATGCTTGAAATAAAAGTTGTAGGTTTTCAAATTCTCTACAACGTTTATTATACACATTTTTGCTCTAAAATTAATATTTAAGCCGTAATCTTAAGAAAATACTTTTTTTACGTAAAAACACCCTCACCAAGAATTTCAGCAAACATGGCGCCTACCCTTTCTTTTAGAGAATAAAAAATTGAGTAAATGAGGCGATTTTTAAAAAAATCGTAGGACCAATTTTTGAGAAAATCGCAAAAAAGTGAAAAATAATACGAATAAACTACTACTTTCGGTTGACCGATTTTGATGAAAATGTTCGGGTCGGGTCCGGTAGTGGTATGTAACTTAAGTTTCAAGTTTCAAGTTGGTAGGATGTTCCGTTCTTGAGATATTTTGTATACACACACACACATACACACGCGCGCGCGCGCACGCACACACACACACACAGAGACACACACACACACACACACACACACAGACCAATCGCTAAAAACATGTTTTTTGGGTTCAGGGGGTCTGAAAACGTATAGATCCGGTGAAAACTCGATTTCGAAAAATTGACATGAAAACAATACTTTCCTTCGTATATATTCATATAGGCAAGAGAAAGTAATTAAGGAGTAATTACTTACAAAGTACTAACACACTGTAGAGCACTGGTGTAGATGAATCACAATAACCAACATACCTGAAATAAAAAAAAGCAAGATTAGAAATTTAAAAATCGACATGAAAACAATACTTTCCTTCCTATATATTCATATAGGCAAGAGAAAGTAAAGAGGTTTCTCAAAGTTTTCGTTCCACAACACTGTTACATCTACTATCGGTTTCATAATCATAGACACCCGAGTTTGAACCCTTGCATCTCCAAAACTATCAGTCTGATTTCAATATACTTTACATCAAAATTTAGCTCATTTTATTCTGCGTTTACCTATAATAGTCCTACATTTTTAATATTGTTTAAAAATTGCCATATCGAGGTTGAAAGACAAAAAGACCCGGTTTTTTGATACCGCAACAAATTTCATGCGTTTAGAGCGTGTAACTCGATAAGTATTTGACCGAAAATTTGAAATTTTAACACAACATAGAAAATTATATTCTTACAGCGTGTACGACATTTCAAAATCGTAAGTTATGTAAATTTTGATTTATTAACAATATTCTGAACCCTTGCTATCTCGGTAACCGCTCGATCGTTCGGCACGGGCGAACTATCGTTTTATTCAGCGTAAAAAACTCAGTAGCTACAGATATGTTAATAATCAGAAATATCGATTGGCCAATGTTCTGGTAGAACTTTTAGAATTTTTAAAAATAGATGGGTAATGCGGGGGAGAGGTTTGTTACTATCCATGTTGCTAGTTTGTGTAAGTTACATCCTATCGGACTGTCTACCTGAATTGACAGACTGCATGGTCAATTCACGTAGACAGTCAAATCCAAGCAAAATGGATAGTAGCGCTCAACCACCGCATAACCCATCTTTTTTTTAAATTCTAAAAATTTTACCACAACATTGGCCAATCGATATTTCATATTATTGACATACCTGTACTAAGTTTTTAACGCTGAATAAAACGCCCGTGCCGAACGATCGAGCGGTTACCGAGATAGCAAGGGTTCAGAATATTGTTAATAAATCAAAATTTACATAACTTACGAATTTTAAATTTCGTACACTCTGTAAGATAATAATTGTCTATGTTGTGTTAAAATTTCAAACTTTCCGGTCAATTACTTATCGAGTTACACGCTCTAAACGCATGAAATTTGTTGCGGTATCAAAAAACAGGGTCTTTTTGTCTTCCAACCTCGATATGGAAATTTTTAAACAACAGTAAAAAAATAGGACTATTATAGATAAAATTAGATAAAATGAGCTAAATTTTGATGTAAAGTATGTTAAAATCCGACTGATAGTTTTGGAGATGCAAGGGTTCAAACTCGGGTGTCTATGATTATGAAACAAGATCTGTTCTGATTTTTTCTAACAGTTTCCTTGAATTTGTTACATTTACTTACAGACAAATCTGGTGTGAAACATTCGCCCGACTTTCTCTTGCCAATATAAATCACATATCAGAGTGCGTTGTTTAATCGTGAGTAAACAATGTAATATTAAAATTATAACTAATGTTAATCATGAGTGAGATTGACGCGAAATGAAAATCAACCTCAGTTGAACTTAAAAATACGAAAAATCCACTAATTGACGCTAAACTAAGCTCTGTAGGAAAAATTCTTGAAATAAAAGTTAGTTTTTTAATGTTCTATAACTTTAATTTTCATACACTTTGCCCTAAAATCCACATTAAGGCCACAAACCAAAAAAAAAACATTTTTTATTTGAAGATGACAGCTCGCCACGAAAGTCAACAAACATGCCGCTTACCCCATCTTGTAGAGCACAAAAAATGGAATAAATGAAACGATTTTGTTTAAAAACAGTTTTTGATAAAATTGCAAAACATTGAAAAATTGCACAAAAAACTACTACTTCTAGAGAACCGACTTTGATAAAAATCTTCGTGTCAGGTTCCTACATGGAACCTAACTTGAGTTCTCTAAGTTCATACGATATTACGTTTCAAAGATATTTTTTTTACACCCGCACAAACATATACATCCACAGTGAGTGAGAAAGCGGGCGTGAGTGAGTGGATTAGCTATTACGGGGAAGGGGCGGAAGGGCGAATTTACATTATAATAATTTTCACTCTCCATCTTACAAATAAGTCACTTGAAAATAATGATAAATTTAGTATGAACATTAAAGTTAAAAAAATTTATAAATTTCCTTCAAAAGATAGAATATTCAAGAACTTCCTGGATCGTTTACAAAGAATCCATCAGAGTGCGTAAACAACGTAGAAAATATCAATTTAAACACCTGGGGGTCTTTCGAGGAATAACTATTACACAACAGATTGGTTATTTATAAAGGATGACATAACATCAGCGTAAATTTAAAAATTTCATCAAAATTGCCAGTGGCCTCTTTAGTACGCTGTGTATAGTAATATCAATTTAGTTACTTCAACAAAATATGAACGTTACTTGCCGCTTCAACAAAATCAAGATATGTACTTAAATTTTATAAAATTTAAAAATTTTAACCGCATTCGTTTTTCCAGAACTAATAACACGCGTACGCAAGCAGATGGCTTACTATTCTATACGCCAATTTTTTGGCACAAAGATAAACGTGAAGATCAGCCCCGTGTTTTAAAAAAATTGCACACATTTTTAAAAATCTGGTGTGAAACACTCACACGACTTTCTCTTGCCAGTGAAAATAATTAACAATAAAACTAACATTAGTAATAAAATATTAGAAATAAATAAAAAACTAACCTTATTTCAATCATGAGAGAGACACGCAAAATGAAAATCAACTTCAGTTTGGCCTAAAAATACGGAAAATCACTCATTCACGCTCAACTAGGCTCTGTAGAGAAAAATGCTCTAAATAAAAGTTGTAGATCTTTTAATTTTCTATAAAATTGATTATATACACTTTTGTCATAAAATGAATACTAAGGCCGAAATCTTAAAATAATCGATTTTTCACATGTTTTCGTGAGAAAAAAAAACAGAAAATCGCTAATTACCGCTAAACTAAGCGTTATACAAAAAAAAAAAATTGTTTGAAATAAAAGTTGTAGAATTTTACATTCTCTACAACTTTTATTATATAACGTTTTGCGCTAAAATGCATATTAAAGCCGCAATCTTAAAAAGAAAATGTTTTTACGTAAAAAACAGCCTCACGCAGAATTTCAGCAAACATGGCGCCTACCCTATCTTGTAGAGCATAAAAAATTTAGTAAACCAGGCGATTTTAAAAAAAATCGTAGGACCAGTTTTTGAGAAAATCACAAAAAAGTGAAAAATTATACGAATAAACTACTACTTCCGGTTGACCGATTTTGATGAAAATGTTTTGTGTCGGGTCCGGTAGTGGTATGTAACTTAAGTTCCAAGTTTCAAGTTCGTACTATGTTCGGTTCTTGAGATATTCTGTTCACACACACACACGCACGCACGCACGCACGCACACACACGCGCGCGCGCACACACACACAGACAGACCAATCGCTAAAAACATGTTTTTTGGGTTCAGGGGGTCTGAAAACGTATAGATCCGGTGAAAACTCGATTTCGAAAAATCGACATGAAAACAATACTTTCCTTCCTATATATTCATATAGGCAAGAGAAAGTAAAAATGTGTGTGTGTGAACAAAATATCTCAAGAACGGAACATAGTACGAAGTTGAAACTTGAAACTTAGGCTTACGTTAGGGCCTAATAGAAGACCAGACACGAACATTTTCATCAAAATCGGCCAACCAGAAGTAATAGTTTATTTGTGTCATTTTTCACTTTCTTGCGATTTTCTCAAAAAGGGCTCCTACGATATTTTTAAAAACCGCCTCATTTATTACACTTTTTATGCTCTACAAGACAGGGTAGGCGCATGTCTGTTGAAATTCTTGGGGGAGGCTGTTACCTCGTACAAAAAAATGGTTTTGTTTAAGATTGCGGCCTTAAAAAATGCATTATAGGGTAAAAATGTAGATAATTAAAATTGTAAACAATTTAAAAATCTACAACTTTTATTTCGAAGACTTTTTCGTATAACGCTTAGTTTAGCGGTAATTAGTGATTTTCTGGGTTTTTTTTTCATGAAAATCTGTAAAAAATAAATTTCTTAAAATTTCGGCCTTAGTATGAATTTTACGACAAAAGTAAATATAATCAAATTATAGGAAATTAAAAGATCTACAACTTTTAATTCACGCATTTTTCTCTACTGAGCCTATTTCAGGGTCAAAAAGTGATTTTCCGTATTATTAAGCCAAAGGTTTGGTTTTGATTTCGCATCATTTACTCAGATTAAAATGAAATGATGTTTTTTGAGGTTTACTTTTTTTGAATTTTTAATGTTTTATTATTAAGGTTATGAATTTTTAATGTTTTATTATTAAGGTTATCTGCCCATAACAGACAGGTGGAGTGTCAAATTATTTACACTCAATCTGTTCGTTGCAGGGCTAAAATAAATAGTTTCTCTTTCTTATCACATGGTCAGACAATTAAATGACTGAATCGTTTAAGAACAGAAGAGGTAGAGGTGTAAAAGACACTAATCAGAGTTATCGTCTCTGAAAGTAATGAATTTCACTATACAGCCAGACCCTGTGGTTGTCATTTACAGAGTGGAAAATATGTGCTTTTCAGAGGGCCCGGCATGCTGATAAGCGTACTTTTCCACTCAGTGAGGAAGGCAATTGTAAACCACCTCACTCCTCGTTTTACTTAGTAAAACCTCTAGAGGTTCGAACCAGCCTTTCGGCTGTTGACCTAAACAACAACATTAAGGTTATATTGGTCATTATTTGCACTGGCAAGAGAAAGACGTGTAAGTGTTTCACATATTTTTTTAGAAATAAATTATTTTTATTATTACTATTATTAAATAAATAGCCATTAAGTTACGTAAAACAATATTTGACATTAAAATGTTATGTTGAAAGCCCAAGCCGTCATATTTTATTACGACGGCTATAAAATAATGTAGGCTTTAAAAAGCCTAAAATGAATTAGCCACGGTTCTAATCAACCTTAAATAGAAATTCAATTAAGCAATCATGCAAAAATAAAGAAACGGGTCGTAAAATGCGTATAACTATTAATACGGTTATTATTCTGTATTTTTAAAATGATCACCAGTAATTGTTTGTCGACTTTAAAAAGGACTAGGACTAAATCGATTAAATTTTGACCGACTTTGATAAGATAGACAAAGCTTGTATGCATTGTCGTTATAAATATTTTCGTAAACTGGTTTGAAACACTAACACAACTTTCTCGATCCAATGTAAATAATGATAAATATAACCTTCCACCGACGATTATTCTCTGGCTTTTTTACTTTCTCTTGCCTATATGAATATAAAGGAAGGAAAGTATTGTTTTCATGTCGATTTTAACAAATCGAGTTTTCACCGGATCTACACGTTTTCAGAACCCCTGAACCCAAAAACATGTTTTTTAGCGATTGGTGTGTGTGTGTGTGTGGGTGTGAACAGATATCTCAAGAACGGAACATCGTACGAACTTGAAACTTGAAACTTAAGTTACATACCACTACCGGACCCGACACGCACATTTTCATCAAAATCGGTCAACCGGAAAGTAGTAGTTTATTCGTATAATTTTTCACTTTTTTGCGATTTTCTCAAAAACTGGTCCTACGATTTTTTTTTAAAATCGCCTGATTTACTCAACTTTTTATTCTCTACAAGATAGGGTAGGCGCCATGTTTGCTGAAATTCTGCGTGAGGCTGTTTTTACGTAAAAACATTTTCTTTTTAAGATTGCGGCTTTAATATGCATTTTAGCGCAAAACGTTATATAATAAAAGTTGTAGAGAATGTAAAATTCTACAACTTTTATTTCAAACATTTTTTTTGTATAACGCTTAATTTAGCGGTAATTAGCAATTTTCTGTTTTTTTCTCACGAAAACGTGTGAAAAATCGATTTTTTAAGATTTCGGCCTTAGAATGCATTTTACGACAAAAGTGTATGAAATAAAATTTATAGAAAATTAAGAGATCTAAAACTTTTATTTTAAGCATTTTTTTGTACAGTGCCTAGTTTAGCGTGAATGAGCGATTGTCCGTATTTTTAAGCTAAACTGAGGTCGATTTTAATTTTGCGTATTTCACTAATGTTTTTTGAGGTTAGTTTTTTTGTTCATATATAATGTTTTAATACTAATGTTAGGTTTATTGTTAATTATTTGCATTGGCAAGAGAAATTTGTTTGAGTGTTTCACACCAGATTTTTTTTTCTAAAAATGTCCCTATTCTGTTTGTCTTCTATGTCAATTTTTGGATCTTTAAAGTCATTCCATGTTACTCTGAACAATACTGGTTTGTTTTTGTGAATTGTTATTTATAACCCAATTTTTTTGTCAATCTGCTATCGTTCATTCTTGCCACATATCCGAAAAATGCAAGTCTCCTTTTTCTCATTACATGGATTATTACTTTCTCTTGCCTATATGAATATATAGGAAGGAAAGTATTGTTTTCATGTCGATTTTTTGAATCGAGTTTTCACCGGATCTATACGTTTTCAGACCCCCTGAACCCAAAAAACATGTTTTTAGCGTTTGGTCTGTGTGTGTGTGTGTCGGCGCGCGCGCGCGCGCGTGTGTGAACAGAATATCTTAAGAACGGAACATTGTACAAACTTGAAACTTAAGTTACATACCACTACCGGACCCGACACAAACATTTTCATTAAAATCGGTTAACCGGAAGTAGTAGTTTATACGTATAATTTTTCACTTTTTTGCGATTTTCTCAAAAACTGGTCCTACGATTTTTTTTAAAATCGCCTGATTTACTCAACTTTTTATTCTCTACAAGATAGGGTAGGCGCCATGTTTGCTGAAATTCTGCGTGAGGCTGTTTTTACATAAAAACATTTTCTTTTTAAGATTGCGGCTTTAATATGCAATTTAACGCAAAAATTTATATAATAAAAGTTGTAGAGAATTTAAAATTCTACAACTTTTATTTCAAACATTTTTTTGTATAACGCTTAGTTTAGCGGTAATTTGCGATTTTCTGTTTTTTTCTCACGAAAAACGTGAGAAAAATCGATTTTTTTAACATTTCGGCCTTAGTATGCATTTTACGACAAAAGTGTATATAATTAAATTTATAGAAAATTAAAAGATCTACAACTTCTATTTAGAGCATTTTTCTCTACAGAGCCTAGTTTAGTGTGAAAGTGTGATTTTCCGTATTTCTAAGCCAAACAGGTTGATTTTCATTTTGCGTCTTTCACTCATGATTAAAATTAGGTTATGTTTATTGAGGTTAGTTTTTTGTTTATTTCTTATGTTTTATTACTAATATTAGGTTTATTGTTAATTATTTGCACTGGCAAGAGAAAGTTGTGTGAGTGTTTCACACCAGATTTTTTTTTTCTAAAAATGTCCCTATTCTGTTTGTCTTCTATGTCAATTTTTGGATCTTTAAAGTCATTCCATGTTACTCTGAACAATACTGGTTTATTTTGTGAATTGTTATTTATAACCCAATTTTTTTGTCAATCTGCTATCGTTCATTCTTGCCACATATCCGAAAAATGCAAGTCTCCTTTTTCTCATTACATGGATTATTGTTTTCAGTTTTATCGTATTTTTTTGCTCGAACGGGGTCTATTGCACTTGTGTCCTTCCTTCATAGACCATGTTTTGAACTAAATGTTCTGAACTATTCTCTTTGCTATGCTCATCATTTTAATTATACCACCTTTCAGTTATACTTCTGGTCTTACCACCGTCTGGTAGTGCATGATTTTGTATCCCATAAGGCTTTTTAATGTGTTATACCGGGTATTCCACGGAATTTGAATCATAGGGAAATAACATTGATTTTCATTAGTTTGTTAATGTTCTCTTCCCACGAATAATGAAGATTGGCAGTGTACCAGGAATCATTAGAAAATATTTAACCACGAATAATGAAGTTTTACAGTGTACCAGGAATCATTAAAAAATATTTAGACTTTTACAATACACCAATATGGATACATTTTAAATTGTATTTCAGCTTAAAATCATTAAAAAATATATAGGCCTATACGTAAGTTCAACGGTGTCCGTTTAAATAATTTTTAAGTTTTATATCATATTTGTGTTTTCTGTGAAGTGATGGTTAACGAATCCACTATTAAGAAAGACCAGTTTAAAATCTGAAATATATATTTTTTGTATAGAATAATTTTTTTTGTTTTTTTTTTTTATTTATAAAACAAAAATAAATTATAATATTATTTATTATTATAATTTATTTTCAATATTTTTTAAAAATAAAAAACTTTTACAGCAGGTGGATTCGAACCACCAATTATCTTCTCTCCAAACTAAAAACGTTACAATTACTCCATTTAAAAATTACAATACTTAAATAGAAAACGGTTTACAAATTTATGTTAAGCTAATATTATTAATGTTTAAGCTAAAAAATCTGGTATGAAACACTCACACAACTTTCTCTTGCCAATGCAAATAATGACCAATATAACCTAAAATTAGTAATAAAACATCAGAAGTAAAGTATTCTCAAAAAACATAACCTTATTTTAATCATGAGTAAAAGAAGCAAAATGGAAATCAACCGCAGTTTACGTTAAAAATACGGGAAATCACTCTTTCACCCTAAACTAGGCTCTGTAGAAAAAAATGCTATATAAAAAAGTTATAGATCTTTTAATTTCCTATAAATTTTATTACATACACTTTTGTCGTAAAATGCATATTAAGGCCGAAATCTTAAAAAAAAAATCGAATTTTCACACGTTTTCGTGAGAAAAAAAACAGAAAATCGCTAATTACTGTTAAACTAAGCGTTATACAAAAAAATGTTTGCAATAAAAGATGTAGGTTTTTAAATTCTCTATATTTTTAATTATATACATTTTTGCGCTAAAATGCATATTAAAGCTGTAATTTAAAAAAAAACAATTTTTTTTCGTGAAAACAGCCTCACCAAGAATTTCAGCAAAATTTGCGCCTACCATCTTGTAGAGCAAAAAAAATTTACTAAACCAGGCGATTTAAAAAAAATATATAACCTTATTTTAATCGTGACTGAAAGACGCAAAATGAAAATCTAACTCTTAAAAATACGGAAAATCACTCTTTCACACTAAACTAGGCGCTGTAGAGAAAAATGCTTTAAATAAAAGTTGTAGATCTTTTTATTTCTTATAAAACGAATTATTTCCATTTTTGTCGTAAAATGCATAGCTACTAAGGCCGAAATCTTAAAAAAACCGATTTTTCACACGTTTTCATGAAAAAACAGAAAATCGCTAATTACTGTTAAACCGTTATACAAAAAAATGTTTGCAATAAAAGTTGTAGGTTTTTAAATTTTCTACAACTTTTATTATATGAATTTTTGCGCTATAATACATATTAAAGCCGTAATCTTAAAAAACAAGAATTTCAGCAAACATGGCGCCTACCCTATCTTGTAGAGAATAAAAAATTGAGTAAACCAAGCGATTTAAAAAAAATCGTAGTACCAGTTTTTGAGAAAATCTCAAAAAAGTGAAAAATTACACGAATAAACTACTACTTCCGGATGACCGATTTTGATGAAAATGTTCGTGTCGGGTCCGGTAGTGGTATGTAACTTAAGTTTCACGTTTCAAGTTCGTACGATGTTCCGTTCTTGAGATATTTTGTACACGCACACACACACACGCGCGCGCGCGCACACACGCACACGCACACACACCAATCGCTAAAAACATGTTTTTTGGGTTCAGGGGTTCTGAAAACGTGTAGATCCGGTGAAAACTCGATTTCGAAAAATCGACATGAAAACAATACTTTCCTTCCTATATATTCATATAGGCAAGAGAAAGTAATAGCTTAAACATGGTAATATTTTAAAAATATTACCAACTTAAAACCCTTTAACTTAAATTGTTAACCTTTCTTAAGGTTAAAGATTGGCTCAATGACATAACTGATGTTGATTCACTTGTAAGAATTGCTGGTTAGTGTTGGTGTTTTACCGTTGCTGACTTGCAGTACTTGGTATTCAGTCCTTGTAGGAATTTACTGATCTTGTTAAATAATATAACAATAATAACTGATTTTAGTGTTAGTCATGTACAAGTGAATATCTGCTCTGAAGTCCGACGGCTTAGTTAATTTTATTGTTAAAAATAATATAGTTAACATGCGCTGTAGCTGCCGCTACAATTTTGAATTGTCATTTGTAGTGGATGACGACATTGATTTGTAATTCATTTGTAAACTTTTTCTTATATATTTTTTTATATAACCACAGTTTACTTGAGTTGGTGGTTATTTATTCCTAGTAGATAAGATATAATTTTGTATTTGTATAAAGTGGAATAAATAAATATTATTATTATTATTTTAATTTTATTTTTACTTTCTCTTGTCTATATGAATATATAGGAAGGAAAGTATTGTTTTCATGTCGATTTTCGGAAATCGATTTTTCACCGGATCTATACGTTTTCAGACCCCCTGAACCCAAAAAACATGTTTTTAGCGATTGGTCTGTGTGTGTGTTTGTGTGTGTGTGTGTGTGTGTGCGCGTGTGTGTGTGTGCGCGCGCGCGCGCGCGTGTGTGTGTGTGTGAACAGAATATCTCAAGAACGGAATATCGTACGAACTTGAAACTTAAAACTTAAGTTACATACCACTACCGGACCCGACACGAACATTTTCATCAAAATCGGTCAACCGGAAGTAGTAGTTTATTCGTACAATTTTTCACTTTTTGCGATTTTCTCAAAAACTGGTCATACGATTTTTTTTTAAATCGCCTTATTTACTCAATTTATTATTCTCTACAGGATAGGGTAGGCGCCATCTTGGTTGAAATTCTTGGTAAGGGTGTTTTCACGTAAAAACTTTGTTTTTTTTAGATTACGGCTTTAATATGCATTTCAGCGCAAAAATGTATATAATAAAAGTTGTAGAGAATTGAAAATTCTACAACTTTTATTTCAAACATTTTTTTGTATAACGCTTAATTTAGCGGTAATTAGCGATTTTCTGTTTTTTCTCACGAAAACGTGTGAAAAATCGATTTTTTTAATATTTCGTCTTTAGTATGCCTACGCATTTTACGACAAAGTGTATAAAAATAAAATTTATAGAAAATTAAAAGATCTACGACTTTTATTTAAAGAATTTTTTTCTACAGAGCCTAGTTTAGCGTGAATGAGTGATTTTTCGTTTATTTAAGTCAAACTGAGTTCGATTTTCATTTTGCGTCATTCACTCATGATTAAAATAAGGTTATGTTTTTTGAGGTTAGTTTTTTGTTTATTTCTAATATTTTATTAATAATGTTAGGTTTATTGTTAATTATTTGCATTGGCAAGAGAAAGTTGTGTGAGTGTTTCACACCAGATTTTTTCATTTTACATTGTTTATTCATGATTAAACATTGGTTATATTTATAAATATTTGCATTGGCAAAAGAAGGTCGTGTGAGTGTTTCACAAAAGATTTTTGAAATTACAAAACAATGATTTTATTAATTTACACATTTAAGTAGTATGTATGTGACGTAGATATACATAACACATTAAATATTACATAAATTATAATTACAATTTTATGATAGATTGAATAGTAAACTGTATAGGCGTGAAACAAAATCCTTGAGGGACACAATGGGCGTGTAGATTGTCATTAGACAAAGATTATTGGAAGATTAGTGGCGACAAGCGGTTGGTATATAAGGAAGTGCACAGGATTATGACGATGATGTATTCAGTAAAGAAGTTACATCTGAGAGGTGAGCTCACCGTTGTGTGTGCGAAAGTTTAAATCCTTCATTCACCTTGGCGCCCTCCTCCGTCTGTCTCTGTCACCTATTGTCTGTCTTTGTTCTTCAACATCACTTTTGGATTAACCCAACCTAACCTTTCTTAACAATCCTCGGAGGAGCCTATCCTTTCTCTACTGTATTTGTATTTATATTATGTATGATTGCTTCATCTAACAATAAAGAAGCTCGTTGCAATAAAACTTGGAGTGAAAATGTCATATTATTTATTGCCCTATTGCATTACGGTAAGAGAAAGTACTGCAATCATCATTTTTTCACATTTTTCACCGGTCCTCCATAAAATTCCAAGAATTATGTAACTATCTACAATTACTCACCTCTCAGTAGCACTATTAATAATAATTTAATTTCCAAAAATTTGGTTTAAAATACTCACACGACTTTCTCTCTCGCCAATATTAATAGCGTATCATTTTCAGTGAATGACGCTAAATAAAAATCAACCTCTGTAGGTATTTTATTTTAATTATCAAAAAATGGGAAACCACTAATTGGCGCTTAACTAAGTTCTCCAAAAAATAACCCTCGAAATAAAAGTTCTGGTTTCCACTTTCACTTACTCTATATAAATATAAAGGGTAAGAAAGTGCGGTTTTATGTAGATTTTTCGAAACCAAGTTCATCAGAAAATTCACGTTTTCAGGCCCTTTGAACCCAAAAGACATGCTTTTAGCGATTGGTCTGAGTACGTGTGAACAAAATATCTTAAGAACGGAATATCGTAAAAAGTTGAAACATGAAACTTAAGTAGACTACTTAAGTTTACCACTAGGTGAAGTGGTTTACTTAAGACTACCACTGGAGTGGATTACTTAAGATTACTTAAGTGGATTACTTAAGACTACCACTAGGTGACCCGAAACAAAAATTTTCATCAAAATCGGTCAATGGTAAGAAGTAGTTTATTTGTGCAATTTAATCAAAAGTTTATATAGGTATAGTTAAGTGTTGTAGAAAATTGCAAAACCTACAACTTTTAATTCAATTTTTTTTCTACAGATCCTAGTTTAGCGTCAATTACTGATTTTCCGTATTGTTAAATCCTACAGAGGTTGATTTTCATTTAGCGAAATTAATTCACGTTTCCCATTCTAAATTGTTTGCTCATGAATAAACATAGGTTATACCTATTATTTACAGAGTTCATTATTTTCATTAGCACGAGAAAGTCGTGTGAATATTTCACACTAATTTTTAATTTTTTGAAACTTTGATTACACACGCTTTTGCCATAAAATGCATATTAATACTGCAATGTTAAAAATCCCATTTTTATCGATTTCAATGAGAAAAATATGGTAAATCACCATTTGACGCTAAACTAAGTTTTGTAAAGAAAAACGGTCGTAATAAAGTTGTCGATTTCTTACAATTTGTCCTAAAATGCATATTAAGGCCGTTATCATAAAAAAAAATTTTGCCACGAAAGCAGCGCCCCACGAATTCCAGCAGACATGCCACACCCTACCTTGTAGAGCACACAAAAAATACTAAACGTAGCGATTTTAAACAAAATCGTACGAGCCGTTTTTTATAATACTGTATTGCAAAAAAATAAAAAAATTGGACAAATAAGCTACTACTTCTTCCGGTTGACCGATTTGGATGAAACTTTTTGTGTCGTGTCCCCTAGTAGTACCTAACTTACGTTGCAAATTTCAATTTAATACGGTACTCTGTTTTGAGATATTTGATTCACAAGCGCGCACCCACAAGATTTAAAGTTTTCTTGTTACTTTCTCTTGCCCCACATGATTTTATAGGGAAGGAAAGTATTGTTTTCAAACAGATTTTCAAAGTTTTAGAGACAGCATGAGGACCCAAACCGATAATTTTCATCAAAATCGGTCAACAGGAAATAGTAGCTTATTCGTGCAGTGTTTCACTTTTTACGATTTTCTCAAAAACAGCTCCGACAATTCTTTAAAAAACCGCTTCAATTTATTCATTTTTGGTGCTCTCCAAGACAGGTTAAGCGCCATTCCTGCTGAAATTTTTGGGGAGCCTGTGCTCTCGTAGTAAAAAATAGGTTTTTTAAGTTTACGGCCTTAATAAGCATTTTAGGACAAAATAATACAAATCACTAATCAAAACAACAAATCACAAAATCAAAAATCATAAAAATCACAACAAATCACAAAACAACAAATCATAAAATCTACAACTTTTTCGAAGATTTTTTTCTACAGCGTTTAGTCAAATAATATTTTTCCATATATTTAAGTTGAACAGAGGTTGATTTTCATTTAGCATCATTCACTCTAGATTACACATAGGATATATTTTTCATTACTTACAATGAGAAGAGAAACCGTGTCAGTGTTACATAGGCTACCATTTTTTTAAATATTTAACTAAATAAAATATGAACATGAAGAACGACACAGCTATAAAATACATATTAATACCAAAACATAAATAATAATTCCCGTTATTTCTGATACCTAATAGACTATAGTAATGAAAGGTCTATAATTGACCTTTAGTGGCATTAAAAATTTTGACCTTTATCAAAAAAAAAATCGTAAAATACAGTAGGAGTTTTGCTGTCTTCAAACTTGATTCGCACACGCTTTGTATTAAAAATCCTTGGCTTTTACTTTCCAATAGCTTAGTATTATAACGGTAAAAACTTTCTTGTACTTTTTGTCAAGATTCAGCACAGCTTCTTGAAGACGCTGAATTTTAAAAAATTGGTGTGAAAATTTAATACGACTTTTGCCAATGTAAATAAAACTCATAACCTAATTTTAATTATGAGTGAAGCGTCATTTATTAATCATTAACATTACGTTATCTTTTTCATATTACCGTATTGTTCCGAATACAAGCTGCAGTTTTTTCCTAAAAATCGGTTCCATAATTTGACCTGGGGCTTGCAATCGCGCTTTCATAATATTAATGGTTTCTTATTAAGTATAAGTAGGTATGAAGAGAGAGAGACGTATGCACTCTTATACGCTCAGTTCTTACGAATTGCGTATAGTCATTTTAATCAGTTTGGTGTTACAGTATAAAGCTTGGTAGCAGTTTTCTTATATTTCATTTTGTTTTTTATCCGATCATTTCTTTTTTGTTGTTTTTTTTATAAATATCGCCGTGAGTGATGTTATATAGGTTAAGAGTATATCGTCTATACAAATACCCAAAAATTAGCGCAGGACTTACGACACTAATTTCAAATAATCGTAATTAATTACGCGGAAAAGACATCAACCAAAGAAGCCGGAAGAAAATACCTATAGTGTAGATGAATCTTACGATCGGCATTGAATAAAAATCTGGTGTGAAACACTAACACGACTTTCTCTTGTCAATGCAAATAATGACCAATATAACCTAACATTAATAAAACATTAGAAATAAACAAAAAAATAACCTCAAAAACATAAACTTATTTTATTCATGAGTGAAAGACGCAAAATGAAAATCAAGCTCAGTTTAGCTTAAAAATACGGAAAATTACTTTCACGCTAAACTAGGCCCTGTAGAGAAAAATGCTTGAAATGAAAGTTGTAGATCTTTTAATTTCCAATAAATTTTATAATATAAACTTTTATCGTAAAATGCATACTATGGCTGAAATCTTTAACGTTTTCGTGAGAAAAAAACAGCAAATTGCTAATTACTGCTAAACTAAGCGTTAAACAAAAAAATGTTTGAGATAAAAGTTGTCAGATTTTAAATTGCCTACAACTTTTATTATACCTATACATTTTTGCGCTAAAATGCATATTAAAGTCTCAATCTTAAAAAAAAACAATTTTTTTACAAGAAAACAGCCTCCCACGAATTTCAGCAGACATGGCGCCTACCCTATACTACCTAGAGCATAAAAAAATTAGTAAATGAGGCGATTTTTAAAAAAAATCGTGGGAGCCATTTTTGAGAAAATCAAAAAAAGTGAAAAATGACACGAATAAACTACGTACTACTTCCGGTTGACCGATTTTGATGAAAATGTTCGTGTCGGGTCCTCTAGTGGTACCTTACTTAAGTGTCAAGTTTCAATTTCGTACGATGTTCCGTTCTTGAGATATTTGTTCACAAAGAGAGAGAGAGAGAGAGAGAAAGAGAGAGAGAGCGAGAGGGAGAGAGAAAGAGAGAGCGACCAATCGCTAAAAACATGTTTTTTGGGTTCAAGGGGTCTGAAAACGTGTAGCTCCTGTAAAAACTCGGTTTCGAAAAATCAACATGAAAACAATACTTTCCTTCCTATATATTCATATAGGCAAGAGAGTGAAAAAAATAAAAACTTCTAAATGCTAATTAAGTAGTAAGTGTATATAAATATTTGATATTTTTTTCTTATAAAATAAAATATTTTCAAAAACATACAAGTAATTACTGTACTTTAAATTTGTTTTCCTAGTTTTGATCGTAATTTTTCCGATGCGGCTTGTTTTCGGAATAATACCGTATATTGATTTTATTAATGAACTGGTTGTGTAGGTCATCAGCCGAAAGGCTGATTTGAACCTCTAGAGGCTTTACTACGTTAAACGAGGAATGAGGTGGTTTACTAATGCCTTCCTCACCGAGCGGAAACGTATGTTATCAGCACGCTAGGCCCTCTGAGTATCTTTTTTCTACTCTGCAAATGACATCTTCACTTCATTTTTTTTTTTTTTTTTTTTTTTTTTGGTTAAACGTCCGACTGTTCTGCAATTACTGCTAATGCAGACGGTTAAGGATGAAATGATTTTTTGTGACGTATGAAAATATGCCGTGCCAGAATGGAATTCCAACCCAAGACCGCATGATGAGAGGCGAGCACGTTACCAACTATCCCATTGTGGCCGGCACTTCATTTACCACATGGTCTGGATGTATAATGAAATTCACTACTCTCAGAGGAGGTAGAGGTTCGACTAGTTTTTTACACCTCTACCTCTTCTGTACTTAAATGTTTCAGTTATATAATTGGCAAACCATGTGATAAGAAACACTTCTATTTTTGTAGCCCTGGAACCAACAGATCGAGTGCAAATAATTTAGTCTCTACCTGCCTGTTATGGGCACATTAATAAATTCACAAAAGTTATTGGTGGCATTTTTAAAAATTACCATCTATCATTTTGTTTTGTCCGTCCGTCACACTCAGATGTCAGAAACTACAAGAGATAGCGTCAGATGGTTTTCGGAATCGTAATCTACACAAAAAATTAGTCAGCGTAAAATGGGTTTACAGTTTCTATTTAGGCCGTAAATGGCTCAAACCGGAAGTCAATAAATCAAAGAAACTACAAGAAACTCCAATAAACGGTTTTTATATTCATAATCTACACAAAAAGTTAGTGAGCCTAGATTGGGTTAGAAGTTCCGGTACCGACCGGAAGTGGTCCATAACTAGAAGTCAAGAAATCAAAGTCAGAATTTGAAAACAAAAATTGTGTTAGATTCCTCTTAAAAGGTCAGAAATAAAATATAGTTTTGCCATAATTCCCACCAGCATGAGACGCGTCGTCTCATGAAATGGATTTTTTTTTGTTATTTATTTACATTGGCAAAAGAAAGTCGTATGAGTGTTTCACACTAAATTTTTTTTATTTACTTAAACGCAGTAAATAAAGAGTCACGGCCTTTTGATTTCGTATCTACTGCCAACACAGTCATCCCAACACAAATGTAAAGAATCATGCGGGTAGTAATCAATACACTCAGATCGAGGAAGCATTGGTACAGCATCTATTTCAAAGTAAAGAAGCTGGCTAACAAAGCCTAGTATCATAAAATCATATACTAGAGTAAAAAATCGTATCTTTTAGTTCACAAGAAAAGCACCTACGAGACGGTTTTATCATCAATTGGATCTCCTAAAAGATTAAATAAATTGTAACATTACATTAGTGATATTCCAGATAAAGTTAAGTGAATAAATTTTTTCTGGTTAGAAATTAAATGTATTGTAACAACGGGAATGGACGGGTGATGAATGAAATGTTTTGAAAAGGAGTTCTCGGAAATCGAAACCAGTAGAAACGTTTGCTGGTGGCAACTTTTAAAATTGTTGTGTAATTTTCCTCCGTTCGTTCATCCATCAAACACGACCCGATGTCAAAAACTTCAAGAGATAGCAACAAACTGTTTTCGGATATGTAATCTACACAAAAGTTAGTGGGCCTAAATTGGGTTTGAAGTTCCGGTTTCGATTGGAAGTGGCCCAAAACCGGAAGTGAAGAAATTAAAGTTGGAATTTGGAATCAAAAATAGTGTCATTCGATTCCTTTTAAAAAGTAGATACAGAAATCAAAGGGTTGAAAGTTCCAGTTTCGATTGGAAATGCCCAAAATCGGAAGTCAAGAAATCAAAGACGGAATTTAGAAACAAAAATAGTGTCATTCGATTTCTCTTAAAGATCAAATACAGAAATCATTGGGTTTTTTCGTCCGGTTTCGACCATAAGTCGCCCAAAATGGGTAATCAAGAAATCAGTCGGAATTTAGAAACAAAAATAGTATCATTCGATTCCACTTAAAAAGTAGATACAGAAATCACTAATGGTTTTTGCCAAAAGTCAAAGGTAAGCCTTTTTAAAAATTGTCTCTTTTAAAATTGGTCAAAATTTAAAATGTGATCGGGTCGGATATCCCCGAGTGGTAACTAACTTAAGTTCCTAGTTTTAACTTCGTACCAATTCCGTTCTTGAGATATTTATTTTGTGTGACACGCTTACACACCAACAGCTAAAAACATGTTGTTTTGGGTTCCGGGGGCCTGAAAACATTTATTTCCGATGACAACTCAATTTCGAAATTGACATGAAAATAACACTTTCCTTTCCTATATTCATCTAGGGCCAGAGAAAGTAAAAATATGATTCAGATGACTGGTATCATATTCGCCAGAGCCAAAACTACATCAATTCTTAGGGCCTAATATGGAACAAGATTTTTTTTAAGGTTGTTCTTACTTTTAACACACAAACTAAACCGAGCAGTTTGTTCTGTATTTGTAGCAAAAGATATAGGTTACTTTTGAGTGGAATGTCCCGGTTAAAATTCCCAAAAATATTTACAATACATGTAGCTTAGTGTGAGGGCGTAGTCCCTCGTAGAACAATAAAAACATTCTCTCTTATCCAACAAATGTATTCTTATATATCACATCCGTATATATTGTTAACAAGTTCAAGTGAAAGCGACTCACTATAAAGAAAGTTAAAAAAATAAAAGAAAAAATATATAAAATTGAAATATAGTAAATACATAAATAAATAGAACGAGAAAGAAGATGTAAAATATTGTTGTCTTTTGTTTTGACGTTAGTTTTTTGCATTTTGAATTTAAAATGTCGGATTAATGGCGTTTAAGTATCTGCTGGTATGCACAAACAGGATTCTGTACATTATGGAATAGAAAGTGTCAAAAGGTTAAATTGAACATCATGTTCGTATAGATATTTCGTATCCGTATTTCCTATTACATTATGATCATAGAATGGTTCAAAAGTTTACGTACTTTCATTATTCATTTACATGTTTCGGTACTTAAAGGAGTTCTTTGGTGTGAACGGTTCAACGACGAAATGAAAACTACAGTAATAGATTGGGTTTCTTCACAGGTGGCAGATTTCTTTGACGTTGGAAACAAAAAAATCTGGTGTCAAACAGTCACACAACTTTCTCTTGCCAGTGCAAATAATTAACAATAAAACTAACATTAGTAGGTAATAAAACATTAGAAATAAACAAAAAACTAACCTCAATAAATATAACCTAATTTTAATCATATATTAAAGACGGAAAATGAAAATCAACCTCAGTTTGGCTTAAAAATACGGAAAATCACTCTTTCACACTAAACTACTCTCTGTACAGAAAAATTCTCGAAATAAAAGTTGTAGTTTTTTTAATTTTCTATAAATTTGATTATAAACACTTTTGTCATAAAATGAATACTAAGGCCGAAATCTTAAAAAACTCGATTTTTCACACGTTTTCGTGAGAAAAAAACAGAAAATCGCTATTTACTGCTAAACTAAGCGTTATACAAAAAAATGTTTGAAATTAAAGTTGTAGGATTTTAAATTCTCTACGTTTTTTATTATCTAAATTTTTCCGCTATAATACATATTAAAGCCGTAATCTTAAAAAACACTTTTTTACGTAAAAACACCCTCACCAAGAATTTCAGCAAACATGGCGCCCTACCCTATCTTCTAGAGAATAAAAAATTGAGTAAACCAGACGATTTTTAAAAAAATCATAGGACCAGTTTTTGAAAAAATCGCAAAAAAGTGAAAAATGACTCGAATAAACTACTACTTCCGGTTGACCGATTTTGTTGAAAATGTTCGTGTCGGGTCCGGTAGTGGTATGTAACTTAAGTTTCAAGTTCGTACGACGTTCCGTTCTTGAGATATTTTGTATACACACACACACACACACACACACACACACCAATCGTAAAAACATGTTTTTTGGGTTCAGGGGGTCTGAAAACGTGTAGATCCGGTGAAAACTCGATTTCGAAAAATCGACATGAAAACAATACTTTCCTTCTTATATATTCATATAGGCAAGAGAAAGTTAAGAACCTTCTTGAGCGGTACGACAAATGTTTGAATAAAAAATTGGAATTATATAGAAAAGTAGATAAAATTATGAAGAATAATGGGAAAATATATTTTAATAATACACTAATTTTCTTCTTATTAAAAAAGAACGTTGCTTAAAAACTCCCCTCGTATAATAAATCTACATAATGTAATAAACCGAAATAATATGATGCAAAACACTCACACGATTTTCTCTTGCCAATGTAAATAATGAAATATAACCAATATTTAATCACGAGTGAATAAGGCTAAATGAAAATCAACCATTGTAGAACTTCAAAATACGGAAAATAACGAATTTTAAAAACCTAATTTTAATGTTAAACGAGACTGCAGTACAAAAAAATTCCTAAAATTTTTAAGTGTTGTAATGTTCTATAACTTTTTACTTTCTCTTGCCTATATGAACATATAGGAAGGAAAGTATTGTTTTCATGTCGATTTTTCGAAATCGAGTTTTCACCGGATCTACACGTTTTCAGATCCCTGAACCCAAAAAACATGTTTTTAGCGATTGGTCTGTGTGTGTGTGTGTGTGTGTTTGTGTGTGTGTGTGTGTGTGTGTGTGTGTGTGTGCGCGCGCGTGCGTGCGTGCGTGTGCGTGTGTGTGTACAAAATATCTCAAGAACGGAACATCGTACGAACTTGAAAGTTACATACCACTACCGGACCCGACACGAACATTTTCATCAAAAATCGGTCAACCGGAAGTAGTAGTTTATTCGTGTCATTTTTCACTTTTTTGCAATTTTCTCAAAAACTGGCCCTACGATTTTTTTTTTCAAAATCGACTCATTTACTTAATTTTTTATGCTCTACAAGATAGGGTAGGCCCCATGTTTGCTAAAATTCTTGGTGAGGCTGTTTTTACGTAAAAACATTGTTTTCTTAAGATTACAGCTTTAATATACATTTTAGCGCAAAAATGTATATAATCAAAGTTGTAGAGAATTTAAAATCCTACAACTTTTACGTCAAACATTTTTTTGTATAACGCTTAGTTTAGCGGTAATTAGCAATTTTCTTTTTTTTCTCACGAAAACGTGTGAAAAATCGATTTATTTTAAGATTTCGGCCTTAGTATGCATTTTACGACAAAAATGTTTATAATAAAATTTATAGGAAATTAAAAGATGTACAACTTTTATTTAAAGCATTTTTTTCTACAGAGCCTAGTTCAGCGTGAAAAAGTAATTCTCCGTATATTTAGGCCAAACAGGTCGATTTTCATTTTGCGTCTTTCACTCATGATTAAAATAAGGTTTTGTTTTTTGAGGTTAGGTTTTTGTTTATTTCTAATGTTTTATTACTAATGTTAGGTTTATTGTTAATTATTTGCATTGGCAAGAGAAAGTTGTGTGAGTGTTTCACAGCAGATTTTTTTCTTTGTTTATTTAACGTCGCATCAACTACTGTGGTCAATAGTGACGACGTTGGGTTGTAAGTGTGAATGATGAAATGATTTTCTGTAACGTATGAAAATGCCGTGCCTGAGTGGGATTCGAACCCACGGCCGCATGATGAGAAGCGAGCATGTTACCAACTACGCCAGTGCGGCCGGCGTAACTTAATAACTTTATAACTCTATAACTTTGTGCACACTTGTAAAATGCGTAAAAATGCCGTAACCGTTAAAATCCCATTTTTTACAGATTTTAAAGAGCAAAAACAGAAAATCACTATTTGACTTTGTAGAAAAACATGTTTGTAATAAAAGTTGTAGGTTTTTTACTTTCCTACAACCTTGATTTTATTAAATTATGATCTAAAATGAATATTAAGGGCGCATTCTAAAATAAAAAACAAATTTTACCACAAAAGCACAGCTCTTTCCAAGATTTTCAGCAAACATGGCGCTTATTATATCTTGTAGAGTAAAAGAAATGTAGTAAATATGGTTGTTTAAAAAAAAATGTAGGAACCGTTTTTGAGAAAATCAGAAAAAGTCATCTCCCATGTTTCTCAACCATAAAGTACAAAGTAAAGTCGGAGATGACAAGAATTGGAGCTGTAGAGATGGATTTTTTGCGTGGAAGTAGTAGAATCCTAGATTAATTAGAGATAATGAGGAATGTGGACATACGGGAAGGGTTGAAGAAGTTGGATTAAATTGAGAAAAGGCGTCTGGTGTGGTTTGGACAAATGCAGATGATGGGAGAGGTTAGGTAGCCATAAACGATTGTGAACCGGAAACCCCAAAGGAAGGCGGAAGCGTGGGCGACCACCTGAAACATGGGATAAACAAGTGCGGTAGGATATGCACTCAAGGAATCTGGAGGATGAAGACTGTGAACATAGAGGGCTGTTAGGATGCGAGAAACAACATAAATTGTAAGAAAAGTCGTTAAGTAAAAAGTGAAAAATCTCACGAATAAACTACTACTTCCGATGATGAAAATGTTCATGTCGAGCCTTCTTGTGGTACTCAACTTTAGTCGTAAGTTCAATTTTGTAACCCGTTTTTGAGATATTTACTGTAGTTCACACACAGCCAATTCGCTAAAAACACATATTTTGGGTTCAGGAGGCTTCAAAACGTGTACTTTTGTCCAAAACTCGATTTCAAAAAATCGACATGAAAACAATGATTTCCTTCCCTACATTATATTTATACAGGGCAAGAGAAAGTAAAAAATATAAATATATATTTTTTAAGCATAAAATCTATACTTCCTCTTCGTATATTTTTTACTCTGTCATGTACCCGAATTTTGAACTGACTAACGTTTAAGGAAGCACAGCGGTTCTCAAGTGTGCGCCGGCAAACACTGCCAGGAGCGTCGTACCTCGGCATACGCAATCATTTCCTTTTAAACAAAATTTTACCTTCTTACTTTCCACCCTGTAAATGACAACTTCACTTCATTCACCACAGGGTCTGGCTGTATAATAAATTCATTACTTTTAGAGGAGATAACTGTGACTAACGTCTTTTACACCTCTACCTCTTCTGTTATTAAATGCTTCAGTCATATAATTGGCCGACCATGTGATAAGAAACAGAACTACTTTTTTTAGCTGGTAAAGAGCCTTTTTTGCCACCTGTGAAAGTGATACACGTGTTGTAGCGATAGTTTCTGCTACGTAGATATCTGGTTTTATTCCCCTCTAATTAAAATTTCCTCAACATAATGTTAATTTACATACATCAGCTAAAAGCTGCTTAAATTTAATTAACTACATTACAACCCATGAAGCTTAGCGAGTCATTTTTCAAAAAAAAAATTTTTTATATAAACCCGTTGATAAGTCACTTAACTTTTGAAACATCCGGTTTATGGTAGAAATCATTTGTCTAACAGTCATAAACAATAACGTATGCAAATGTGGTGTTTGGTTGCCATTTAAATTCATGTAAAAATTTAATTTTCACCAAATTTCAAATATAAGTATAATAAAAACATAAATCTATCAACAATCTACATGAATATTGTGTCCTTTTTAAGTACGCAACGTATTTTGTATTTTACCACAGTTTATAGAGGGCGAAAGTGGTTATGATAGCGCAAAATTTTATATTTATTAATTCTACAAATACTGAAGGATATGTGGGGTAAGAAGCAGAACTTTGGGAAATCGAGCAACGTAAGAAACAAAATTAAAGTTCTACACGGTTATAATAGCCCTAATTTATATTTAGGTAAGCATGGACTACGAAATCATATGGAAAATTCAGATGGTAGAGTTGACATTTTGGCGAAAGACGAGATACCATAAATATTTTCATTGAAATTGGTCGACAGGAAGAAATAATTTATTCAAGCAATTTTTCATGGTTTTGCGATTCTCAAAAATTACTACAACCATCTTTTTTTGTAAAAATCACCTCAATTTACTACATTTTTAGTGTTCTACGATATAGGGTAAACGGTATATCTAGTGAAATTCTTGAAAGCTCTTGTAAAAAACTGTTTTTTGTGCGGCCATTGTAGGGCAAAAGCATATACAATTTAAGTTGTAAGACAATGGTCAACAACTCGCAGACCACGAGCTCGAGATTTATTTTGTATGCAGATTTTATTTTTGTGTATGATGTGAAACGTTTTAGGTTTAGGCTGTATGCATGCTCAGAGCAAGTGGAAGTGAAGATATCAACATGATATATACCAAAGTTTCTCTGAAAAGAATTGATACTCACTGAACAAGTTAACAACCCGATCAGGCTGAAAGCAACTCGTGTGATAGCGCTGCGCTACAAAATATAAAAAGTTAGGCCCCTACAACTTCTGTACAAGGTTCTACAGTCGTTTAAAAACTTTTGTAAATATTTTATTGATCAAAACTTTTCGAAATCAACAATTAATTAGTATTAAGATTTAACATGTTTATCATATATACATTTTTACAGTCGGCAAAGTAGGTCTAAGTAAAAAGTTGGCCGGACCGTGACAGTCTCACCAAAATACTTGATGATCATTGTTGTAGGAAATTAAAAAACCTACAAGGTTTATTTTAAGGGTTTTTTTCTACAGAGCCTAGGTTCTGCGGTAATGAGACTTACTTTTACATTAACGAGGGACCACTCTTATTACTGATCTAAACTAATTTATTTAATCTGAACTGATTTCCTGCAACTAATTCCCGACCGAAGCTTAAACGCAATCACAAAATGTAATAGTAAACAATATCCTCCAAATCAACTTATAATGTAAGTATATCATTGTTTAATGAGTACGTAAAAAAATCAAGTTATCAACTTAATTAACTTATCAACATAATAATTAACTTATCAACTTATAATGTAAGTATACCAGTGTTTAATGAGTGAGTCATTAATTTTTATGAGTGAGTGTGTGCATTTCAGTGAATTTCCAACTGAAATCAGAGTGGCTCTCCGTCAATGAAAAGTACCTACAGAGGTTGATTTTTATTTAGCGTCATTCACTTATGACTAAACATAGGTTATATTTTTCATTATATACAATGACAAGAGAAAGTCGCCTGAGTGTTTCACACCAAATTTTTAGCTATTCAATCACAAGTGATTGATGTTGAATTTTGAATCACCTAGTATGCAGACGTTCCAATTTGATTAATTAGTAGATTATTATAAATTGTGATAGAAATACAGGGTTTTTTCGTATCTGGTGAAATATTTACATTTTTCAAAAATAAAATATAGTTTTTTTTACTAAAATAATGGAAAAAATCTGGTGTGAAACACTCACACAACTTTCTCTTGCCAATGCAAATAATTAATAATAAACCTAACATTATTAATAAAATATTAGAAATAAACAAAAACTAACCTCAAAAACATAACCTAATTTTAATCATGAATGAAAGATGCAAAATGAAAATCAACCTCAGTTTGGCTTCAAAATACAGAAAATCACTCTTTCACGCTAAACTAGGCTCTGTAGAGAAAAATGTTTTAAATAAAAGTTGCAGATCTTTTAATTTTCTATAAATTTGATTATATACACTTTTATTATAAAATGCATACTAAGGCCGAAATCTTAAAAAAATCGATTTTTCTCACGTTTTCGTGAGAAAAAAACAGAAAATCGCAAATTACCGCTAAACTAAGCGTTATACAAAAAAATGTTTGAAATAAAAGTTGTAGAATTTTAAATTCTCTACAACTTTTATAACATAACGTTTTGCGCTAAAATGCATATTAAAGCCGCAATCTTAAAAAGAAAATGTTTTTACGTAAAAACAGCCTCAAGCAGAATTTCAGCAAACATGGCGCCTACCCTATCTTGTAGAGCATAAAAAATGTAGTAAACCAGGCGATTTTTAAAAAAATCGTAGGACCAGTTTTTGAGAAAATCGCAAAAAAGTGAAAAATTATACGAATAAACTACTACTTCCGGTTGACCGATTTTGATGAAAATGTTCGTGTCGGGTCCGGTAGTGGTATGTAACTTAAGTTTTAAGTTTCAAGTTCGTACGATGTTCCGTTCTTGAGATATTCTGTTCACACACAGACTCACACACACACACACACACACACACACACTCACACACACACACACACACACACACACACACACACACACAGACCAATCGCTAAAAACATGTTTTTTTGGGTTCAGGGGGTCTGAAAACGTATAGATCCGGTGAAAACTCGATTTCGAAAAATCGACATGAAAACAATACCTCTCTTCCTATATATTCATATAGGCAAGAGAAAGTAAAAATGATTGAAAAAGTTAAACAATTTATGAAATAAACCGATGACCTACGGAATGTTTAGTGATGACTTGGTAACATTAGTTCCCTTGTAAGAATGGATTGAAGACGGGGCATCCTACTAGAAGAAGGACGAATACACTGCTTCCTCTTTCCCCCACTACAATTTTTCTTGTTTTCATCGCAGCCGGTCCTTCAATGTGAAAGTTTCCCCTCCTCGTCCCACCGCTCCACAATCAACTTATCACGAATATCTTCCTCTGCTGCTCTCACACACTCAAGTTCATCTTTAAATAACAAATTATTTGTCTGCAGGCCATTTTATACGCTTTAACAGTTTTCCGGTCTAGGTTTCTCTGTTATACACTGAACTAGCAATATCGTCCGATTACTGGTTTTTAGATTTTCCCGGTTTTAATCCATTTCTTACTTTTCTGGATCTTCTCATAATTTTTCCTGGAATTCCTTTCTCTAACGGAATTAATTCTATCACAATGCTACGTTTTCCGGTCTCAGTTTGTTTTTTTTTCTTTCTATCGAACTAGTAATACATTTTCCGGTTTTAATCAATTTCTTACTTTTATAAGTAATTCTTTTAATTTTTCTCGGAATTTCTTTTTCAAATGGAAATTATCTATCACAATCGTACGTTTACCGGTCTTAGTTTTTCTTTTACTGAATTAGTAATATTGTCCGCTTTCTGGTTTAAAGATTTCTCCGGTTTTAATCCATTTCTTACTATTTTTGGGTATTCTCATAATTTTTCTTGGAATTCCTTTTTCTAATGGAGATTAATTCTATTATAATGGTAATGGAAAAATTACACAACCTGCTCGAAACAGGTCTATAGAAAAGTACTGTAACATACACTTAATTTATTCACCAACAAGGGACGGATTGGCATAAGGTTTATTCTGAGCCCAAAATAATGGTGTTTTTTCAAATATTTTACACAACTGCTATTCCAAAAACGTTAAAAATAAAAGTCCTTAAAATTTTTTATGATCAGAAGATATTTCCAAATTAATTATATGATTTTATTTGAATTACAAAAACGTTTACTTTCTCTGGCCTTTTATGTATAGGCCTATATAGGGAAGGAAAGTAGCCTACCTACTATTTTCATGTTCATTTTTCGAAATTACCGGAAATAAGCATTTTCAGGCTCCCTGAACCTAAAAAATATGTTTTTAGTGATTGGTCTGTGAGTCTGTGAACAAAATATCTCAATAACGGAATATTGTACAAAGTTCAAACTTAAAACTTTATGTACCCCATTAGGGGGCTCAACACGAACATATTTTTATGAAAATTGGTCAACCGGAAGTAATTGTTTATTCGTGCAATTTTTCACTTATTCCGATTTTTTAAAAAAATGGTGCGTCTACGATTTTGTTTAAACTCGTCTCATTTACTACTTTTATGCGTTCTACAAGATAGGGTAAGCGGTATGTCTGCTGAAAATTGTGGGAGGGGGTTGTGCTCTCGTGGTAAAAAAAAATTTTTTTTTGAATTATTTTATTTTCATATTAAAAAAAATGTTTTTGCAACTTATGTTTGTTTTGTACATGACTTAATTTAGGCCTACATTAATTTTCCTAGGATTAAATTTACTATCAAATAAACCCTATTTATTTCCGTTTTACTCAAGGAGTTTTTACTCCAGAACTCAAAAACTACTGAAGATATGTTCTGGGACCTGTTTTATTACTTTTCTCCGGTCAAAAATCATGAGAAACCACCATCTTTAATTCTTAATTAACAACTTGAAAATTTCACTACCAACTTATCTCTTGGGGTGAACCGAAATCCGAGCGGAATCTTTCGCTATCCCTAACATGCTAACGAAGCATTTCTGGACCAATGTTTATTTGAACGGTTTTTCTTATTTTTCGATGTACATTCATCCTCCGAAGTATGTCTGTTTCTTCGTGAATCACCTTGTATATATTGCGGTTCCCAAGTATTTACATGAACGGAAAAATGTTAACATCACAACTTTTTACTTTTTCGTGCCTATATTCATACAGCCACGAGAAAGTAAAAAAGTTTTCTTGTCGAATTTCCGAAATCGAGTTTTCACCAGATATACAAGTTTTCAGACTTCCAGAACCCATAAAACATGTTTTTAGCGATTGGTCTGTGCGCATGTCTGTGAACAAAATATCTCAAGAACGGAACATCGTACGAAGTTGAAACTTGAAACTCAGGTTAGGTACTACTAGAGAATCCGATACAAACATTTTCATCAAAATCGGTCAACCGGAAGTAGTACATTTTTCATTCATTAATACATTCGTGACATTTTTCACTGTTTTGCGATTCTGAAAAACGGCTCCAATGGTTTTTTTAAAATCGCCTCATTTACTACACTTTTTATGCTTTACATAACAGGGTAGGCGCCATGTCTGCTGAAATTATTGGGGAGGTTGTTCTCTCGTAGAAGAAAATGGTTTTTTTAAGATCGCCGCCTTAATATGCATTTTAGGGTAAAAATGTATATAATTAAATTTGTAGAAAATTTAAAAACATACAACTTTTATTCCAAACATTTCTTTGTAAAACGCTTAAATTAGCGATAATTAGTGATTTTCTGGTCTTTTCATGAAAATCTGTAAAAATTGATTTTTTTAAGATTTCGGCCGTAGTATGCATTTTACGACAAAAATGTATGTAATAAAATTTATAGGAATATTAAAGATCTACAAGTTTTATTTTAAGATTTTTTTCTACAGAGACTAGTTTAGCGTCAAAGAGTGATTTCCCGTATTATTTAAGTTTTACGTCCGGCATGCACCATTAGGTGAATAAAAATGTAAAGGATGATCGATGAAAATGAGCCATGAAGTAATTTCAGACCTGACCGAGAATCGAACTTGAGACCCCACCCGTAGAAACCATTTGCAATGAACGCACCAGACCAATGGATCAGCCAAAAAAAAAAAATGGTTTATAATGATTCAACTAATTTTTCATGTTTCGTGACTCCCGCTAGCAAGAAAGTGAGTTTTCTACACATATTCGTAAGCATATGCGTGTGTCTTTCGATAAAATTATTATTAAAATTACGCTGGAAGTTAAAAACGAAAGTTTTTTTATGTAACCCTAGAGGGAATTTTTTAATTAAATTTTTTACCTATTACATTTCTTTTCCTTTTAGTTTTAAAACGTATTTATGGAACATACTTTCTTTCAAAATTGTTTCCTTTAGGTGAGAAAGCTGAAATTTTGAGACGTACGCGTGTACACAGAAAGCTAACAAGAATAATCAAAAGCAGAAAAATTGTCTCACATATACAGTGATGATAAGAATAAGTTTCTTAGACTTGTTATCGTGATACACGTAGACGAAAGAAATGCTCAAGGTAGAAAAGTATTATAGTAGCACAGCGGTAGCGAGCTAGCCAACAACGCGAAGGTGCCGGGTTCGATTCCCGGCTACGGTCTGGAAATTTTCACAAGTCAAAACCCACTGTCCAGTATATATAATCCACCGTAGTCGCTACTAACAAAGCTGTTAATACGACTTTAAATTAGTTTTTTTTAATCTGAACAAATGTGCAGGTAAAATTTTTCGCGAGCCCCAAACAAACTGAGTTCAACTAATCATTAAGTTCACTGAAGGTTGGTCTGCGAATATTTCAAAACTGGGGAATCCGAAAAATTTTGAGTTTTTTAATGAGATAATTTTTAAATTATTAAAAAAACATATTTAATCGTGAAAAATGTTAAGCCTACGTTACTGACAATAACTTTTAACCTTGAATGTTGATAAAAAATAAATTGATGAAAACCACTTAGGGCCTAAAATGACATTTTTTGCTACCTCGCCTTATATATAAAGCAGTAACGTTCATTTGTACGACGTAATATTAAAAACTAGCCAACCAATTTCGAAAATTCTTTCCCAATTGGAAAAATTAAGTTTCCTGAATAACATAGGTTATATGCCATAAAAGTAATTTTTAAATTTAAAGAAAAAAATCTGGTGTGAAACACTCGCACAACTTTCTCTTGCCAATGCAAATAATTTATACAATATAACCTAACATTAGTAATAAAACATTAGAAATAAACAAAAACCTAACCTCAAAAATCATAACCTTATTTTAATTATGAGTGAAAGGCAAAATGAAAATCAACCTGAGTTTGGCTTAAAAATACGGAAAATCACTCTTTCACGCTAAACTAGGCTCTGTACAGAAAAATGCTTAAAATAAAAGTTGTAGATCTTTTAATTTTCTATAAATTTTGTTATATACACTTATGTCGTAAAATGAGTAGAAAGGCTGAAATGTTTAAAAAATCGATTTTCACACGTTTTCGTGTGAAAAAAACAGAAAATCGCTAACTACCGCTAAACTAAGTGTTATACAAAAAAATGTTTGAAATATAAGTTGTAGGACTTTTAATTATCTACAAATTTTATTATATACATTTTTGCGCTGAAATGCATAATAAAGCCGCAGTCTTAAAAAACACTTTTTTTACGTGAAAACAGCCTCACCAAGAATTTCAGCAAACATGGCGCCTAACCTATCTTGTAGAGAATAAAAAAGTGAATAAATCAGGCGATTTAAAAAAAAAATCGTAGGACCAGTTTTTGAGAAAATCGCACAAAAGTGAAAAATTATACGAATAAACTACTACTTCCGGTTGACCGATTTTGATGAAAATGTTCGTGTCGGGTCCGGTAGTGGTATGTAGCTTAAGTTTCAAGTTCGTACGATGTTCCGTTCTTGAGATATTCTGTTCACACACACACACAGACCAATCGCTAAAAACATGTTTTTTGGGTTCAGGGGGTCTGAAAACGTATAGATCCGGTGAAAACTCGATTTCGAAAAATCGACATGAAAACAATACTTTCCTTCCTATATATTCATATAGGCAAGAGAAAGTAAAAATCGGATAGTTAAAATAAAGTCATCTTTTACTACAGCATTTACCCTCGATGTAAAACTAAAAAACTACAATGCTAAAAACTACAGTTAATGATTTTCTGAATTTCGCTTTAAATCGGTAAATAAAATGGAAATTTTTAAAGAATGCAGCCTTAAGATCCACTTCACGATTAAAGTACATATAATAAAAAGTTATACGAAATAAAAAAACCCTAAAACTTTTACTCTGGCAGGCCCGATGGCGTAGTGATTAGCGCAAATGGATTCTAAACCGGGGTCCCGGGGTTCGATTCCCGGTCAGGTCTGGCAATTTTTAATCACTCATTTTCATATAACATCATTCTCGACCGTCTGTATTGGCAGAAATTGCAAAACAGTCAGATGTAAAATAAAAAAAATTAAAGAATTTTTTTCAACAGAGCTTTGAGTTTAGAGGCAATTCATGATTTTCCGTATTTTTAAGTTCTACTAAGGTTGATTTAAGTTTTGTGTCATTCACTCATGATTCAAATAACGTTAATTTTTTATTTTACATTGTTTACTAATGACTCAACATACGTTATATTTGTTATTGTTTATAATGGCAAGAGAAAGTCATGTGAGTGTTTCACACCAGATTTTTTACTTTCTCTTGCCTATATGAATATATAGGAAGGAAAGTATTGTTTTCATGTCGATTTTTGGAAATCGAGTTTTCACCGGATCTATACCGTTTTCAGACCCCCTGAACCCAAAAAACATGTTTTTAGCGATTGGTCTGTGTGTGTGTGTGTGTGTGTGTGTACAAAATATCTCAAGAACGGAACATCGTACGAACTTGAAACTTAAGTTACATACCACTACCGGACCCGACACGAACATTTTCATCAAAATCGGTCAACCGGAAGTAGTAGTTTATTCGTATAATTTTTCACTTTTTTGCGATTTTCTCAAAAACTGGTCCTACGATTTTTTTAAAAATCGCCTCATTTACTCAATTTTTTATTCTCTAAAAGATAGGGTAGGCGCCATGTTTGCTGAAATTCTTGGTGAGGGTGTTTTTACGTAAAAAAAGTGTTTTTTTAAGATTACGTCTTTAATATTAATTTTTGAGCAAAAATGTATATAATAAAAGTTGTAGAGAATTTGAAAACCTACAACTTTTATTTCAAGCATTTCTTTGTATAACGCTTAGTTTAGCGGTAATTAGCGATTTTCTGTTTTTTCTCACGAAAACGTGTGAAAAATCGATTTTTGTAAGATTTCGGCCTTAGTATGCACTTTACGACAAAAGTGTATATAATAAAATTTATAGAAAATTAAGAGATCTGCAACTTTTATTTAGAGAATTTTTCTCTACAGAGCCTAGTTTAGCGTGAAAGTGTGATTTTCCGTTTTTTTTAAGCCAAATTGAGTTCGATTTTCATTTTGCGTCATTCACTCATGATTAAAATAAGGTTATGTTTTTGAGGTTAGTTTTTGTTTATTTCTAATATTTTATTAATAATGTTAGGTTTATTATTAATTATTTGCATTGGCAAGAGAAAGTTGTGTGAGTGTTTCACACCAGATTTTTTATTCTGTAACATGTACGATTTTATTGTGGATGCTGTATCAAAAAAAAGATTAGGTGTATAATAATAATAATTATTATTATTATTATTATGTAAAACACACAAGCGGATATGGCCACCGAATTATTAATTAATGAGAGAGAATTCAGATTAATTAAGTGCTGTGGTAACCAAGTTGGATCTTACAGTGGAAACCACATAACAAATAGATATTGCATTATTCTTTTTCAGGTGTAGCTAATTAAATGGAGATGCGGAGTGGGTGGGAAGAAATGAAAGGAGCGTTAGTGTATTTTGACAGACAGTGAATCGGAGGGAGAAAGTTTCAGTGTACTGTACTTAACTAGTACAGAGTGTTTCAAAAAGTTCTACACAACTTTACAAGTATTATACAGTCATCATAAAATAATGGCGGTTTTGAACATAAATGAAAACAGAAATACATGCACGAGTACAGTTGATGTTTATTTATCGAATATCGCGCCTCAAAAACGCGATTTTTTTATATAACTAATAAATTTCAATACGTGCAATAAATTTAAATCGGCAAATGTCCAATCGATACTCAGTTTCTGACGAATTATTAGTTAACACAACATTTGTTACAGTTGTCAATGCTTCATTACTTATTTCTTTTAAATAATTAAGGTTACGAATATTTTTTGAATAAACAATGTTTTTGATGTACCCCGCATAAAAAATCGCTAGGTAAAAAGGCCAGGGTGCAAGTCCATACCACCCTTTCTATCGATGTAAACATTTTCATTCAAACCTGAGTGACAAATGCATTAAAGTGTGGGAAGGTACATCTCACTAAAAATGAATTCGTTATGTTTTCGAGGTCATCTAGCTAAGGAAAGCAATAATAGTTTAACATCACAGAGATACAAGATTCCATAAATAGTCTTTTTAACAAAAAAAATCTGGTGTGAAACACTCACACAACTTTCTCTTGCCAATACAAACAATTAACAATAAACCTAACCATTATTAATAAAATATTAGAAATAAACAAAAAACTAACCACAAAAACATAGCCTTATTTTAATCATGAGTGAATGACGCAAACTGAAAATCGAACTCAATTTGGCTTAAAAAAACGGAAAATCACACTTTCACACTAAACTAGGCTTTGTAGAGAAAAATTCTCTAAATAAAAGTTGTAGATCTCTTAATTTTCTATAAATTTTATTACCTATATACACTTTTGTCGTAAAGTGCATACTGAGGCCGAAATCTTTAAAAAATCGATTTTTCACACGTTTTCGTGAGAAAAAACAGAAAATCGCTAATTACCGCTAAACTAAGCGTTATACAAAAAAATGCTTGAAATAAAAGTTGTAGGTTTTCAAATTCTCTACAACTTTTATTGTATACATTTTTGCTCTAAAATTAATATTAAAGCCGTAATCTAAAAAAAAAAAAAACACTTTTTTTACGTAAAAACACCCTCACCAAGAATTTCAGCAAACATGGCGCCTACCCTATCTTATAGAGAATAAAAAATTGAGTAAATGAGGCGATTTTTAAAAAAATCGTAGGACCAGTTTTTGAGAAAATCGCAAAAAAGTGAAAAATTATACGAATAAACTACTACTTCCGGTTGACCGATTTTGATGAAAATGTTCGTGTCGGGTCCGGAAGTGGTATATAACTTAAGTTTCAAGTTCGTACGATGTTCCGTTCTTGAGATATTTTGTATACACACACACACACAGACCAATCGCTAAAAACATGTTTTTTTGGGTTCAGGGGGTCTGAAAACGTGTAGATCCGGTGAAAACTCGATTTCGAAAAATCGACATGAAAACAATACTTTCCTTCCTATATATTCATATAGGCAAGAGAAAGTAAAAATCAAGATCATATTACACGATTTTTCGTTATATCACGCCAAATATTAACTTTAGATGTGTTGCGTAGTTTCTCAAACATCACATGCGGGTTTTCAGCTCCCGATATTCGTAAACCGTGTCTGTTAAATACACCCATTCATATGGAATGTAGCATCATCTGTAAAAATTATATCTAAAAATGGTTCATTTTCATTAACTTCTTTCAGTGAACATAATCTAAACAGACCAAAGCACCAATAAAAAACCGGAAGTTGTCGTTAGAACTGGTGTTACACAAACTTTTAGGTTGGAGGCTATCAGAGCTACCAATAAAACTTCTCAAAATTCCCCTACTGTCTTTGTCTGAATTACTGCAACCCCAAAAATCTTTTACGATGACCCTGTATTGAATGGTATCCCACTAAAGTATTAAGTTTTTACTTTTACTCAGCCAACATGAAATGACCGAGTAAAGTTATGTTTTCAAGAAGATTTTTATCAGAAATCCACGTTATCAGGTCCCCTGAGCATAAAACACATGTTTTTACGGATTTGTGTGTGTGAGTGTGCGCGCGCGCGTCTGTGTTAACAAAAGCTCAAAATTATAAGAAGTAGAAACGTAGAACTGGAGTTACGGGGTTTAGTATGAGGAGATCAGACACGAAAATTTTCATCAAATCGGTCAACCGGAAGTTTATTCCTGTATTTTTCTCATGATTTTATTGCGATTTTTTTTAAAAACGGTTCGTAGGGTTTTGTTTAAAAATCGCCTCATTTACAAAAATTTTCCACTCTACAATATTCAATAAGCGGCATGCATGCTGAAATTCGTGGGGACACGAATACTCTCGTGATAACTGTTTTTTAAATGCGGCCTTAATATGCATTTTAGGGCAAAAGTATATAGAATATATAATTAAATTTGTAGACAATTAGAAATCCTACAATTTTTATTTCAAGTAGTTTTTGTACAGAGCTTTGTTTAGCGTCATTTTGATTTTATCATGTAATTTACTGTAGTGTAATCTACTATATCCGAGGAATTTATTGTATTTTGCTCATTAAAATCGGTAAAAAATGGGATTTTTTAATATTGCGGCTTTAGTATGAATTTTACGATAACATTGTATACAAGCAAATTTTAAAATCTACTTTATTTCAAGCATATTCTGTACAAAAAAATCTGGTGTGAAACACTCACACAGCTTTCTCTTGCCAATGCAAATAATTAACACTATACCCTAACATTAGTAATAAAACATTAAAAATAACAAAAAAAACTAACTTCAAAACACATAATCTTATTTTAATCATGAGCGAAAGACGTATGTAAAAATAAACCTCAGTTTAGCTTACAAATACGGAAAATAACTCTTACACGCTAAACTAGGCTCTGTAGAGAAAAATTCTCGAAATAAAAGTAGTAGATCTTTTAATTTCCTATAAATTATATTATACTTTTTGTCGTAAAATGCATAATAAGGCTGAAATCTTTAAAAAAAATATCGATTTTTTTTACACGATTTCGTGAGAAAAAAACAGAAAATCGCTAATTACCGCTAAACTAAGCGTTATACAAAAAAATGTTTCAAATAAAAGTTGTAGAATTTTAAATTCTCAACAACTTTTACTAGATACATTTTTCCGCTAAAATGCATAAAAGTCACAATCTTAAAAAACAATTTTTTTACGAGAAAACAGCCTTTCCCAGAATTTCAGCAGACATGGCGCCTACCCTATCTTGTAGAGCATAAAAAATTTAGTAAATGAGGCGATTTAAAAAAAACGTAGGAGCAGTTTTTAAGAAACTCGCAAAAAAGTGAAAAAAGACGCGAATAAACTACTACTTCCGGTTGACCGATTTTGATGAAAATGTTCGAGTCGGGTCATCTAGTGGTATCTAACTTAAGTTTCAAGTTTCAAGTTCGTACGACGTTCCGTTCTTGAGATATTCTGTTCACACACATACACACACACCAATCGCTAAAAACATGTTTTTTGGGTTCAGGGGGTCTGGAAACGTGTAGATCCGGTGAAAACTCGATTTCAAAAAACCGACATGAAAACAATACTTTGCTTTCCCATATATTCATATAGGCAAGAGAAAGTAAAAATAGTTAGCGTAAAATAGTATAAGAATTGTACGACAAATACGATATTAGCGTATAATAGTTAGTTTAGGGGAAATTAGTGATTTTCCGTATTTTTAAGTAGAACAGAGATTGATTTTCATTTTGTTTCGGTCATTATTAAAATAGGTTATGTTTTTTATGTTACATAGTTTACTTAAAATTAAACATAGGTTATATTGTTCATTGTATGCAGAAATCGACAGACTTCATAACCACGAAAGGCCTAAAGATTAAGGGGGTAGTCAACCCAGAAAAAGAAAATCCAACCTTCTGGCTATAATTTATCATTATTTATTTTAAATGAAAGAGTAATTTACTAGTAATGATCTACCACTTGAACCAAGCCAAAAAATTAATTACAGCCCCTAATATAAGGGTGAGGTTGGAAAAGCGGGCTTTTACGGGGAATAAAATATCTCAGGAACCAAGAACAATATCAACATGATTCTTATGCTACAAAATACAGAAAATTGCTGTCTACTATCAGTTGTATGCGCTTGTATGTATGTTTTCTTATAAGAAATTTATTGAAAAAGAACCATTTTTCAAAAGCATTTATTTTATGTATTCACAAATTATTTTTTAACTAAATTTCTATTAAGGTTTTTGTAATAATCATTCCACAGATAATAGAGCAAGAAATTATGAACGTTTAAAAAAAAACATCACCCAAATATCTTTAATACTAACCAAAACATTTAATTCCCAAGAATGTAAAATTATGTAAAAACCACATTTCCAGAAAACTTAAAAGTTGAAGGAATAATTTTACTCGCCTTGCTATAGTGAGCTTTATTTTAAACCGATGTTTTTATAACTTTTTGTTAATGTACAAAGTAAACAAATGTTGTGATTCAGAAAATTTTAAACTTCAATAACTGCAAAAAACATCAAAATTAAAAAAATATATATCTTCCTGAGTTGACTACCCCCTTAAGAAGCTTGAGCATTTGGGACATATAATTCGCAACGGAAAAATATATGGGTTGCTCCAATATATATTACAAGGAAGAATAGATGGACAATGTGCCCCGGGGAGAACACGTATTTCCTGGTTAAAGAATCTCAGAATATGGTACTCGAAAACGACAATACAAATATTTCGAGCAGTAGTGGATAAAATTGAAATTATTAATAAGGTGGCCAACGTTCGGAACGAATGGGAACCTGAGGAAGAAGATATTAATCACTATCTACATTGAAAAGAGATAGTCGTGTGAGTGTTTCAGACCAGATTTGTACAATAAAAAATCTCACCTTAACTATTCCTACCTTGATGTTACAATACTTTTTGTAACACCCGGTAATTGCCTTGTTACTTTTACACCTTATATAATGTTTAATATCGTAATGATGGTGCAGTTAGAAGAACGCATCATACAGAAGATTCTCTTGTCTTTTTAATGAAATACAAGATAAGAAGATGTACAAAATATCCGTTTACCTTTTCATAACAACACTTTTTTTATCATTACGATTTTTATCTAGAAATTGCCGGTTAGTAGGGCATCAAACTTTTAGAACCAATTCAGGAAATATAAGTACAGAATAAAACCATATTATGATCCTTCCAGATTTCCTACTTCAGTAAACTACTGTTAACCTGAACGAGTTAAAGTGAAAATCTTCGGGTTAACTAAAATGAATTTCCCCCCGGTAACCCTCCAGCTAGTGTTGGGCTATTCGAATAATTTTTTTTATTAGACTATACAAAATTTGGTGTAAAACACACACGATTTTCTCTTACCAATGTAGATAATGACAAATATAACCTATGTTTAATCATGATTAAACAATGTAAAATGAAAAACATAACCTAATTTTAATTATGAGTGAATGACGCAAAATAAAAATCAACCTCCGTAAAACTTAAAAATACGAAAAATCAGAAACTGCCTTTAAACTAGGCTCTGTAGAGAAAAACGCTTAAAATAAAAATTGTAGAGTTTTTAATTTGCTGTAACTTTGATTATATAAGCCCACTATTGTCGTAAAATGCTACAGCCGCAACCTTTAAGAAAATCAATTTTACAGATTTTGACGTTTTAAAAATTTTTACAGGTTTTTAAAAATGTTCTACAATTAAGTACACACTTTCTCTAAATGCATATTAAGACCGCAATCTTAAAAAAATTAACATTTTTTTCTACGAGAGTATGGCACCTCCTAGAATTGAAACAGACTTGTCGCTTATCCTATCTGTTAGAGCATAAAAAATGTAGTAAATGAGACGATTTTAAAAAATCAAAGGAACAGTTTGTGAAAAAATCCCGGAGAGTGAAAAATTGCACGATAAACTACTATTTCCGGTCGGCCGAATTTCATGAAAATGTTCGTATCAGGTCCCCGTATGGTACCTTACTTAAGCTCAAAGTTTGTACGCTATTCCGTTCAATGAGACTTGGTCAGAAATAAGGGAACAAATCCATAAAATTTCTGACTCACACACTCGGGGATTTCAACGCCCACATACTCACATACTACTCAGAAAAGAAAATTAGAGTAATAGTGGGAAAGTGTCCAGCCCACAAAAAAACTAATATAATTGGCGAAAGACTACTGGAACTTTGTGAACTCTTAAGCCTGAAATTAATGTCTATATTTTACATCGAAAAGAAAATTAAAAAGAAACATGGAGATCTCCGGGAAACCACGGCGGAGAAGTCCCCCGTGGCCATCTAGAAAACACACTTCAAGCACACTCAAAACACTTTCGACCATACATTCTAGTGAAAATCAAACTTACTCCTCAGAAGCGCCAGAATTAATCTGTTAAAATTAATATTTAACCAAAAAGAACTAAAAGATCCAACAGTTGTGGAAATTTTCAAAAAATTTATATCAAACATAAATCCAGTAGGCCTAAACAATTGGAAAACATTCACCAAGTCTCTTACCCACGTAGCAGAACCCACAGTCCCGAAAAATACACAAGAAACATCAATGGTGGAACGATGAATGTGAAAACGCAACAATTGTCGGATTGAATCTTTAAAAACAATGTCAAGAAATGATTGGGTATCAAAGAAAATCTCCAAGAAGGATTTACCAAAAAATTCAGAAGAACCATTTTAAAACAAAAATTCAACGAAATAGAAACATATTTCAAGAAAATGATACTAGGAAATTTCTTTAACCCCGTCAAGGATACATAAACGGGCACCAACGGACCGACCCGTTGATGTAGTGGTCAAAACGATTGGATTCTATACCAAGAAGTCCTGGGTTCGATCACCCACGTCAGACACCCAGTGTCAGGTCTGGCATTTTTAATATTTTAATTACCTCACATCATTACCTACAAGTCAAGACTGATATAAGCATCACCACCAAAAAAAATACATGAAGGTAACTAAATATGAAACACTACTCCGAAGCTAGCAATAATTGCAAATACAAAACAGCCATTACAATTAATACCGGAATACACACACATACACACAAATACATTGAGTGAATGAATACTGAAGAGCATGCATTTAAAATTACGACAGACGTTGGTAATAATCATGGGAAAAAATAAAAGCTTACGTTAACATTACTACAACAAACACACACACGAAAAGGTAAAACCACAGAATGTGAAGAAGTATAACTGGAGAAGATTCTGTTTGTCCTTGGCAGACACATACAACAACAAAACACACACACACAAATACTATAATATAACTGTAGATATTGCATCACCGACATCTAAATGCTTGTAGATAATTATAGATGGTAGTTCTTATAATTGCACGAAGTATGGACGGTGTAGCGGCGGCAGTATGGTTGTCCCATCATATCCATAGACCCTCCTTCGAATTGTAAAAATACAAAAGTGACTAATGATAAAGCGCGTTAACTTCTAAGCTAATCCTCAAGCAGTTCTCAATTTTATTCGTTTAAGATAACAAAAATATCAATTTTAAAAAATTTATTTTAATTCTTCGCGCTATCTGAAAATTTCGGTTTTTCTGAACTGATTGATCAATAAAAGATATCATTAAGAATTCAATCTCAAAACTATATTGTGTAGCACTCACACGACTTTCTCTTCTCAAATGCGAATAATGAAAAACAATCTGATGTGAGACACTCACACAACTTTCTCTTGCCGATGCAAATAATGAACAATATAACCTAAAATTAGCAATAAAACACCCTTGACGCTAAATTAGGCTCTGTAGAAAAAAATGCTTAAAATAAAAGTTATAGGGTTTTCAATTTCCAATAAATTTTATTATTTATTAACTTATATCGTAAAATGCATACTCAGGCCGAAATCTTTAAAAATCCATTTTTACAAATTTTCATGAAAAAAAACAAAATCACAAATTACCGCTAAACTAAGCGTTATACAAAGAAATGTTTTAAATTAAAGTTGTAGATTTTTAAACTGTCAACAGCTTTTTTATACCGGGCGGCCCATATGTCGGTTTCACCATGAGATGGGACATTTCATTTTGATAAGTTGGTAATAGTGTAATGTTGGCAGCATCACGTACAACATTCATAAGTTGTCTGTAACAGTGGCTAGTGTGAGGTACGTCTCCATGTAGTTACTATTTTCTTCCTTCGTAAAGGTACTTTTAAAATGTTTACAACTGAACGAGTTTATATGCTTCAGTTGTGGTGAAAGCATCATAAAAATACTGCTAAAGTACTGGAAGAATTTAGTGATAAGTATCCAGGTGTGTCGTTACCGGCTCGGGAACATTTACTAAAGTTAAATAAGAAATTTTAAAACACAGGAAGCGTATTAAATACCCCGAAGTGAGGTCGTCCACGATCGATTTGCAATGACGATTAATCTGCAAAAGGTTGCTGAAGCGTTTGTATCCAGTCCTGGTAAACCAACTCGTAAGGCATCTTCTGATCTAAGGTTATCACGAACTAGCGTGTAAAGGATGATGAAGGAATTAAAATTGAAGCCATATCGTCATCTTTACTCCAAACGTGAACTAGTCGGATACAAATCCTTATATTGTAATTCAAAAAGAGCTTAACGTGCCTGGTATTATGGTATGGGGAGGTATTTCAAGTACTGCAATGATAGGTCCTTATTTTTTCAGGGAAATGAAAATTACTGACAAATGCTGCAGGAAGTAGTATTTCCCGAACTTGAAAACAATACTGTTTACAATATCCAATATCGCTCATCTGGCAACAAGATGGTGCCCCAGCACATTTCGGTATCGAAAATTCCAAAGTTTATGAATGGATTGGTCGTCGTGGTACAATCGAATGGCCTGCGCGCTCGCCAGACTTAACGCCATGTGATTTTTCACTGTGGTGTATTGTAAAGGAACTAGTGCATTCTTCCAAATCACAAGACCTGCACGAACTAGAAAGTTCAATTGAAATTGCTTTTGACTATATAAATGACGATAAAATGTTACCGTTTAAAATTTGTGAATCAGTTTTAAGTCGCTGTATGAAGTGTCGAACACTTGCTATAACATTTTCATTGTAATGTATTTATGTACAGTTCATACAATAATTTGTTTTGTTTTGCCTAGTTTCTTATTTCATTAACCTTTCTTCCGATTTCCGTAAATATTGAGGAACCGACATATGGGCCACCCTGTATTATTACACTTTTGCCCAAAAACGCATATTAAGGCCGCTATCTTACAAAAACTATTTTTTTCCTACAAAAGAACAGCCTACCCGAGAATTTCAACAGACATTGCGCTTACTTTATCTTGTAGAGCATACAAAAATGTAGTAAATAAAAAAATCGTAGGAGCCGTTTTGAGAAAATCGCAAAAATGTGAAAAATTACTTGAATTAACTACTACTTCCAGTTGACCGATTTTGATAAAAATGTTCGTGTCCGGGTCCTCTAGTAATATCTAACTTAAGTTTTAAGTTTCAACTTCATACGATGTTCCGTTCCTGAGATATTTTATTCTTATATACACAAAAAACGTGCGCGCATGCACGCGCACACACAGATACAGACCAATCGCTAAAAACACGTTTTTTGGGTTCAGTGGGGTCGTTAAAAGTTATAAAAACCCAAATCAATAAAGAAATTTTGTAGAAAATACGTGCCATTTTGATTACTTTCCACGAGTCCAATAATTTGCGCACCTCTGTAATATTAAGATTTAGCATGATTTCCATATCTAAATTTTTACAGTTCCACCAAAATTTTAAACCTACCTCGTGTAAATTCAGTTGATGACCACTTCAGTAGACCAACCCGGGTGGGTTTAAATTCATATAAAGCAAGAAAATTGAATAGAAAATTTTGTCATTTATAAACGAGATCCCTGTAAGAACTTGGAATAAAAGTCACAATACTATAGATCGAACAACGAACAAGTAAAGTCAAGAAAAAACTGTCAAACGTCAGGGAAGTTCAAGACTCCGATCGATAAACGCAGGCAACAAATTACCAGATAACTAAAAAAATAAAACGATAAAATGTCCTAGATAAAACCATATTAATAAGCTTGCTTATGAACGAATCGACAAGGCATATCACATTGTTAGAAATAAATATAAAACGACAAGGCTTTAAAAAAAAGTAATTATAATCCAGTACTCGAAACGTCTACAAATGAATTTCAATGAATACCGTTTTAAATTTGATTAATCACCCGTCAAATTGATTACGGGTAGAAAAGAGAACAAACAAGTGATTACTTTGTACATCACTTATTACAGGGTAATAAAAAAAAATCAATAAATTTTGTAATTAAATTTAATTACAGTAAGTTAAGATTGTTATAGATTGAAATCAGGTCTTTCGTCACTGAAGTCAAACGTTGATACTCGTACTTACGCGTAATGGCTAGGTGCCTTTACTAGGTGCCCGTCCCGGTTAAACCCGGGTATTATTTTATTTCAATAATTTATTACTTTCTGTTGCCTTATATGAATATAAAAAGGGAAGGAAAGTACTATTTTCATGTCGATTTTCGAAATCGAGTTTTCACCGGATATACACGTTTTCAGACCCCCTGAACCCAATAAACATGTTTGTAGCGATTGGTCTGGGAATGGGTGTGTGCGCGAGCGCGTGCGTGAACAAAATATCTAGAACAGAACATCGTACGAAGTTGAAACTTGAAACTTAAGTACCACGAGAGGACGCGATACAACCATTTTCATCAAAATCGGTCAACCGGAAGTAGTAGTTTGTTCGTGCATTTTTCACTTTTTTGCGATTTTCTCAAAAACGGCTCCAACGATTTTTTTTAATTGCCTCATTTAGTGTACTACATTTTTTATGCTCTACAAGACAGGGTTGGCGCCATGTCTGTTGAAATTCTTGGTCAGGCTGTTCTCTCGTAGAAAAAATTGTTTTTTTAAGATTGCGACCGTAACACACATTTTAGGGCAAAAGTGTATACAATGAAAGTTGTACAACATTTAAAAACCTACAACTTTTATTTCAAACATTTTTTTGCAGAACACTTAGTTCAGCAGATATTACTAATTTTCTGATTTTTTTTGTGAAAATCTGTAAAAACAGGGTGTTTTTAAGATTGCGGCTTTAGTATGCACTTTCCGACAAAAATGTATACAACTAAAGTTACAGAAAATAAAAAAAACCTACAACTTTTATTTCGAGCATTTTTTCTACACAGTCTAGTTTTAGAGGCAATTACTGATTTTTCGTATTTTTAAGTTCTACACAAAGGTTGATTTTCATTTTGCGACATTCACTCACGGTTAAAATTAGGTTATGTTTTTCATTTTAAATTTTTTACTATAAATTCATTTGAAATCAACGTGCGGGTGAAGGTCATGCCACTTCCTCACCTCGCCTACCCCACCAGTCGTCTGAATGGTGCAGCGCGGAGTATGTGTTTGCACTAATGTGTGCCTACGCCTACATCAGGTTCACATTATTTCACTTCGTGAATTAGCGTACGCTTAAAACATTTTTTTTTTAACGTCCGACTGTTTTGCAAATTGCTGCTAATGCAGACGGTGAAGGATGAAATGAATTTTTTGTAACGTATGAAAAAATACCATGCCCGAGTGGGATTCGAACCCAAGACCGCGTGATGAGAGGCGAGCACGTTACCAACATCGCCAACGCGGCCGGCTTAAAACATCTGACGAGACCAACACATAAATGTGTTATTTAAATCAACTTAAACTTAAGCTCATTCAAGAAGTTTAATTACAAACAAAAAGAAAACTGCAATGGAAAAAATCTAAATCCAGTTTTTCTTTTGTTTGTAATTAAAAAAACTTCTCAAATGAGTTTAATTTTCATAGACGTTACTTATATCATTTTTTAGAATAAAATTCTCTACAATTTTCATTAAAATGTTTCGTGTTTTTATTCGCAATTTAACAGAGTTATTTTACGCTAAACTTAAAAAGTATATTTTCTAAGCCTAGCATATTTTCTAAACCTCTTTAATGTGTTCACGTAGTTTTCTTAAAAACTAAAAGCGATACAGTTCTGGGACTCATTTTTTTAAGTTTCCAGGTTAAATAAAAACCATAAGAAACCACTAAAAATTTTCCTAAATTTACCTTCTCAAAATTTCAGTATTGCTTTATTTCACTCTTTGCCCAGGAATGAAGGCAAAATCTTTCGCCAGGCATAACTTGCCAACGAAGCATTTTTGGACGTATATTTAGACAAACATTTTGTTACATGTAATAACAATAGTATATACGTCGTAGTGTAATTTGTATTATATTATTGTTATAATTGTTATTAATATTGTTTTATGGTTATTATAGATATATATACAACGTAATATGGAATAATAGAAAAGTCACTGAAATAGAAACACGGTCATTATACTATGCGTCAGCAATGACTCTGTGATATTTTATGACTTTATGAAGATGGTATTGTTTTAAGTAAACAAACATGTTACAGCACGTTTATCACCACACACAGGTCTATTTATTTGATTTTTGATACTCTTTCGACCAGTTCAGATTAAAGTTTTATATCATACAGATGTGCAGTTTCTTTGGCGGGCTTGTGTAAATTTAGTTAATTCAATTTTTTAAGCGTGGAAGTTAAGATGGCTGCAAACAGTCCTAATCTTCGCAGACAATCCAAACAAATAATTTATAGGGTATATAATTATTTAAAAGAACTTGTACATAGCAAACCTAATGCTACTATTAAGGAGGTTTTCAGTGCAACACAGGAAGTGACTGCAACAGTGTGTGCTGTGTCAGTGTGTCAGTGCGTACCGTACAAAATGTTTGTCGTGAAGCTAACGAAAGTGCATCAGACCAAGGTGAATTATACGAACCTTCTTTTGAATCACCTAGGAAAAAAAATGCCTCATAGAAAGTGGGTAACTGATCTGGACGATTTTAATAAAGATACAGTTCTTCGTTCCATTCAAGAGTTTTACGATAGAGGAGAGTATCGGACGTGCAGTAAAATTAGAGACATTTTGAAAGAGAAAATAGATTTTACCGGGAGTGTGTATTCCATGTGGAAAATTGTAAGGCAATTAGGGTTCCGGTTTCGTAAGTGTAATGACGGCAGAAAATTTTTGATGGAGAGATATGACATTGTTCTCGCTCGAATAAAGTTTTTAAGAAAAATGCACGAAATTAGGCAAAGTAATACTAGACCAATCATTTACTTAGATGAAACGTGGGTAAACCAGAACCATTCTAGGAAATATATCTGGCAGGATTCAACAAGTAGTGGTGGCCTTAAGATTCCTGTTGGGAAAGGATCTCGTTTAATTGTATGCCATGCTGGTTGCTCCGATCTTGGCTTCATTGAAGGCTGTGCTCTCGTTTTTCAGTCGAAGCAAACGGGGGACTTTCACCAAGAAATGAACAGTGATTTATTCCGAGAGTGGTTCATAAATTTGCTGCGATCTTTGGAACAAGGTTGTGTTATCGCAATGGATAACGCCAGTTATCATTCTGCGCTTAAAGAGAAAGTTCCAGTGACCAACACTAAAAAGGCGGAAATCGTGTCGTGGTTAGAAAAGAAGAAGATACCACACAACCCTTCGCACACTATTCCCGAATTACTGTCTATTGTTAATGTACATAGAGACAAATACAGACGGTACGAGCTTGACGATATTGCAGAAGAAATGGGGCATGAGGTCGTTCGACTACCTCCGTATCACTGCCAGTATAACCCTATCGAGCTTATTTGGGCACAGATAAAAGGAGAGGTGGCAGCCAAGAACAATACATTTAAAATAAATAAAGTAAAAACGTTGCTGGAAGATGCCATACAACGAGTAACAATAGATTGCTGGAGAAAATGCGTTAGACACGCCGAAAACCTTCAAGAAGAAGATTTTCATAAAGAAGGATTACGTGACGAACACTTACATTATAGTGAATTTGCAAGAAGATGACAGTGATGAAAATGCGTCAGATTTATCAGGTGATGAAGATTGTGTGTAACATGTTACAAATTTTTCAGTGTCTTTATGTATTTGTTTAAGTTTAACTTTGAGTTTAAATCAGTGATTTCGTTTCATTTTTTATCGATAAAACAACTGCGACTGTGTGTGAAATTAATTCTTTGCGAACGGCGCTCAAGATTACATAAAAGGTAAGTGACAGTTTATTTCTCAGTCGTATGCAAATTTGTAACAATCCAGTTTCTGTATGCATGCTTTAAAACATAAAAGATAAATAATCATCTTTTTCGTTTAGGTAAAAAGGTGGGCGATGTTTTTATTAAGGTGCAGTTTGTATAAAGAAATATTAGGATAGAACTGATCCAACGATCCGAAAGTTAAGCACAAAAATTAGGAAAATATATTGTGTAGAATAAAAAGATTTCACATATCATAGTAGGCCTAATGTCTTATGTGTATCAGAGTAACCATTAAATTTCTTGTCGTTAATAGACAGAACTTTAGTCCGTAAAGAGAAAAGAAGCAGTTCAATTCAGTAATGTAGAAGTAGTGTAAGGGGTATGAGGAGAAATCATGCGGAAGGGAAGGGCAAGAAGCGCGTGACCTTCACCCGCACGAAGAAATCAAATGGACACTAGTTTGCAAGTGAAACCTCTGTAAATTTATACTCTCCTGGTATTTGTGGAACCGATAAACTGATGACATGTATTTACGATTAAAAAACAAACTTAACTTATATTGTTCATTATTTACACTGGTAAGAGAAATTCTTGTCAGTGTTTGACACCAGATTTTTTTTTAAATCAGGATTATAAAATAAATTTAAAAACAATCAGGCGAAAAACACTCAAACGACTTTCTCTTGCCAATATGAATGAAAACAACACAATTTTAACACAAAATTAAGTTCTGTTCGACTTAAAAATCACTTAATTACGCTAAACAAAGATCTCTGTAGAAAAAACTTCTTGAAATAAAAATTGTACGTTCTTTTTATCTAGTATATAAATACAAATATTTGTTCGTTTGTCCCATATGCATTCCTAAACTGTTCAACCGATTTAACCCTAGAACCGGCAATCGTCGATTTTGAGACAATGTTACCGCTTTTTGACCGGTCGCGTCGCGAAATCGGATTTGCTTCATAGCATTGCAATGTTGTCGTTTTAGTTTTAAATTCATCAACAGACATCGTTGCTGTTTTGTACAATAGTTTAGATATGTATATAGTAAATTTTTACGTACAATACAATAGTTTTAGTTGCATATTCTGCCTGGTTTCTCTGTTGAAACCATGCATGCTATCAAAAAGCTGAATTTGGTTATTTCTTGGTTTTTTGGTTATTTGGATGTGTTCTTGAATATATTTTCTTCAGTTTTGAACATCGAATCGTTGGTTTTTGTTTTATTTTGAAATAAACATAATTAACGTTTTGTATGTGATGAATTTTGAAAGTAGAGCATATGAAAGTTTTAAACAGTAGTGTCATCTGAAATTTTTGAAAAATATTTGTCTAAAAATTATTTTCAAATAGCTTCAGCATCCCTAACTGTCAGATTAAAATTTTAATAATGTATTTATTCTATTTTTCTAAGTTTTCCTGTTATTTTGATACGTTACGTGATAAGGTAGGCTATGTTCTTTACGGTTTGGTGACGGTTATTTCTTTACGGTTTGGTGACCCATATGCTAGAAATTCTCTGACTGTCTAGAAAATTGTTCTTGCCGGCTGTAGGGTTAAATAAAATTTTATCTATTGATTACTCAGGTTCTGGAGCAGGTTTTAAGCTTTTGAAAACCTCCATCTGCTCAGTAGAAAGAAAATTAGGGGCTTAAATGTTGGTTTTGTGCTTTCGAAAAAGTCAGAAGTTTGACGTTAAAAAAAGACCACAGAATTGTTACATCGAGCTCTTTAAATTCAATTTTTGAAGTCGTAGCAGCGCGCGCGACCAGGGTTAGTTTCCTATAAATTTGACGCTAAATTAAGCGTTTCCTAATTGACGCTAAATTAGGCGTTATAGAGAAAACTGTTTCATAAAAGTTTGTTCATTATCTACAATTTTGAATACAAACATTTTGTCCTACAATGTTTATTAAGACCGCAATTAAAAAATAAAACAATTTTACCACGAGAGCACAGCCTCTCCAAGAATTTCAGCAGACATGGCGCTCACCCTATCTCGTAGAGAATAAAAAAAGTAATAAACAAGGCGATTTTAGTCCCGTCACAGTACTTTTTCGATTTGTCATAAATGAAGTATATATTTTTTTTCCTATTACGTTACTAAAATCATAATACAATATTCTTCTGCCTTTATTTTCTTTAGATTCTACGGTTGTGTAGACCTATTAGTGTGTTATTAATTGAAATTATTAGCTAGTTACTTGAACACTAATTAAACTAATACGAAACAAAGCATGAAAATATACAAATAAAAAAAAATCAGGTGTGAAACACACACACGACTTTCTCTTGCCGACGCAAATAATGAACAATATAACCTAACGTTAGTAATAAAACATTAAAATTAAAATAAAAAACTAACCTCAAAAAACATAACCAAATTTTATAATCATGAGTGAATAAAGTAAAATTTAAACCAACCAGTTAGGCTTAATAACACGGAAAATGAGAATATTTTGTTACCAAATTCCGACTTAAATTTCTTGATTTTCGGTATTTAGCCACTTCTGGTAGAAACCAGAACTTCAAACTCAATGATTTCTGTACATTCTTTTTTAAGAGGAATCGAATGACACTATGTTCGTTTTCAAATTCCGACTTTGATTTTTTTAACTTCCGGTCAAAACCGAAACTTCAAACCCAATTTAGGCTCACTAACTTTTTATGTAGATTTGTTGTTTAGGTCATCAGTCGAAAGGCTGGTTTGAACCTGTAGAGGTTTTACTAAGTAAAACGAGGAGTGAGGTTTTACCATTGCCTTCCTCACTGAATGGAAAAGTACGCTTATCAGCATGCCGGGCCCTCTGAAAAGCACATATTTTCCCCTCTGCAAATAACACCTTCACTTCATTCACCACAGGGTCTGGCTGTAAATAAAATTTATTACTTTCAGAGGAGATAACTCTGATTAGTGTCTTTTACACCTCTACCTCTTCTGTTCTTAAATGATTCAGTCATTTAATAGGGTGACCACGTGATAAGAAACAGAACTATTTATTTTAGCCCTGCAACGAACAGATTGAGTGTACATAATTTGACACTCCACCTGCCTGTTATGGGAGTTGTTTTTAGCGATTGGTCGGTGTATGAACAAAATATTTCAAGAATGGATATCGTAAATTACGAGTGCGAAAACCGTTTGTTGCTATCTCTTATAGTTTCTGACATCTCGGTGTTACAGAAGGACGGACAAAGGAAAATGGTAAGATGATATTTTTTAAAATTGCCACTAATTAGAAAAACTAATCCTCGTACCGGTAGACGAGCTCATAAAATTATTGGGGAGGCGGTTCTCTAGTAGAAAAAAAATTGTTTTTTTACGATTGCGGCCTCAATATGCCTATGCATTTTAGCGCAAAAGTGTATACAATAACAGTTGTAGACAATTTAAAAATTTACAACTTCTATTTCAAACATTTCTTTGTATATGCTTAATTTAGCGGTGATTTTCTGTTTTTTTTTTTTAATGAAAATCTGTAGAAAATGGATTTTTTAAAGATTTCGGCCTTAGTATGCATTTTATGACAGAAGTGTGTAAAATCAAATTTACAGGAAATTACAAGACCTACCACTTGTATTTCAAGCATTTTTTCTACAGAGCGTGAAAGAATGATTTTCCGTACTATTAAGCCAAACTATGGTTGATTTTCATTTTGCATCATTCACTTATGATTAAAATTATGTTATGTTTTTGAGATTAGTTTGTTTATTTCTAATGTTTTATTACTAATGTTAAGTTATATTGTTAATTATTTGCAATGGAAAGAGAAAATCATGTGAGTGTTTCACACGACTATTAAAAAAGTAAATAAAAGCTTCTCTCACAACTATATGGCGGACATCATCATCATCATCATCAAGTATACTAAATTCTTGAAAAACTTTCTTTGATGGATACCTTGGTGGTTTCAGCTTCTGAACTTCCTGTACATTATAGAGGGTTCAAAGAAAATAAGTTACTAGGTACCACTCCACCTCATCGTACTGTACGTACCGACGGTACGATGATAAGTATTAAAAAAAACTACGTAAAAATCGAATCATTTATTGACGGAATTTGAAACGATCAACAATTAAGAGTTAATTACCGAGAAAAAAAATAATTCTGCCAAAACTATTATTTTTAATAATTAAAACTAATAGCCAATAAATAAACAGTTTATTTAATATCATCCCATAAATCAAGACAGAAAATTGCTTATATTTAAAAATTAATTTGTCCTGAACCAAGTAGATAACAAAAATTTATGTAGTGCCTAATATTATTTCCAAATAGATAAACTAGCAATTACACCCGCGCTAGGCGCGAACTTATTGCTATCGTCAGATGGGGGTACATTAAAAGCCTGGTCCCTTTAACACCTTCCATTAATCCAAAAAACTAAATTAAACTAAAAAAATGCAACATAGCACGTTCATCCATTCTGATTGTCAGTTGTTACTTAATTTCTAAAGTCTTAAAGGGGTAGTCAACCTAGAAAATGAAAATGAAAGTTTCTGGCTATAATTTATCATTATTTATTTTAAATGAAAGAGTAATTTACTAGTAATGATCTACCATTTGAACCGAGCCAAAAAATTAATTACAGCCCCTAATATAAGGGTGACGTTGGAAAAGCGGGCTTTTACGGGGAATCAAATATCTCAGGAACCAAGAAAGATATAAACATGATTTTTATGCTACAAAATACAGAAAATTGCTCTCTATTATCTGTTGTATGCGCTTGTATGCATTTTTTCTTACAAGAAATTTATTGAAGCAAAACCATATTTTCAAAAATATTTATTTTATTTATTCACAATTTTTTTAACTAAATCCCTATTGAGGATTTTGTAATAATCATTCCACAGATAATAGAGCAAGGTTTTATGACCATTTGAAAAAAACATCATCCAAATATCTCCAATACTAACCAAAATATTTAATTTCTAAGAATGTACAATCATGTAAAAACCACATTCACGGAAAACCTAAAGTTGAAAGAATAATTTCACTCACCTTGCTAGTGAGCTTTATTTTAAACAGATGTTTTTATAACTTTTTGTCAACGTACAAAGTAAACAAATTCTCTGATTCAGAAAATTTTAAACTTCAAAAAAATGCAAAAAACAATCGAAATTTTAAAAAAATCATCTTCTTGAGTTGACTACCCCCTTAAATATTCAATAATTTATACGTAGCAAATTTAATTTAGTTATCTGATAAGTCAAAATAATATAAAAAAATCTGATGTGAAAGACTCACACAACTTACTCTTGCCAATACAAATATTAAATAATATAACATTAGAAATAAACAAAAAAACTAACCTCAAAAAACATATTTTAATCATGAATGAAAGAAGTAAAGTGGAAATCAACCTCAGTTTAGCTTAAAAATACGGAAAATCACTTTCACGCTAAACTAGGCTCTGTAGAGAAAAATGCTCTAAATAAAAGTTGTAGATCTTTTAACTTCCTATAAATTTGATTATACCTTTTTTGTCGTAAAATGCATAATAAGGCTGAAATATTTAAAAAATCTATTTTTTTACACGATTTCGTGAGAAAAAAACCAGAAAATCGCTAATTACCGCTAAACTAAGCGTTATACAAAAAATGTTTGAAATAAAAGCTTAGGATTTTAAATTCTGTACAACTTTAATTACATACATTTTTGCGCTTAAATGCATAATAAAACCGCAATCTTAAAAAAACAATTTTTTACGGGAAAACAGCCTCCCCAAGAACTTCAGCAGGCATGGCGCGTACCCTATCTTCTAGAGCATAAAAAATTTAGTAAATTTTTTTAGTAAATGCGGCGATTTTTAAAAAAATCGTAGGAGCCGTTTTTGAGAAAATCGCAAAAAAGTGAAAATGACACGAATAAACTACTACTTCCGGTACACCAATTTTGATTAAAATGTTCGTGTCGGGTCCGGTAGTAATATCTAACTTACGTTTAAACTTCGTACGAAGTTCCGTTCTTGAGATATTCTGTTCACACATACACACACACACGCGCGCGCGCGCGCACACACACACACCAATCGCTAAAACCATGTTTTTGGGTTGAGGGGTCTGAAAACGTGTAGATCCGGTGAAACATCGATTTCAAAAAATCTACATGAAAACAATGCTTTCCTTCCTATTTATATTCATATAGGCATGAGAAAGTAAAAATATTGGTTTAAGGGATGAACGCCCTTTTCAACCCCTTAATGATGAAATGTTGATATTGTTTAATTTTTCTATTTACCCTAAGGGGAATATTCCCTCCAAATTTCCAGGCGACGATAACTACCCTTGTTTTTCGCCTTAAAAAAAATTCCAGTTTTCCAGCTATTGTACAAGTGAAAGAATTAGTGATGAGTGAGAGAGTCAGTCAGTGAGCAAGGGCTTTCCGATTTATACATACAGATTTACAACTAAATTTATCTATAATACTAATAAAAGGCTTTCTTTCAATAGGAAAATAAAATTGTTAAACTTCCGAGCCTTAAGCCCTGCATCGTAGAGGAAGGGGACACACAAAGTCTCTAAGCAAAAATTTTTTATGGGACCCAACTGTTTGTAATTATGACTAAGAATATGAATATTTCAGAAAACGAAACTTTTTCTTTTTGACAGTTCAGAATTTCATGAATTGTTTTTACTGTAAAAAGCTTCCTTATTTCTAGGAGAAATCTTTGAACACTTTAAAATTAAAACAGGCAATATGGACTGTCACCAGTTCTTTTTAACTGTGTGTTGGAGAAAGTTATTAATGAATGGTAATTGGAACTTGCCAAAAAAGTATTGTTAAACCAAGACACATTGGAGGATCAAACAAAGGTATAAAAATAAATGGTCTTGCTTTTTCAGACAACCTAGTAATCGTTTCTAGGAACACGGAAATAGCAATAAAATAAATCATTGTGTTAAAAGAACAAGCAGAAAAAGCCGGACTACAGATTTCCTTAAAAAAAACTAAGTACATAACGAACATAAAAACAGCCCTGCGTCACTTAAGGCACAACGGAAAAATTGGGCAAAGTTGGTAGCTTCAAATAGCTCAGAGAGATAATAAAACAACAGACCAACGAAAAGGAAGCGAACAATAACAGACGAGGAAAGATGGCCAAAGCACATCCAAGAAACTCACTACTTACCATAAAAGAAAGCACTCTTAAGCCAACCCAAGATTAGACATTATATTACTATGATAAAACCTGTGTGTCTGTACACGAATGAGTGTAATAGAATGACCGGGAAGGCTGGTCTAAGAGAAGCAGAGAAATTTAAGAGAAAGATCCTCCGAAAGATAATGGGCTCGAAGTAGAAGATGGACAATATAGGTTACAAGGTCGAGAAGAACTGTACAGGGAATATGAACGGTTAATGGAAACAATTACAAGATGACTGAATTTAACGGACACCTGTACAAAATAGATGACAACCGGTTGACAAAATAAATTTTTAAGACACTAACCAATAGACTTAAGTGTCTAATAAATGGTTTAAAAACGTCAGAAAATATAATAAGAAAACTGGAATAAACCGAGGAGTCTTAATGAACCGTATCAAATTCAAACAACTAATTACACACTTTAAGGTCTTCCATGAAGAGCAAAAACAGAACATCAGGTAGACAGAAGAAAGGAGAAAAGCATAGTGAGAGAATAGTGACAATGTGTGCTGCACAAAGAAACGTCGAAACCTATCTAACGTGGTCTAAAATTAGCCCTATACAAGAAAAAAAGCAAAGGTTTCCTTAAGTCACAATTATATATTTTTAAACCCTTTTGTTTGTACGTTGCAATCTGTTCAATTCAGAACAATAAGCAACCCCACACCCCAACAAGATGTTATAGATGATATAAATGAACTGTAGATTTGTATAGGCTCATGGCGATCATTCCTGAGAGTTATAGTTAATTAAACCCCAACCATCAAAGTACACCGGTAACCACGGTCTAAAATTCAAATCTGTAAAAAACCTTAACTAGGATTTGAACCACAGAACCTTTGTCTCCGTACGTCAACTGTTACACAGCTGACTCATGGAAACGACTTTACCCGGTGGGTTAAGTCACTATTATAACAAACGTTAACACTAAGATAACAAATAATGTATAACTAACTTTTCTTGTGGTTATTCAACAACACATTTCATTCAGAAACAACATGAGCAAATCTTTACCCATTTTTACTTCAGGAAGATATAAAAGTCAAAATTTTAAATTTTTTAAAATAAACTATAAGTAATGAAAAATTAACTAAAAGGTACATATTATAATAAAAATCTGGTGTGAAACACTCACACAACTTTCTCTTGCCAATGCAAATAATTAACAATATAACCTAACATTAGTAATAAAATATTAGAAATAAACAAAAAACTAACCTCAATAAACAAACCTAATTTTAATCATTATATGAAAGACGCAAAATGAAAATCTACCTCAGTTCGGCTTAAAAATACGGAAAATCACTCCACACTAAATTACTCTCTGTAGAGAAAAATTTTTTAAATAAAAGTTGTAGATCTTTTAATTTTCTATAAATTTTATTATATATACTTTTGTCATAAAATGCATCCTAAGGCCGAAATCTTTAAAAAATCGATTTTTCACACGTTTTCGTGAGAAAAAACCGAAAATCGCTATTTACCGCTAAACTAAGCATTATACAAAAAAATGTTTGAAATAAAAGTTGTAGAATTTTAAATTCTCTACATTTTTTATTATATAATTTTCTGCGCTATAATACACAGGCCTATTAAAGCCGTAATTTAAAAAAACACTTCTTTTACGTGAAAACAGCCTCACCAAAAATTTCAGCATACATGGCGCCTACCCTATCTTGTAGAGAACAAAAAATTGAGTAAACCAGGCGATTTGCGATTTTTAAAAAAATCGTAGGGCCAGTTTTTGAGAAAATCGCAAAAAAGTGAAAAATTACACGAATAAACTACTATTTCCGGTTGACTGATTTTGATGAAAATGTTCGTGTCGGGTCCGGTAGTGGTATGTAATTTAAGTTTAAAGTTTCAAGTTCGTACGATGTTCGTTTCTTGAGATATTTTGTACACACACACACACACAGACCAATCGCTAAAAACATGTTTTTTGGGTACAGGGGGTCTGAAAACGTGTAGATCCGGTGAAAACTTGATTTCGAAAAATCGACATGAAAACAATACTTTCCTTCCTATATATTCATATAGGCAAGAGAAAGTAAAAAGGAAAGCCCTACACAAATTACATGTTTTTCTTGAAACAGTAGAGTAAATGAAGTTTTTTCAAGTGACAAAATTTAATTATTTGACTTATGGGAGGATTTCTGAAGTGACTGATTATTCATTTATGTTTTCTTAGATTTACTATTTTTATCATTTTGAAATCTTTATCATTTTATCGTTTTGAAAATAAATCTCTAATAACACAATACACAATTACAGCATGCTTGTCAACTTCATTAATGTTTATAATTTTCTTCCCATAACCCGATATTCTCATATCTGTACTTCCTTTTGTCCCAATTAAAATAGACATAACTATACACACAATTTAAAAGGGGTTATAAGGTACCAGATATTAGGACACTGGAAAGTAGAAAAAGTTGGAGACGAATATACGAGGTGTGGCTATTAAATAACGAGACTGACGTAAAAAATTTTAATTTTAATTTTATACATAACCACTTATTGTCACCTTCAATATACACTCCTCTATCCCTGCAACACTCCATACAAATTTTCCATTGTTGGAAACAGTCCTGAAAATAATCTTCTGTCAGCTCCTTCAGGACACGTGCCGCTTTCTCTTTAACAGCTTCCACAGACTCAAATCTTGTCCCTTTTTAATGCAGATTTCACCTTAGGGAATAGGTAGAAGTCACATGGTGCACGATCTAATGAATAAGGTGGATGTTCTAACACTGAGATGCTGTACTTGGCTACGAACCTCTTTACAGATAACGCGGAATGAGCTGGCGCATTGTCTTTGTGAAGAACCCATGATTTGTCCTTCCACATTTCGGAGCGTATTTTCCTTACTCTTTGACTTAGTTTAGAAAGTACCTCAAGGTAGTAATATCGATTAATTGTTTGACCTTCAGGAACCCAGTGAAGGTACACAATCCCATGGATATAAAAAAATCAATCATCATCATTGCTTTAAATTTTGACTTGCTCATTCGAGCATTTTTGGCTCTCCGTGAAGTTCGGCTCTTCCAGTGCATGGATTGGCGCTTCATTTCCGGATCATAAGTAAAAAAAACCACGTTTCATCACAAGTTATTATCTTCTACCTACTCCCTAAGGGGAAATCTGCATTAAAAGGGACAAGATTTGAGTCTGTGGAAGCTGTAAAAGAGAAAGCGGCACGTGTCCTGAAGGAGCTGACAGAAGATGACTTCCAGCACTGTTTCCAACAATGGAAAATTCGCATGCAGCATTGTAGGGATAGAGAAGGAGTGTAAATTGAAGGTGATAATGAGTGATTATGTATAAAATAAAAATAAATTTTTTTACGTCAGTCTCGTTATTTAATTAGCCACAACTCATAGTACAACGGATGCAATTTTGGGAAATAATCCTTCTATTATTGTTAAAAAATAAACTAGAGACCATGGAGATATGAACCATTCATCATGAACTTCAATGAGTACATTTAAAACTACAACAAAACTAACTGAACTACACGATACTACCTTAAAACTTTCAAAACTTTTCAAGACACTTTTCCATAATAATATATATTTATAAAAATTGTTTTAGAACTGTTTAACATAGAACTACAGATACAAAAAGCACCGTAATTTGATTGTTTCAAAATTTATAGAACGGTACTATGCCTGTGTCAAAATTTATAGTACCGTACTGTGCTGCTTTCAAAATTTATAGCACCGTACTGTGACTCTTTCAAAATTTATAGTACCATACTGTGCATCTTTCAAAATTTATAGCACCATACTGTGCCTCTTTTAAAATTTATAACAACCTACCACTACACAGTTTTAAAATAAAACTCAGTTTTAGCAAGAAAAATAATTTTATAATACATGATTTTTTTTTAATATCCACTGAAATAAATTTAAGAAAAACAGGATTTAACTATCTCTTTTAAAAGTACATCTTCATAGAAAGTTTTTAGGAATCTCTCTCCCTATCTCTGTCTCTGTCTATCTCTCTTTAGGAAAAACTCCATAGAAATTTTAAAAGTATATACATATATATTAACTATTTATTTTGGTATGTGAGTCGGGCAGTTCCACATAACTATCATAAAATTAAAAGAGTGATTGTTTAAATATTTGGAAGAATTGATCAGTATACATAATAATAACACGGAAAACTCAGAAAGAAGGGTGGATAATATGAGAACTGCGGTCAGAAACCTATAAAACAAAAATCTGGTGTGAAACACTCACACAACTTTCTCTTGCCAGTGCAAATAATTAACAATAAAACTAACATTAGTAATAAAACATTAGAAATAAATAAAAAACTAACCTCAATAAACATAACCTAATTTTAATCATATATGAAAGACGCAAAATGAAAATCAACCTCAGTTTGGCCTAAAAATACGGAAAATCATTCTTTCACGCTCAACTAGGCTCTGTAGAGAAAAATGCTCTAAATCAAAGTTGTAGATCTTTTAAATTACTATAAATTTGATGATATACACTTTTGTCGAAAAATGAATACTAAGGCCGAAATCTTAAAAAATCGATTTTTCACGTTTTCGTGAGAAAAAACAGAAAATCGCTAATTACCCCTAAACTAAGCGTTATACAAAAAAATGTTTGAAATAAAAGTTGTAGAATTTTAAATTCTCTACATTTTTTATTATACACATTTTTGCGTTATAGTACATATTAAAGCCGTAATCTTAAAAAAACACTTTTTTACGTAAGAACAGCCTCACCGAGAATTTCAGCAAACATGGCGCCTACCCTATCTTGTAGAGAATAAAAAAAATGAGTAAACCAGGCGATTTTTAAAAAAATCGTAGGACCAGTTTGAGAAAATCGCAAAAAAGTGAAAAATTATACGAATAAACTACTACTTCCGGTTGACCGATTTTGATGAAAATGTTCGTGTCGGGTCCGGTAATAGTATGTAACTTAAGTTTCACGTTTCAAGTTCGTACGATGTTTATTCTGTTCACACACACACGCACGCACGCACGCACACACACACAGTCCAATCGCTAAAAACATGTTTTTTGGGTTCAGGGGGTCTGAAAACGTATAGATCCGGTGAAAACTCGATTTCGAAAAATCGACATGAAAACAATACTTTCCTTCCTATATATTCATAGACAAGAGAAAGTAAAAAACCTTATCATGGAATACAAAAATCAGGCACTATCATATGGTTGGTAAAACCAGAAGCATTATATGGGGCAGAAACACTAAAAAGTTATGTTAAAAGGGTGATGTTGTTGTTTAGGTCAACAGCCGAAAGGCTGGTTTGAACCTCTAGAGGTTTTAATAAGTAAAAACGAGGGGTGTGGTGGCTTACTATAGCGTTCCTAACTGAGTTGAAAGAGTATGCTTATTTCACTGCCCGGCCCTCCAAAAAGCTCCCACTTTCCACCCTGCAAATGACAACTTCACTTCATTCACCACAGTGTCTGGGTGTATAGTGAAATTCATTACTCTCAGAGGTGATAACTCAGACTAGTGTCTTTTACACCTCTACCTTTTGTTCTTAAATAGTAATATAATTGGCTGATCATGTGATAAGAAACAGAACTAATTCTTGTAGCCCTGGAACCAACAGATTGAGTGCAATTCATTTAAAACTCCACCTGCCCATTATGAGCCAAATAGGTGATAGCCAATCAATAAAATAATGAGCATAGTAATAAGAATAGTTTAAACATCCTAGGACCTAAGACGGAAGAAGACAATTACAATAGATCCTGTTCGAACGAACAGATAAACAAAAAAAATCTGGTGAGAAACACTCACACAATTTTCTCTTGCCAATGCAAATAATTAACAATAAACCTAACATCAGTAATAAAACATTAGAAATGAACAAAAAACTAACTCAATATATATATAACCTAATTTTAATCATGAGTGAAAGACGCAAAATGAAAATCAAATTCAGTTTGGCTTAAAAATACGGAAAATCACACTTTCACGCTAAACTAGGCTCTGTAGAGAAAAATGCTCTAAATAAAAGTTGTAGGTCTTTTAATTTCCTATAAATTTTATTATATACACTTTTGTCGAAAAATGCATACTAAGGCCAAAATCTTTAAAAAAATCGATTTTTCACACGTTTTCGTGAGAAAAAATCAGAAAATCGCTAATTATAATTAGCGATAATTATCGCTAAACTAAGCGTTATACAAAAAAAGGTTTAAAATAAAAGTTGTAGGATTTTAAATTCTCTACATTTATTGCTATATAAATTTTTGCGCTAAAATGCATATTAAATCCACAATCTTAAAAAAAAATATTTTACTTGAAAACAGCCTCACCAAGAATTTCAGCAAACATGGCACCTACCCTATCTTGTAGAGAATAAAAGACTTAGTAAACCAGGCGATTTTTAAAAAAATCGTAGGACCAGTTTGAGAAAATCGCAAAAAAGTGAAAAATTATACGAATAAACTACTACTTCCGGTTGACCGATTTTGATGAAAATGTTCTTGTCGGGTCCGGTAGTGGTATGTAACTTAAGTTCGTACGATGTTCCGTTCTTGAGATATTTTTTACACACACACACAAACACACACGCACGCACGCACGCGCGCGCGCGCACACACACACACACAGACCAATCGCTAAAAACATGTTTTTTGGGTTCAGGGGGTCTGAAAACTTGTAGATCCGATGAAAACTCGATTTCGAAAAATCGACATGAAAATAATACTTTCCTTCCTATATATTCATATAGGAAAAAGAAAGTAAAAAGGAGACTTGTATTTTTCAGACATGTGGTAAGAATGAACGATAGCTGATTGACAAAACAAATTTTTGATAAAATAATAAATCTCAAAACAAAACCACCATGGTTTACAGTAACACTAAATGACCATAGATGCAAAAATTGACATGGAGGACATACAGAATAGGGAATTTTTACTTCTCTTGCCTATATAAATATTTAGGAAGGAAAGTATTGTTTTCATGTTGATTTTTCGAAATCGAGTTTTCACCGGATATACACGTTTTCAGACCCCCTGAACTCCAAAAAAACATGTTTTTAGCGATTGGTCTGAGTGTATGTGAACAGAATATCTCAAGAACGGAAAATTGTAAGAACTTGAAACTTGAAACTTAAGTTAGGTACTACTACCGGACCCGACACGAACATTTTCATCGGTCAACCGGAAGTAGTAGTTTATTCGTGTCGTTTTTCACTTTTTTGCGATTTTCTCAAAAACGGCTCCTACGATTTTTTTTATAATCGCCTTATTTACAAAATTTTTTATGCTCTACAAGATAGGGTAGGTGCCATATCTGCTGAAATTCTTGGGGAGGTTGTTTTTGCGTAAAAAATTGTTTTTTTGCGACTTTAAATTTGCATTTTAGTGCAAAAATGTATATAATAAAAGTTGTAGACAATTTAACATCTTACAACTTTTTTTCAAACATTTTTGTAAAACGGGTTTAGCGGTAATTAGCGATTTTCTGTTTTTTTTCTCACGAAAACGTGGAAATTAATTTTTTTTTAAATTTTCAGCCTTAATATGCATTTTACGACAAAAGTGTATATTTATAATCAAATTTATAGGAAATTAAAATATCTTCAACTTTTATTTGGAGCATTTTTCTCTACAGAGCCTAGTTTAGCGTGAAAGAGTGATATTCCGTATTTTTAAGCCAAACTAAGATTGATTTTCATTTTGCATCATTCACTCATAATTCAAATTCGGTTATATTTTTTTGTTATTCTAATGTTTTATTACTAATTTTAGGTTATATTTTTAATTATTTGCATTGGCAAGAGAAAGTCCTGTGAGCGTTTAACACCTGATTTTTTTTAGAATAAAGAGCCAGAATGATCTTTGGGGAGAGAATGAAAAGACGAGATGTGAACCCCACAACATTGAACAACTTAAGAAGGAAAGATCGAAAAGAATGAAAAGATTGTGTGATAAAAGGGAACGTGAACAAAACATGAAATAATTAAAATATTGATTCAGTATGTGCTCTCTAAGGGCTACTAAGAAAAAAAATAACAATTTTTGTGTGTCCAGTTTCCGTTAATTGATTTATCGCTTTTTTACTTTCTCTTGCCTATATGAATATATAGGAAGGAAAGTATTGTTTTCATGTCGATTTTTCAAAATCGAGTTTTCACCGGATCTATACGTTTTCAGACCCCCTGAACCCAAAAAACATATTTTTAGCGATTGGTGTATGTGTGTATACAAAATATCTCAAGAACGGAACACCGTACGAACTTGAAACTTAAGTTACATACCACTACCGGACCCGACACGAACATTTTCATCAAAATCGGTCAACCGGAAGTAGTAGTTTATTCGTATACCTAATTTTTCACTTTTTTGCGATTTTCTCAAAAACTGGTCCTACATTTTTTTTAAAAATCGCCTCTTTTACTCAATTTTTTATTCTCTAAAAGATAGGGTAGGCGCCATGTTTGCTGAAATTCTTGGTAAGGGTGTTTTTACGTAAAAAAAAGTGTTTTTTTTAGATTACGGCTTTAATATTAATTTTAGAGCAAAAATGTATAGTATAATAAAAGTTGTAGAGAATTTGAAAACCTACAACTTTTATTTCAAACATTTTTTTTTATAACGCTTAGTTTAGCAGTAATTAGCGATTTTCTGATTTTTCTCACGAAAACGTATGAAAAATCGATTTTATTAAGATTTCGGCTTTAGTACGCATTTTACGACAAAAGTGTATATAATCAAATTTATAGGAAATTAAAAGATCTACAACTTTTATTTAGAGAATTTTTCTCTACAGAGCCTAGTTTAGCGTGAAGGAGTGATTAACCGTATTTTAAAGCCAAAGTGAGGTTGATTTTCATTTTGCGTCTTTCACTCATGATTAAAATAAGGTTATGTTTTTGAGGTTAGTTTTTTTATTTCTAATGTTTTATTACTAATGTTAGGTTATATTGTTAATTATTTGCACTGGCAAGAGAAAGTTGTGTGAGTGTTTCACACCAGATTTTTATAGTTCCTTGATATTACATGTGTAATGTTTAGTTTCTGTTAATTGTTTTGTCTTTTTGTACATTTTTATTTATTTTAGAATGTACAATTATTCTTAATGTTTACCCACTAACTGATATTTTTATGTGAATTGCCGATAATTTTATTTTTGTAATCAATGTTTTATTAAGTAATTGTTAAGTAGCTGTGACTTAAATAATTAATACTTAAATAATTAATTACTATTGGTGTGATTTTAAATAAAAAATAAGTTATAAAACAAATAATAAATAAGTTATAAATAAAACCATTAATATAAAACAAAAACAATTTTTTTTTTTACTTAACTGCATTATATTCTATTAGACTCCTCGTAATGAAAAGTGTTTAGTATTTATTATTTTACGTGACAATAAAATTTATTTAGTTATTTATTCACAAAGTTCTGTGAATTACGGTATAAAACATCCAATAGTATTTTTTGTAGCGCCAGCAAGATATGAAATAAATTTAATCAACAGACCATGGGGCAAATGAAATGTGAGTTGATAGAAAATATTTTTTTTCACAGATTCAACTTCGTAAGCTAAAATAATCTTTTTACAAATAAATGTTATCGTTTTGCCCATAACAGGCAGGTGGAGTGTTAAATTATTTGCACTCGATCTGCTAGTTACAGGGCTACAAAAACTAGTTCTGTTTCTTATCAGATAGTCAGTCAATTATATGACTAAAGCATTTAAGAACAAAAGGAGGTGTAAAAGACATTTGTCTGAGTTATATCCTCTGAACGTAATGAATTTCATTATACATCCAGACCCTGTTGTGAATGAAGTTAATGTGTCATTTGCAGGATGGAAAGTCGATGTTTTTCAGAGGGCCCAGCATGCTGATAAGCATACTTTTCCACTCAGTGTGGAAAGTAATCGTAAACCACCACACTCCTTGTTCTACTTAAGGTACCCGGAACGGAGAAAATTGAAAATTTTCACATATCCGTTTTTTTGTACATTATTAAAATTCAGAGTTTTCTGCATTCAATGATTTATAATTTGTTGGGGTTTTTGCAGTTTTTATCCCCCAAAAAAAAACTAAAAATATGTTGAACCCTTATGTTATTTTCTAAACGTTACCAGTTAGCATAAACATATCTATTTTTTGAATGACAAACGATGAAATTCATAATTTTTTTTGTTTTAAAATTTTACATTGGCATTAGACCAGCTCTGTGAATGTAACAGTTGAGGAATTTCCAGATTATGATCCTGAAATGTATTAGAGGTAATATTTTGCAGTACTTATAATGTGTTCTCTTTTAGTTTTTTCTAGTTTCCCATAAATAGCAATTTTTGACACATAATGAACATTTTTTTAGCCAACTGTGAATGGATTTTAATGAAATTTTTTGCACAGCCTTTTATACCATAATTGAAATGTACTGAGTTAATATTACAGTAAAATAATGTGTTTAAATATTTATTTTCCACTTAAATAGGCAAAAAATTATGATTTTCAAAATTAGTAATTTCAACAACTTTTTCTTATCTTCCTAACAATATATAAAGATGCTACTAATTCTGTGGGTGTAGAATAGCCTGAATAGTAACCACACAAAAAATTGGACAGAATAACTGAAATAGTTTTTGAGAAAATGTTCCTTAGATTAACACTATGGAGATAGGCATTCCGGGTACCCTTACTAAAGCCTCTTAGAGGTTCAAACCAGTCTTTTGGCTTATGACCCAAACAACAAACAAAAGGTTATCCTATTTTGATTCTTATCTATAAAACTAGCTTTTAAAAGTAACTTACATAAAAAAAAACTGAACTAGAAAGTGCGTCAGAATCAAGAATGAAAATGTCCACTTTATTGTTTGCTGATGATCAATTAGAGTTGGCTGAAGAGCCTTAAAATGCCGAAGAGCTCAATTAGAGCTTTTAAAATGTGTTATTACAGGAAAATGTTAAAGATTAGGTGGATGGAAAAATAAGTAATTTAGAGGTTCTTAGGCGAGTGAATGAAAAAAGAAATATATGGAAGCATCTTACCAGAAGAAGGGATAGGCTAATAGGGCATATCTTAAGACATCCAGGTATTGGTCTATCAATAATGGAGGGTAATATTGAGGGAGTCAATTGTAGTGGGAGGCAAAGGTTAGAATATATAAAGCAAATTACAAAAGAAGTACGCTGTTACAGGTATGTAGATATGAAACAACTTCCACAAGATAGAACAGCTTGGAGAACTGCATCAAACCAGTGGAGAGACTGATGAAAAAAAAAATTTTTGTGTTTAATTTTATAAATATCTAGAACTATACTATACACTGTTCTGGTTCTGGATCTGAGTAAAGCTTTCGATTGTGTTGATCATGAAATTTTATTGAAAACACTAGAGTCATTAGGCGTTAGGGATGTAGAATTGAAATGGTTTCAATCTTACCTTATTAGTAGATTACAGTATGTGGAGTTAACTAGGGTTGTTAGAGGGAGACTTACAAAGGTTGTATCTGGAAAGCTCGAAGTCAAAGCAGGCGTTCCACAAGGGTCAGTTTTAAGTCAAATTCTGTTTCTATTGTACATTAATAGGCTACCAGAAATCATACCTAATGGCAGAGCTTTGTTGTTTGCTGATGATACTTCAGTAATCAGTAACAGTTTACTGGTAGATGCTCTTGAAGTAAATACACATGTTATCATAGAGTCCGTAGTACAGTTCTTGAATCAAATTTTATTAACAGTTAACGGGAAAAAGTGTCAGTACTTGCAGTTTAAAAATAAACATAACGTTAAAGAAAGTAGAGAAGTGGATGTATTTATTCATAATAATAGTTTAGAGCATGTAGAAACAGTGAAGTTCCTGGGTGTATCTGTAGATAGATTTTTGTCTTGGGACTTCTATACCAATCAAGTTTGTAGTAAAATATCATCTGGGTATTTGCACTAAAACCAATTGCCAGATTAAATGATAAAAAATTACTTATGGCAGCTTATCATGGCCTCATTCTGTCTCATATCCGTTATGGTCTCTTAGTATGGGGTTATTCTAGCATGGGTAATATGAATAAGATTTTAAAACTCAAAAGAAAGCTATTAGGTGTATGGTGGGAGCTAACCAGCTAACCTCATGCAGGCCTCTATTTAAGGAGCTTAAATTGCTTACAGCTCCGTCTCTCTACATTTTTGAGGTGATTTGTATGTTAGGTAAAATAATTTTATGCAGAATTTCAATGTTCACAATCATAACACGAGAAACAGAAATGATTATTATGTGGCTAATCACTCCACAAAATTGTTTGAACAAAAACCTACTTATGCAGGGAGAAAATTCATGAATAAATTATCCCAATTTTTAAAATGTAGTGAGGATTTGAATTCCTTTAAAAAGAATCTGAAAAATTACTTGATCGGTGAAACCTTTTATAGCGTACAAGAATTTCTTTCTTGATAGTAGTGATACATTGCGTGATTTTCTTATATGTATATCAGGTGTTATAGCTGACATGTCCTATACTGCTCCTGGAGTCTTCAGGGCGCAAAAAGAAAAAAAAACTGAAGCACAACTACTAGAATTGATGAAAGTTTTTGTTAGTCATGGAAGGAGTGGGTCACACCCAGCAACGTATCCTCCCAGGATGATGTAATCATACTACAACCAGAACGAAATGTTTTTAATGAAAATTAAAATAGTAGCACCAATGGTGAAGAAATTAAGATGTGATGATGATGGAATGACAACAGGAAATTATTGAAGTAAATCCCTACACCAAAGACGGCGAAGACATCTAAAATTTGAAAAATTTTTAATAGTCATATGTCAAGCAAGATTGTTTGGATGATTTCCAATTTGTCAAAGAATCTTTTATAAGGTTGTTGCATTTTCTTTTACATAGGGAATGCGAAGGTTAGAATGAAGGGTGTAGTTTCTCACGTACCAAAGTGCTATAATGGTGAGCCATAAGTATCTAGATTTGAACACCTGGATCTTGTTTAAATTGGGTCGAGAAGCAGCATGAATTATATGGATTCTGTACATCCAGAGAGGTTTCATCAAAGCATTGTATATATGGTTTGCTAACTTTTGCTTTAGTGATAGACAAGAACGAGGTTTAACAAGGTGGAACAAACATCTGAGTTGATTATTTAGTATTAAACGATCGCTCTTGAGGTGTTCACTCCACATGAATCGCTCGTCCAACCACAATCCCAGTTACTTCACTTTGTTACAAGTTCACTAGTATGTTGACCCCACGAACAGAATAATATGACTTGAAAGTTGATCGAATAGTACAAGTAGACCCCTGAAGAATATTACTATTGAGAAAACTGAATTTATGTTCTTGGAGGGTCAAGACACTGAATGGAACACCAGACAATGATATTTTGGAAAAAGTTTATTATCTCCAGAATGTTACATCCTATTTTGGGGAGTAATCACTTATCTTATAAAAAAAAACATTATATTTCCCATTTAACATTAACAAATAAGAAACATATTAGACCTACATAAATTACTATTGTTAATGCAGTTTAAACACCACTAATAGCAACGATTAGAAGTATGTATGACGAAACCACTGAAATACTAAATATACAGTATATTGTAAACTGACCAGACCTGACTGATCGGATCCCTACAAACAAAGGTTTAAGACAGGGATCTCCATTATCACCCACACTTTTTAATATAAATATATTGAAAACAATTTTTGGTCATGGAAAAGGGAAAATAGCTTATGAATAAGACTGGGCGATGACTAACACCTTAGTGCCGTCCTGTACCTATGCTGATGACCAGGTTACGATCCAGGATGATCTACAACAAGCACTCTTCACACTAACCAAAAAGATGACAGAATACATTATGAAGGGATCGATAAACAAGATAGAAGTCATGCCATTCTGTGGAAAGACCCCGGTAAGATCAAAATATTAATTAATAAACACATACTAGATCAAGTCAACCGCCACTATAGATACCTTGGAACTGATGTCTCATATGAAGATGACTATGTTGTGAAAAATAAGCTATCTAAATTTAATCAGAAATGAATAACGATTCACAGGACACTGAGGCAAAAGACAAGACTCGAAACAAGTTTAACGTTTTATAAGACAGTAGCAGTTCCAGCCTTGACATATGACAGTGAAGCATGGGTGATGAGGAGAGGGAGGAAAGAAACATTCAAACTGAAGAAATGAAATTCTTAAGGTCTGTCAAGAGTTGTACAAGACTAGACAGGTTCAAAAATGAAGATATAAGACAAGAATTAGAAGTTTCTCCAATCAAAAAAATAAAATTTTATCATGCCCAATAGGTCGATCATTTAAATAGAATCCCAGAAAGCCACTTGCCTAATGTAGCTAGAATATATAAACCAGTGGGAAGTAGAGATACTGGCAGGCCAAAGAAAATATAGATGCCGGAACAGGTAGAAATGCTTAACGCGTGAAAAGAAGAAGAAGACTATTTACACAAATTGATAATTATGGAGCACGGAAGAAATCAACCTACCCAACTATGGCACAGCCAAGTTCTACGGTAGACTTGATGAATGCTTCACATTAGGACAGTAGTCTGTTTTATGGCTCAAAAATAAAATAAGTAAACCAGTTAAGGATTAAAAGGAGTCCAAAGCCAGTGGATCTCGTGTATATCTTAACTAAGTAACCACAGACTTACTACCTTTTTAAACGTTATGATGTTCAGCAGATTTCTGATAACAGTAGGCATAAAATTTAAGAGTTGAGAAGCTAAATAAACTCTATTCTTTTTGGTATAGTTTGGTGGAAGCTCTGTGGAATGGAACCAATTGCCTGTTTCAAATATTTAGCGATGAGATGTCAAGAGGAAGGTGTTTGTTTTTAAATGCTTGAATCAGAACTTCCCGTGCGTAAAGCTATCATATATCCAGTATTTTAAAATCCTTAAAAAGCTCATCAGATGGAAAGTGTTGGTGTTTTATGGTTATTACTTTTTTCTGCTTCTTAAAAGTAGATAACGAACATAAACTTTTAATTTCAATTTTTGATTTTTTAAGCATCGTCATATGCTTCAACCCAACCAATAATACCGTAAGAAAACATGTGTCTTTCGTGACAATAAGAGAATCATTCATTTTTTGCTTGGATGTTTGGACTCTTTGACCAAGAATTAAAAGCTATGGAAACGAGTTTCTGGAGAAGTTATCAGTTGACTGTTCCAAATCATGTAAGGATTGAAGAGATTTTAAATAAAATTGACAGAAATATTTATTAATTGACAAAATTGAAAACAAACAATTCATCTAGTACTGTCAGGTTGCCACAGAAGATTTGGCTTAAGGTCCCACCAAAATTGTGGAAGCAAGGATGACCCAGAAAGAATTGAATGGTGTTAGAAGAGCTATGGCAAAAAGAGGTCTAAGGGTTGAAGATGTGTTTAATCGAAATACATGGCGTTTCAGGTCACTGTAAATAATCTAGTATAAATAGGTACAAACTGTCATTTTAAATGAAAACACAAAATCAATTTGGTAGGTAAATATTTCAGATTAGTAAGTTATTTGAAATTAATTTAAGTCTAAAAACTCAAAGTTTTGGGTCAAAATAATCATAATTAAAATAAGGTAACAGAAATATATTTTAAGGATAACATTTATCATTAAAATAAATTTCATACAAAAAAATTAATTGAATAGGTACCTAAATAATAATTGTTTCAAAAGAACCCTGTTAACCTACATAATCAATAAACTAAACTATTAAACATTCAGAGATTACTATCAATTAGTTTTAGTGATTAAAATTATAAACTAAAAATTAATGGGCACAAATACCGAATTCAACAAAATAAAATTAATTGTAACAATCAAAGAGGTTAGGTTATACTGAAGACTATTGTTTGTTTAATTTAAAACTCCTAATTTCATACAGTTTCAAATCGTACGCGTTACAAAACTGTAATAACTGTAATTTGCATATAGGCCTAAAGATTCGTAAATAAAAAAATAATCGATCAATTCGGTACAGAACGTTTTAATCGTGTGCAATTCAAATTTTGTTTCCCAACTTCCTAACGAATGAATGATAATATTGTTACTTAAAAAATAAAACGCTAATTTATTTATTGATATATTTGAAAATAATATTTAATCGTATTTCTTTCAATAAAAAAATAAGTATTTTACATTACTAAAGTAATGGAAATCGAACGGAAAATGTAATGTTTACTTTTATTTTTTAACATACACCAAGATTATTACGTTTTGTAATAGTGAATTAATATACGAAAAAATTAAGAAAAATATATTTCGAGGTGTTAAAAAATACTGAAACAATAAATCAGGACAAAATACTTAACTAAATAAGTAGGCCTAGGTACTTAAAATTACTTACCTTTTAAAAGAAGAAATAAAATTTATAACAATGTTGACTAGACAAATTATTCATAAATCACAGAATAAATGAGCACCAAGATTGATAAAATTAAATTCGGTTAAAAAATAACGTTTACTTATTGAACACCAACAATGAATTTTTTTACAAAAAAAAACACGTCCAGTTCAAATCAACAATCTACACATATCCCGTTAAGTTACTGACATCTCATCCCGATAGGAACTGAGTCTAACTAAAGATGGGAGTTGTTCAATGTTGTCTAAGAACAAGTTGTAACAATTTCATGTTTTTCAACTGGACAAAATTTCCCTGTAGTTCTATGAAATTCCCTCGTGTATTTTATAAACTTTTACACCTTTACTACAACCCGCATTCGTTGCGTTTGTATTAAAATAACAATATAGCCTAATATGATAAAACAATTGTATTTTTTTCGTTACACTATAATAATTCTAAATTAAAATTTCCCTTCCAAAAATTTTATACCGAACGAAATTGGGAAATAATTCCTCGTTATTAACCCAACTTGAATAGACTTCAAGAATCATAGTAAAATTTTACCACTTATGTAAAAGTTGATACGCGCTATAAAAATCAGCATTTTCACAGTAAAAATGCCTATTCAAAGAAATAGATTACAAAAATAATACTATCTTATTACATTAGTTATTGTCTTGCACTTTACACAATAAGAAAATACATTCCCATTTACCTCGATGAAAAAATACTAAAATAATGCAATTTCCTCAAAAACGGCTTCAAAGGTTTTTACTTTCTCTTGACCCATATGAATGCATGTATAGGGAAGGAAAGTATTTTTTTAACGTCGAGTTTACAACATCGAATATTCACCGAACGTTTTCAGGCCTTGAAACTTGGAACTAAAATTAGGTTCCACATGGGAACCCGACACGAACATTTTTTTTCAATATCAGTCAACCGAAAGTAGCAGTTTATTTCTGTGATTTCTCAGAAACAGGATCCATACGATTTGTTTTAAAATCGCATTATTTGCTAATTTTTTTCTCTACAGGATAGGGTAGCGGCTTGTCTGCAAAAATTCGTCGAGCGGCTGTGCTATTGAGGTAAAAATTGTAGAAAATTGAAAAACCAATAAGTTTAATTTTTTAAAGATTGCAGCCATTTTACCACAAAAGTGTTTTACCAAAGTTATAGAAAATAAAAATCTACAACTTTTATTTTAAGTAATTTGTCTACAGCGCTTAGATTAGCGTCAATTAGTTATTTTACATGTTTTTACTTCTATAGAGGTTGATTATTTACACTCAATCTGTTCGTTGCAGGGCTAAAATAAATAGTTCTGTTTCTTATCACATGGTCAGCCAATTAAATGACTGAATCGTTTAAGAACAGAAGAGGTAAAAGTGTAAAAGACACTAGTCAGAGTTATCTTCTCTGAAAGTAATGAATTTCACTATACAGCCAGACCCTGTAGTGAATGAAGTGAAGGTGTCATTTACAGAGTGGAAAATATGTGCTTTTCAGAGGGCCCGGCATGCTGATAAGCGTACTTTTACACTCAGTGAGGAAGGCATGGGAAACCACCTCGCTTCTCGTTTTACTTAGTAAAACCTCTAGAGGTTCAAACCAGCCTTTCGGCTGTTGACCTAAACAACAACAGAGGTTGATATTAATTTTGCGTCATTTAATCATGATTAAATTTAGGTTGTTGTTGTTCAGGTCATCACCCGAAAGGCTGGGTTGAACCTCTAGAGATTTTACTACGTAAAACTAGGATTGAGGTGGTTTACAATTGCCTTCCACACTGAGTGGAAAAGTAGGCTATGTTTATCAGCATGCCAGGTCTACTGAAAAGCATCTACTTTCCACCCTGCAAATGACACCTTAACATTATTCACCGCAGGGTCGGGATATAAAATTAAATTCATTACTCTCAGAGGAGATAACTGTGGCTAGTGTCTTTTACAACTCTGTTCTATTCTTTCTTAAATGCTTCAGTCATATAATTAGCTGACCACGTGATAAGAAACAGAACTATTCTTTGTACCACTGGGAACTAGCAGATTGAGTGCAAATAATTTAATACTCCAACTGCTTGTTATGGCCAGAAAATTTAGGACAAACGTTTTTACAGGACAATGAAGTTTATTTACTTATCGGTAGTGTGTTGTTGTTGTTTAGGTCATCAGCCGAAAGGCTGGTTTGAACCTATAGAGGTTTTACTAAGTAAAATGAAGAGTGAGGTGGTTTACCATTGCCTTCCTCACTGAATGGAAAAGTATGCTTATCAGCATGCCAGGCCCTCTGAAAAGCACATATTTTCTACTCTGCAAATGACACCTTCACTTCATTCACCACAGGGTCTGGCTGTATAATGAAATTCATTACTTTCAGAGGAGATAACTCTGATTAGTGTCACAGTACACCTCTACCTCTTAAATGATTCAGTCATTTAATTGGCTGACCACGTGATAAGAAACATAACTATTTATTTTAGCCCTGAAATGAACAGATTGAGTGTAAATAATTTGACACTCCACCTGTCAGTTATGGGCAGATCGGTAGTGTATCGCCTGGAATGAAGCTTTGGCTACATATCGTTTTCCTCATCAATGTATTGCAGCAGCTGTGTTCTTTTACCAGGGTCTAGGTGTTCGAGGACGGGAAACTGTAAATACGGTAATAAACTACTACTACTACTACTACTACTACTATTGTAACGTTAATAAAAGTAGTAGTTCGTGTGTGGCTAGAAATAGTTAAGGTGAGGTAGATTTATTGTAAGAAAAAGTGTACTGTTATGTGACTAGCATTGCTACCTGGGAAGGGTGGAGTAGTGGTACTATATCATTTAGGATAATCGACCCTTATTGTCATTTCTTGTATTCTTTGGTAATTAAGTTTTAAATACAATTTCTAGTGTGTTCTAATGTTTTTATACTTTTCTATAATTTATTTACATTTCTCAGAATCCCTTTTATTCCTTCTTTTCTCGTATAGTCTACCTTTTTATTATTGCTCCCAGAATTCGGAAGAAACCCTTTGTATTTTATTATGAGTTTACTACCTCATATTTTCTATTCCTTTCTCGAAACTTGAAAGAGTTAGCTTCTTTAGTCGGAAATTCAGTCAGTTCAAGTTGCCATACGATCGTGACTGAGTGCAATTAGATAGTGTTAAAATACTGTGAATACATTGTAAGTTACGGGAAAAAGTCTGCGTACTGTATGTTAACATTGTAATTGATTGTAGGTAAGAGGCTTTTTTAATCACTAATGTGTGTACGTTGCAATCTGTTCAATTCAGAACAATAAGCGACCCCATGACTCAATGAGATGAAGATGATGTGTATGCCATGTAAATAAGGTGCACTCTTGTTCAGACCCAGACCGACCATTACTAAGAGAATATGTTTAATTGAACCCCAAACATCAAAGCACGCCGGTAAGCACTGTCTAGTATTCAAATTCGTGTAAAATTAACTTCTTTTGCCAGGAACCGTCGTCTTCGAAAATCAGTTGTTAAATAGTTAACTCGGGGCGGCGACTCTACCGGTAGACCAACCCGATGAGACAGGCTATTATCAAGTGTTAGATAATTGTCATTATTAGTTAAGTTAATTTAAGCTATATGTTTAGTCATTAATTTAATAGTTAACTGTTAGTGGTCTAAGCATAATAATTACATAATTGCAATTCATAATCTCGTAAAGAAATAATTGATATAAGTTTAAAGGAAGTTTAATCATTATTTATTATACCCAGATCCCGAATGAACCCACGCTTAAGTGTTACAGTATGAAGGAAGAAGTCTTTACAGTTAATTATATAAATTTAATATTTAAGTACTATTTAGTTGTGGATACATCAAGAAAGGTGGTTTATAAATCAATATTTAAAACCAATTCGCTGAACGCTAATACAAACTAAATAAAGTGCATTCTTGTGTATCAAGAATCAATGTCAGTTTCAATGAATCAAAAACAATTAATAGATTATTATTTAAACTAGCAAAACACCTTGGTCTAACCCTACCTAATTTAAAAACGTCGTTTTTCAAAATAACAACAGTATAACCAATACTTCAGAAAATCATTCGTTTATCATTGGTGCGCAAATCAATGTCAAGAATATTAAACTAAAAATGAAAGTAGAATAAAGTAGGCATAATCGAAAATTAAATTATAGAAAACAAATTGTATTAAGTGTATCGAAGTGGAAAATTTACATGAAAATGTCACCTACGCTTTGGAATTCCATTACATGTTATATTGTAACCTCAAAAGTGTAGGTATTCAATTCAGTCTGAAATAAAATCACAATGTAATCTTTGTAAAGGAAACCCCACAAAAATATATACATTTTAATATAATTAAACTTAAATAATACTTTAGTCTGCTGTGATAATACAGTACAGGATTAATACCGTACAGTAGGCCTACAGGATTAATAAAATTATAGGTTAGTTTTGTCACAGTCTCAAAGCACGCCGTAAAGACTAGATTCAATTCTTTCCGCCAAGGTAACTAGTTAGTTGGTAGTGATGGGTTAATCGACAGTAAATAAATATTTTAAAAAATTACTAAAATGTCCAAACTACAGAAATACCAGTCGCACAAGCAACACGAGTGGAAAAAATAGAGCACGCGCTATTCTTGAAAGAGTGACTTCGGTGACTAGTAGCAAGGAAGTGGCGTGCGTCTGGGTGTGGCACTCTGGTGGAATGTAGTCGTATTTTTTTCGGTGTAGTTAGAAGGAATCACATGCTACTGGTCGCAAAATTTGTGAATTATCGTGCCACGCCGCTCCCACGTTACTCTGGTGGAATTCCGCCCTATCAGTGCGGTGGCAAAGTAAAAATCCATTTGCCCACTAAAAAAAATCCACACCACCATGCCTACTTTACACTACCACTCACTTTACTGGTAATATACCAGTGTAAACACGATAAGATAGTGTTGTTTAGTGTTGATGATTGTTGTTTAGGTCATCAGCTAAAAGGCTGGTTTGAACCTCTAGAGGCTTTACTAAGTAAAATGAGGAGTGAGGTGGTTTACCATTGCCTTCCTCACTGAATAGAAAAGTATGCTTGTCAGCATGCCAGGCCCTCCAAAAAGCATCTACTTTCCATCCGGCAAGTGACACCTTCACTTCGTTCATCACAGGGTCTGGCTGTATAATGAAATTCATTACTCTCCGAGAAGATATTGTGACAAGTGTCTTTTACACCTCTACCTCTTCTGTTCTTAAATGCTTCAGTCATAATTAACTGGCCATGCGATAAGAAACAGAATTATTTTTTGTAGCCCTGAAATTAGCAGATCGAGTTCAAATAATTTAACATTCCTGTTGTTTGCAATAGTTTTGATTAGTGAATGAAATAAAAATTTGTCGATTATTTTTGTAATTTATCAATTTTGATTAGTGATTTTGTCTAATTATACTAGACCTTTATTATTTTTTGTGTAAATTAATTTTACTGTGTTATTTGTTGCCAAGATAATTTAAATAATGAAGTGGTCTGAATCTGAATCTTATTGCATTGTACCGCGAAGATGAATGTTTGTGAAACATTAATAAATAATTATAATTTTATTATATAATAAATAATAATTTTAAAACTATTAAATAAGGAATGACAACTCAATGTTTATGGGACATACTATGTTATTTATTACATTGGCATGCGTGAATGCATAATGAGGTACAATTATTGTACTCTACCACCATGTGCGGTTAAAAAGTAAGCTAGTTAATCTGCCAAAAATATATAAATGTAAACCTAGCCATAAGAGTTGTAATCGCTCTCCGACATCTCAAAATTTTAATATATATACTATAAAATTTTATATACCAGAATATTAAAAACTCTGGTGTGAAACACCCACACAACTTTCTCTTGCCAATGCAAATATTGAACAATATAACCTAACAAAATAGTAATAAAACTTTAGAAATAAATAAAAAAACTATCTCAATAAACATTTTTTTTGTAATCCCTTATGTGTACGTTGCAATCTGTTAAATTCAGAACAATAAGCAACCCCATGACCCAATGAGATGAGGATAATGTGTGAGACGTGTAAATGACGTGTAAATTAACCATACTCTCTCAGGAATGGTCGACCTGGGTCTGAACACGACTACACCTCATTGACACGTCATACACATCATCCTCATCTCATTGGGTCATGGGGTTGCTTATTGTTCTGAATTGAGCAGATTGCAACGTGGTACACAAATTAGGGATTGCAAAAAAAAAACATAACCTCATTTTAATCATGAGTGAAAGACACAAATGAAAATCAACCTCAGTTTGGCTTAAAAATCCGTAAAACTCAAAACTTAAAAAATCAACGGCTCCTACGAATTATTTAAATCGCCTCATTTACTACACTTTTTTACTCTATATCTATAAGATAGGGTAAGCGCCATGTCTGCTGAAATTCCTGGGGTTCTGTGCTCTCGTAGATTTTTTAAGATTGCGGCCTTGTATTTTAGAGAAAATGTGTGTATAATCAAAGTTGAAGAACATTTAATAACCTAAAACTTTTATTTCAAACATTTTTGAAGTGACTACTTCTTTTGGCGCGCCTGGACTGTATTTTTTGCACAGGAAAATCTTTGGTTTGGCGTCACGTGACGCTTAACTATCATAGTTTAAACTAAGTTGCCCGCAACTGTAGTTTTAATTTAAAGAGTAGTCACTTCTGACGGTCGGTCCTACAACTGCTGTTTATTGTACAACGCTTAGTTTAGCGACAATTAATAGGAATTTTCTGTTTATTTTTTCACCAAAATCGGTAAAAAGTGGGATTTTAAGATTGCTGCCTTAGTATGCACTTCATGACAAAAAATTATATAATTAAAGTTATAGGAAATAAAAAAATTACAACTTTTATTTCAAGCATTTTCTTCAACAGAGTCTATTTTATCGCCAATTAATGGTTTTTCGTATTTTATTTTTTCGTATTAGTTGATTTTCATTTTGCGTCATTCACTCATGATTAAACGTAGGTTTTTTTGTTCATTATCTATATTGGCAAGATAAAGTCGTGTAAGTGTTTCACACAGATTATTTATATTATTACATTTTGGCACCCAAGGTGTCGGGCCAGATCTCCAAAATCAAAATTAATAATAATAATTTATTGTCATGGTAATTTTGTTACATCATTAAAAGGTTTCGGAGGCAGTTTTGTTATTTATCAAAAACCAGTCCCGAAAGAACTTGGAACAACCATTACTATATTTTACTGTGTTTTCGTTGAGTTAAAACTAGGGTACGCCGCATAAGGTATGTGGTGCGTTCTTAAGTTTTGGTTGTTAGCGGGCTAACATGCATAGAATATTCTGATTCTTATTTTACGTTTTACTTTCTCTTGCCTATATAATATATAGGAAGGAAGTATTGCTTTCATGTCGATTTTTCGAAATCGAGTTTTCACCAGATATACACGTTTTCAGACCCCCAAACCCAAAAAAAAATGTGTTTAGCAATTGGTCTGTATGTATGTGTGTGTGTGTGTGTGTGTGTGTGTGTGTGTGTGTGTGTGTGTGCGCGCGCGCGCGTGTGTGAACAAAATATCTCACGAACGAAACTGAAATTTAAGTTATTATTACTACTAGAGGACTCAACACGAACATTTTCATCAAAATCGGTCAACCGGTAGTAGTAGTTTATTCGTGTTTATTTGGTAGTAGTTTGTTTAATTTTTCACTTTCATGCGATTTTCTCAAAAACGGCTCCTACGATTTTTTTAAAAATCGCCTCATTACCACATTTTTATGCTCTACATAATAGGTTAGGCGCCAAGTCTGCTGAAATTCTTGGGGAGGCTGTGCTCTCGTAGAAAAAAATGATTTTTTTAAAATCGCGGCCTTAATATGCATTTTAGGGCAAAAGTGTATATAATCAGTCGTAAAAATTTTAAAAACCTACAACTTTAAATCCAAAAATTTCTTTGTATAACGTTTAGTTTAGCGGTAATTAATGATTTTCTGTTTTCTTCATTAACATCTTAAAAAAATTGATTTTTTTAAGATTTCCACCGTAGTATGCAAAAGTGTTTGTAATCAAATTTATAGAAAATTTAAAGCTCTACAACTTTTATTTAAAGAAATTTCCTCTGCAGAGCCTAGTTTAGCGTCAAAGTGTGATTTTCCATATTAATAAGCTAAACTAAGGTTGGTTTTCATTTTGCATCATTCACTCATGATTAAAATTAGGTTATGTTTTTGAGGTTACTTTTCTTTGTTTATTACTAACGTTATGTTATATTGTATATTATTTGCATTGGCAAGAGAAAGATGTGTGAGTTATTTACATCAGATTTTTATTGATACTAAAAGAAAGAAAGTATTCTACCTCCTGGGTTAACGTTAGAGTCGTACCTATAGTTCATTTGATTTATGATTTCCAGTCACGTCATTCTAATATTATATCCGTAATTCATATTAATGAACTATATGTTTTGATTAAACATAACCTCTAAATAATACTGTGTAGGTAGTTATTATTATTGACTTCGTAATGTGAATGATTCATTTTTATATAGTCAACTGTTAACTTCAGGTCAAACCGTTATATTTTTCTTATGTTCCCGACCATTTCTTGAATTGTTTAAGAACTTTATTGAATGCTCAAGATGTTTCAATTTTAATTATGCAAATGTTCTTCAGCATATTATTTCAGTTTATCACCGCACATATCTAATTGTTTAATTACACACATCGTAATTTTGATTATGAAAACTTTCTAGTACTTATGACTTCACTTGATACTAATGTCTGATTACTTCAATTTTTGAAATAAGCGTACTTTCAAATTTTGAACTTTATCTTTGCTTTAACCCATCGGGTAGGTCTAGAGGTAAAGTCGTCAACAAAATCAGCTGTTTAACAGCTGATTTTCGGAGACGAAGGTTCCCGGTTCAAATCCTAGTAAAGGTAGTTACTTTTATACTTTCAAATTTTGAACTTTATCTTTGCTTTAACCCATCGGGTTGGTCTAGAGGTAAAGTCGTCAACAAAATCAGCTGTTTAACAGCTGATTTTCGGAGACGAAGGTTCCCGGTTCAAATCCTAGTAAAGGTAGTTACTTTTATATGGGTTTGAATACTAGACAGTGATTACCGGTGTACTTTGATGGTTGGGGTTTAATTAACCATACTCTCTCAGGAATGGTCAGCCTGGGTCTGTACAAGACTACACCTCATTTACACGTCATACACATCTCATTGGGTCATGGGGTTGCTTATTGTTCTAATTGAACAGATTGCAACGTACACAAATTAGGAATAATCTTTGCTTTAAAATGATTGGGTGTATGTGTCTGTGCGCGGGCGCGTTAATGTGGGAACATAATTTTGTATCTCAAGAACTAAATACCGCATAGTTTGTCATATGTGAATTGGCGCGCGTAGCTATAGAAAAATTGTATTCATACCTCTCTTCATCCCTCGATCACATGTACAAGATAACTCACAAACAACGTGACAGAAAATGAGTTAATTTTTTATTTATTTTCTCGATTAGAAGGATCAAATATTTAAACAGTTTGTGGTCTTACGAAACACCCTGTACTTCTATAGCTTTTTCTAGTTGATGCGCCGATTCAGTTTACACTTACTAGAACTAAAGGTAGTTTACACTTACTGGAAGTTAGGTAGTATCATAAAAAAACCCGTCTCAAAAATTTTCATCAAAATCGGTCAACTTGAAGTATTAGATTATTCGTGCAATTTTCACAAAAACGGCTCCTACAATTTTCTTTAAAATCGCCTCATTTAGTGCTACACATTTTTTGTACTACACGATATAGGATAGGCCGTATGTCAGCTGAAATTCGTGGGGGGCTGTTCTCTCGTAAATAATTGTTTTTTAAGTTTACAGTCCTAATACGCATTTTAGGGTAAAAGTGTAATAATCAAAGTTGTAGGAAATTAAAAAACGTACAACTTTTATTTCAAACATTGTTTTCAACAACGCTTAGTTTAGCGTCAATTAGTTATTTTCCGTTTTTGCTCATTTAAATCGGAAAAAAAATGGATTACGGTCTTTGTATGCAGTTTATGACAAAGCGTATATAATCAAAGTTGTTGTTGTTTAGGTCAACAGACGAAAGGCTGGTTTGAACCTCTAGAGGTTTTACTAAGTAAACACGAGGAGCTAAGTGGTTTACCATTGCCTTTCTCAATGAGTGGAAAAGTATGCTTATCAGTATGCCGGGCCCTCCGAAAAGCACCCTTCAGACCCTTCCACCCTACAGAAGTCACCTTCACTTCATTCACCACAGGGTCTGGCTGTATAATGATGAAATTCATTACTCTCGGAGGAGAAAACTCTGACTAGTATCTTTTACACCTCTACCTCTTCTGTTCTTAAATGCTTTAGTCATATAATTGGCTGATCATGTGATCAGAAATAGAACTATTTTTTGTAGCCCTGAAACTAAAAGATCAAGTGCAATTAATTTAACACCCCACCTGCCTGTTACGGGAAAAATCCAAGTTATAGAAAATTAAAAACCAAAATTTTTAGCGAACAAACTATCTCATGAACGGAATTCCATACGAAGTTGAAACTTGGAACTTAAGTTAGAGAGAGACTCGTTAGGAGACTCGACATGACAATTTTCATCAAAATCGGTCAACTCGAAGTAGTAGTTAATATGTGTAATTTTTCACTTTTTTGTAACACCATCAAAAATGGCTCCTCCCATTTTTTTTAAAAATTGCCCCATTTACTACACTTTTTTTACTACATTTTCCATCTACAAGGTAGGGTAAGTGCCATGTCTGCTGAAATTCTTGGAGGAGGGGCCTGTGCTCTCGCAGTAAAAAATGTTTTTTTAAAGATTGCACCCTTAATATGTATTCAAGAGCAGAAGTGTATATAATCAAAGTTGTAGAAGATTATGAAACCTACAACATTTATATCTCACATTTTTTTTTGTTCAACGCTTAGTTTAGCGCCAATTAGCGACATTCTATGTTTACCTTTCATAATCGGAAAAAATGGATTTTTTTTAATATTCGGCCTTAGTATGTATTTTACGACAAAATGTATATAATTAAAGTTAGGCTACAGTAAATAAAAAATCTACAAATTTTATTTCAAGCATTTTCTTCTACAGAGCTACGTTTAGCATCAAAATTAGTGATTTTCTGTATTTTTAAGTTCTACGTAGGTCGATTTTCATTTTGTGTCATTCACTCCTGATTAAAATTAGCTTATGTTTTTCATTTTATATTGGTTACTAATGAAGAAACATAGGTTATATTTTTCATTATTTACATTAGCAAGAGAAAGTCGTGTGAGTGTTTTAAAACAGATTTTTTTTAAATTATGGCTTGCAAATTTATGACTGCACCAAAGCAAACAACCTAAATGCTATCCAAAGATCCCAAAACAAGGTGCTCCAGTAACATTGCAAAAGCTTCATGGTATGCTCGCAACAGAGACATCCATCGTAACTACAGGTGAATACAGTAACTGAAGAACTGTGAAAGTGTACCAAGAAACATGAAGATCGTCTTCACAATCACGTCCAGTTGAAACACTTCAATTGTTGGACATTTGTGAAATAGTTAGGTAACTGGAAGGGACTAATAAGTTGTAAATTTTTAGTGTATTAAGATAATTACTACAAAAAAAAATCTGGTGTAAAACACTGATACGACTTTCTCTTGCCAATGTAAATAAAGACCAATTAAAACTAACATTATAATGCTTTTCACGGTTGATGAGCTCTCCTGTTCCACGCGTTCAGACCAATCAGAACGTTTGCCAGCTTTGTCAGATTGTACGAATGTTTCAGCCTGACAAACATTACGCGCGCATGCGTATAGAGCCGTAGTAGTTCGCTCGTATTTTACATCTCGTACTGAACACATCGATTATAGAGCGCGTTAGCATGCAATAGTTTATAATATAATCAGCTGATTGATTGAGAAAGGATTAGGTACTTCATGAAAATTAATAAGAACAAAACAAAAGTGTTAAGCGTAAAAGTGTTAAGTAAGAGTGGTTTAGAGGAGATGGGAAATTTTAAAGTAGGTAACAAAAACATACAGGAACTTGGGGAATTCCGTTATCTAGGAAGTCAAATAACAAAGGATGAAAGAAGCACAAGTGATACCAAAAGCCGGATTGTTACAAACATTGATGTACAGATTAGGAAAAAAATTTTAAAACTGTGTTTGGAGAAGAGCATTATATGGGAGTGAAACGTGGGTGATAAGGGCTGTAGAAAGAAAGAGAATATTAGATTTTAAAATTTGTTATTATAGGGAAATGTTAAAGATTAGGTGGATGGACAAAAGAAGTAATTATAGGTTCTTACAAGAGTGAATGAAAGAAGAAGTATGTAGAAACAACTTACCAGAAGAAGGGATAGGTTAGTGGGGTAAATCTGAAGACATCCAGGTATTGGTCTATCAATAATGGAGGGTAATATTGAGGAAGTGAATTGTAGGGGAAGGCAAAGGTTAGAATATTTAAAGCAAATTACAAAAGATGTAGGGTGTTGCAGGTATGTACATATGAAACGACTTGCGCAAGATAGAACAAAATTTTAAATGATAAAAATTACTAATGGCAGCTTATCATGGCCTCATTCTGTCTCATATCCGTTATGGTATCTTAGTATGGGGTAATTCTAGCATGGGTAATATGAATAGGGTTTTTAAAATTCAAAAGAAAGCTATTAGGTGTATGGTGGGAGCTAACCAGCTAACCTCATGCAGGCCACTATTTAAGGAGCTTAAATTGCTTACAGTTCCCTCTCTCTACATTTTTGAGGTGATTATGTATGTTAGGCAAAATAATTTTATGCAGAATTTCAATGTTCACAATCATAACACGAGAAACAGAAATGATTATTATGTGGCTAATCCCTCCACAAAATTGTTTGAACAAAAACCTACTTATGCAGGGAGAAAATTCATGAATAAATTATCCCAATTTTTAAAATGTTGTGAGGATTTGAATTCCTTTAAAAGAAATCTGAAAAATTACTTGATCGGTGAAACTTTTTACAGCGTACAAGAATTTCTTTCTTGATAGTAGTGATACATTGTGTAATTCTTATATATATTTCAGGTGTTATAGCTGACATATCCTATACTCCTCCTGGAGTCTCCAGGGCGCAAAAAAAAACCTTGTAGAACTGCATCAAACCAGTCAAGAGACTGAAGACAAAAAAGAAAAAAGCATTAAAATAACTTTATATCTCCTACTCTACCTCTATCAGCCACAACTGAACTGTTCAGTTCCTACAATTTACTTGTTGTTGTTTAGGTCAACAGCCGAGAGGCTGGTTTGAACCTCTAGAGGTTTTACTAAGTAAAACGAGGAGTGAGGTGGTTTACCATTGCCTTCCTCACTGAGTGGAAAAGTACGCTTATCAGCATGCCGAGCCCTCTGAAAAGCACATATTTTCCACTCTGTAAATGACACCTTCACTTCATTCACCACAGGGTCTGGCTGTACAATGAAATTCATTACTTTCAGAGAAGATAACTCTGATTAGTGTCTTTTACACCTCTACCTCTTTTGTTCTTAAATGATTCAGTCATTTAAGACACTTGACACGCTACAATTTGACACGCCACCTGTCTGTTATGGGCAGAATTTACAATTTACTTACAGAAGTTTTTTATCTGATAATTTTTATTTAAAAATGTTGCTGCTTAGTTTCAAAAGTACAATAATTATCTACATGCTTCTTTACTGATACCCATGATTGTATGAATGACAATGGTGGATACATATATACTGCAATAACAGAAAGGGAAATTTTGAGCAGAAACACATGAAAAAATTGCGACAAAACCAGTAATAATCCTGTCTATAAAGCCAGTGAGGAGAACCACAATAATGCTCAAATGTTGGAATCAGTCCTATCATCAAGATTGTTTTTTACTTTCTCTTGCCTATATGAATATATTCTAAGAAGGAAAGTATTGTTTTCATGTCAATTTTTGGAAATCAAGTTTTCACCAGCCGGCCGCATTGGCGCAGTTGGTAACGAGCTCGCCTCTAATCATGCGGGCCTGGGTTCGAATCCCACTCAGGCACGGCATATTTTCATACGTTACAAAAAATCATTTCATCTTTCATTGTACAATAGTTACACCCCAACGTCGTCGCTAATGACCTCAGTAGCTGATGCGACGTTAAATAAATAATAAAAAAAAAAGTTTTCACCGGATATGCACATTTTCAGACCACCTGAATCCAAAAAACATGTTTTAGGGATTGGTTTGTGTGTGTGAACAAAATATCTTAAGAACGGAACATCATACATAGTTGAAATTTGAATTTAAGTTAGGTACCACTAAAGGACCCGACACAAAGATTTTCATTAAAATCAGTCAACCAAAAGTGGTAGTTTATTCGTGTTCTCCTACAATTTTTTAAAAAATTGCCTCATTTACAATATTTTTTATGCTCTACATAGTAGGGTAGGCGCCATGTCTGCTGAAATTCTTGGAAAGGCTGGGCTCTCAAAGAAAAACTGGTTTTTTTAAGATTGCAGCATTAATATGCATTTCAACGCAAAAGTAAATATAATAAAAGTTGTAGACAATTTAAAAATTTACAATTTTTTTTCAAACTTTTCTTTGTATTACGCTTAGTGTAGCAGTAATTACAGAGTTTCTATTTATTTTCATGAAAATCTTCTGTAAAAAATGGATTTTTTAAGATTTCGGCCTTCGTATGCATTTAACGACAAAAGTTTATACAATTAAATTTATAGGAAATTAATAACAACTTTCATTTTAAGCATTTTTCTCTAGAGCCTAGTTTAGCATCAAAGAGTGATTTTTCATATTAATAAGCCAAACTGAGGTTGGTTTTCATTTTGGATCACTCATTCATGATTAAAATAAGGTTATGTTTTTGAGGTTAGTTATTTGTTTATTTCTAATGTTAGGTTATATTTTTCACTGGATTTTTTGGACTGGCAAGAGAAAGTCGTGTGAGTGTTTCACACCCGATTTTTTTTTTTTATTACCAATATAACTGCATCCAGGAAACTCCAGAAGGAAATATAGGATATGTCAAAATAAAACTGATAAGCCTCAATTTTAACACTGTTAAAATCATTACAAATTCATTTATTACCACAACTTATAGTCTACTAGAAATAGCATGATAAGTCTCTGAATAGTGGTAACTTTTCAAAATAAAAAGTCCCTTTTCGAAAGTAAAATTTCCCTTTCAATTATTCTAACAAAATATAATAATTATACATCTTTGTTTTGCAATTTTGAAAACATATGGAATTAATTATTTTACTGGCATTTGTTATCGTTGCATTCAGTAACCCATACATTCAATACACAAGATATGATTAATTAATACACTAATATTTAATAATTAATTTTTAATAAGTAATAATTTAATAAAATAACTATTAATTAATAAATTTGATATCCATTTTCCATGTGTTATTGGAAAAATCTTCTTTTTCTTTTTCATTATTAATTTATCTTTCATTCACTGCCAGGGAAAGTTAACACAAATAAAAATCCCTTAAGCGGTAGCATTGACGCAGGAGTGCATTAAAAAATTCCCTTTGTTCTTTATTCTGTTTAAGTAATACTATCATACTACTTCGAATGGACTGTACTTGCTTACTTCAATAAGCGTGTCATCCAACAATTTTTATACACAATTTGCCTTAGCATTAACTTATTTTTCAATCCAAAACTATTTAGAAAAGAATTTATGTACATTGTTAAATGTTTTATCAATTAAGATTTTTTTGCTCTTTTTTAAACAAATTTAAATTATCACAATTTTTTAAAGCTAGTGATAATTTACTGATGTATCTGTATGGATGTACCCGATTGATGTAAGTAGGTTTTTGTTCAAACATTTTAGTGTTGTGATTAGCAACATAGAAATCAATTCTGTTTCTTGTGTTGTGATTCTGGACATTTAAATTCTGTAAAAAGGTATTTTGCTTTATGTATATTTTCACTTCAAAGATGTACAAAGAAGGAACTGTAAACAATTGAAGTTCCTTACATAACGATCTGGATGAGGTTAATTGGTAATCTACAATTGTACACAATAGATTTTTACTGAACTTTAAAAACTCTTTACTATAGTTGTTTGCACGTTCAGTTGACACAATGGATCTTATGGGGATCATCACTGCTATTATCGCAACTAAAAACATCAATTAAAGGCATCTGGATGACTATATAAATACATTTTTAAACCTTTAAAGCACACAAATTTTTTTAAGGTAGACGTACAATTTAAGTTTTGGTTAACAGAAAAAAATGATGTATTATGTAGAATGTTTAATGAATTGTAAAAAAACAAAAAAAAAAATCTGGTGTGAAACACTCACACGACTTTCTCTTGCCAGTGTAAATAACTAACGATAAAACTAACATTAGTAATAAAACATTAAAAATAAATAAAAAACTAACCTTATTTCAATCATGAGAGAAACACGCAAAATGAAAATCAACCTCAGTTTGGCCTAAAAATACGGAAAATCACTCATTCACGCTCAACTAGGCTCTGTAGAGAAAAATGCTCTAAATAAAAGTTGTAGATCTTTTAATTTTCTATAAAATTGATTATATACACTTTTGTCATAAAATGAATACTAAGGCCGAAATCTTAAAATAATCGATTTTTCACACGTTTTCGTGAGAAAAAAAACAGAAAATCGCTAATTACCGCTAAACTAAGCGTTATACAAAAAAATGTTTGAATCAAAAGTTGTAGAATTTTAAATTCTCTACATTTTTTGTTATATAAATGTTTGCGCTATAATACATATTAAAGCCGTAATCTTAAAAAAACACTGTTTTTACGCGAAAACAGCCTCACCAAGAATTTCAGCAAACATGGCGCCTAATCTATCTTGTAGAGAATAAAAAAGTGAATAAACCAGGCGATTTTTAAAAAAATCGCAGGACCAGTTTTTGAGAAAATCGCAAAAAAGTGAAAAATTATACGAATAAACTACTACTTCCGGTTGACCGATTTTGATGAAAATGTTCGTGTCGGGTCCGGTAGTGGTATGTAATTTAAGTTTCAAGTTTGAAGTTCGTACGATGTTCCGTTCTTGAGATATTCTGTTCACACACACACAGACCAATCGCTAAAAACATGTTTTTTGGGTTCAGGGGGTCTGAAAACGTATAGATCCGGTGAAAACTCGATTTCTAAAAATCGACATGAAAACAATACTTTCCTTCCTATATATTCATATAGGCAAGAGAAAGTAAAAACTGTAAAAATATTTTCTTCTATTACCGGGGGGGGGGGGGGGTTTAGAAATTAATATCTTATGTATTTTACAGCAGACCTACTAATGTCTTCTCCATATTCCCTTGCCAAACACTCTGTGATAAATGTAAACAAATGACGCAATCGGTTATATTACAAATCTAAAAAATCTTTCCCAGTACAAATATTGAAAAAATGTTTCACATTTAGAATCTGCATATGAAGTTGAGTATAAACTTACAGAGTTAATTATTAACCCTTTGAGGACTGTCGTCTTGTATATGCGACGGCACTTACATGCCAAGGCTAGAGTGAAGTGGCATACAAACTCATGTTCGAACTTTCCAGAAGAAATACTATGTTCCGCATTCTATTGGCTTTAAAATGAGTTAGTACTTTATAATTATATTAAACCTTGACCAACTGAAATTAGAGAACATTTCTTTACCAAAATATATAATTAAACAAAAAGGTGTTTTTTTTCTCTTTGTTCTGAATTTTTTCTGAAATGTACGTAGACGAAAGAAATAAGTGAATATTTGATGACTATAGAATCTGATGAAGAAGAGTATTAAAGAGGATAATAACAAAGAACTTTGCAGGAATTGACGTTAACTATAGAACACAATTCTGTCACTGTCAACAGCCTTTGGCCGAAAGATGTACTAAAATATTTTTTCTTACATTATTGTAGTTTTTAAATTACAACTTATTTTGTAACGAATACATAAAATTAAAAGTTACAAAAAACATGAAAAATTCAAGACAAACCATGTAGTCATCAAGGTATGAAATGTCATGAAAATACGTAGTCTGTGCAAGCTTTATTTCATGTAAAAACTTAGTAGTTAAAAAGTTAATAGTCATACAGACTACTCTACATTACAAAGGTTTGTTATTGTTGAGGCGAAGAATGTTATTGGTTATGATGGCACTGATTGATCTAGAAAGCCGATGTTTGTGTATGTGCTAGTAGCAGTCAGAGCCCCATAAGAAATACACTGTCCTCTACTGATCCATTGTGTCAACTGAACGTGCAAACGACTATAGCTATTTTGTGATGAATTACACCCAACTAATATACAGAGTGATTTTTTAGTCCTGTTACCCAATTGTTAATGTCTGGTAATATTTTTCTAAAAAAAATAAATTTTGTTTTGTGACACTAAGTTGGTAGCCCTACTCAACCAGTATGGATATGGCAGTGTGAGTTGATTCTCCTTGAGCTGTGTAAAATTTTGTGCCATTTCCAGTCGTGCTACGAACAGAATGTCTTTTATCCTAAAACAATCTCTTGTTTAAATCTGGAGGCTGAAGCTCTAGAACTAATCGTATGTGATACGGATACAATTTCAATTTTTTAGCAGCTTTCTGAGCACTCGAACATGACAAATCAACATGCGAGAAAGTTTTTGTAAACTTTTCCATGGAGAATTGAGCAATCTTGTTTTCACATTCTCTTAATGTCATCTGTCAAGAGAGTTGGTCGACCACTATGTTTTCTGCTGCAAACAATACTTGCCTCTAAAAATCAGTTAGTTAGCCTAGAAATTGACTAGAATAGAGTGGAGGAACACCAAAAAATTTAATTTGAAATGATTCTTTTACACTCGCATATGATTTTGTAGCAAAATATTGTTCAAGAATGAAAACCCGTTGTTCTAGGGTAAAAGACATTCTGTTCGTAACACAACTGGAAACAGCACAAAATTTTATGCAACTCAAGGAGAATCAACTCAAACTGTCGTATCTATACCGGTTGAGTAGGGCTACCAACTTTGTGTCACAAAACAAAATATCCCTTTCTTAGAAAAAAATTACCAGACATTAACAATTGGGTAACAGGACTAAAAAATCACCCGGTAGCATACTATAGTACATTCCAGTTAAGTTGTCAGTAGATTCATTGCTGTGGAACGGCAACTGCTCATTGGTTGTTTGTGTTGAACACAACAACCGTTTCACTTGTAGGCTGGTGAGTCACGTAGGCCTATATGTGTTAATATTAGTGTTAATTTTTATTATAATAGTGTTTGTAATATTTTTAAACGTATGATATTAATATATGTTGTTTTAATTTTAATAAGTAGTACTATTAGTTCGTAGTTACATTCTCTTAAATCTCCGGTTAAACGAAACAAGCGCGGACAAGGCATTAATTCTAAACAAAAACTATTAATTATAAATGCTTTGAAATCTTTTAAAACTGAACATGCTAATATAACAATTAGTGAAATTGTAGCAAAAACTTCAGCAATGGTAGGGGTCTCTGAACGATCAGTTTACAGAATAATTAAGGAAAAGAAAATTACTGGTCAAGTCAGATCTCCAACTAAAAAGCGAAACAGAGTTAACACGATTAGCAATTTGCTGGACGAAGCAACAAAAATTTCATTTAATATTTTCATTTTTAAAGTTTCTTATAAAGTTACTTCAAGTTTTACCTCTGCGTGTGGGTAGATCTCTATCAAAATGCGGTTTGAACTGTTCCTTCGTGCACAACCTGTGAATTGGAATTTATTTTCTAGGCACTGCCAACTTAACTGGAATAGACTATAGATATGACATAAAATTAAACCATGGTAAGCTGCTATTAGCAGCTTTCCATTTTTAATCTCTTCAAAGTTGTTTTAATGCAAATACCCCAGATGATATTTTACCATAGATATGATTGGTATAAAAATCTATCAAGTGATGGCAGACCTTGAAGCTGTGTCTTTTACTGTTGCAGGTAAAACCTGCTCATGAAAGACAGTAAAAACTGTCTGTGGAGCCATAACCTACAAATGTAAAGGCAATAACAAAGAACAATAGTAATAATAGTAATGAATTTTATTAATATAATAATAATAAATAACAATAAAATATTTTTCACTTTTTAATTAATTATTATTTTATAGTTCAATGCAGTAATAAAAAACAATAATAATAAAAACTATTTAAAAAAAGTTAATTAAACATTACTTAAGTAAACTGTAATAAAAATAATCATATTTACGTATACAACTTAATATGTAATAACAATAAAAAAGCAAGAATATTTTAAAATATTAATAAATTTATTTAAATACACTAGTTTTAAAATACTAATGGGTGTTAACAAAGTAACGGAACATCATAATAATTTTTTAATATTAAATTTAGTAAATTTTCTTTAAGATAATATTGTGACACAGCAGGTTAGCAAACAAAAATATATTAATAACAATAGCTGTTGTATGAAATTTTGAAAGGTTGTGATTTATTACCTGTGAGCATGGTCAGTATTGTTTGACAGTTGTATTTTATTCCATTAGGCTATTGGTATATATTATATTTATTTTCTAGTTTATTCTATTTTATTTATTTTCAGTTCTATTATTCTTTTATGTCTTTTTGTTATTGATTTCAGGATTATATCCTTTTTTCTCATATTTTCTAGTATCCTTTTGTGTACTTGTTTATTTTTTAACTTTATGTATTAGGGTTGTTTTTATATAAAGCTGATTTTTGTCAGTGAAGAGTAATAGGAAATCAGATGTGATTACAGTGTTAAATCCTGTTTGTACCTAACATAGGAGCAGTTCTGTAATTGTTTGGTTTGTAAGTACGGGTTGTAATTGTGTGATTTTAAATGTCCTTATTCCTTCAGATTTTTTTTGTTTTATATCAGACTGTTTTGCAATTATTGCTAATATAGACAGTGGAGAGTGATATATAAAAATGATTGCTGAAAAATGCTACATCTGATCGGGAATTGAAACTGGGTCCTCTGGTAAAGAAGTCAGTTATGTTAACCACTATACCATATATCAGCCTATTTTTTTCTTAGTTTAAGTCCTAACTTTTTAATATTGTACGTAATTAAATTAGTTTAATTATGTACTTTAAATAATAATTTTATTTACTAATAATTATATCCATAAAAATTACTGTAAATTAATAACAGACTTAACGAGGAAGGAAATAGTGATTTTGGTGAGATTAAGAATTGGACATACAAAGTTGACCTCCTGATTCACGGTGGCTGGTACTGATAGACCAATTTGTGCAAACTGTGATAAACCTCTTGCTATCAAGCACATTTTGGAGCAGTGCACAAACTACACAGATCTCAATAGGAGACTAAAAATGAAAGGAAGAATTAAGAAAGATTACGTTTAGTTTAGAGTCTGAAAAAAAGATGATACACTTTTTGAGACAAAACTGATTATTTATTTATTGTATGCTTGTTGCACATGCGGTGGGCTCTTTACACCCGTAGTATGTATTTTAAATGTTAGACATCTGACAAATTCTTATAAGAACTCAAATGTATTTTTGTTTTAAACTGTCATACGCTATTGGCACTCGGGTAGTTCTTACGTTTGCTTTCTACTGAGAAAGCATAAGCGAATATAATTTAAATACAGTAACAGCACTTTTCAGAACACTTCACACACTTCACTACAGTGTTCTGATGTATGGCGCAGAAGCATGGGAGTTAACAAAAAGAAATAAAGATAGACTGAATGCAGTGGAAATGGACTTCCTGAGACGCAGCTGCAGGGTATCTAGGATAGGGCACATAAGAAATGAAGAAATAAGAAGAAGAATGAATCAACAGGAGTCAGTTGTTGAAGCAATAGAAAGTCGCCAACTGTTATGGTATGGACATGTAAAAAGAATGTCAGAAGCTAGATGGCCCAAGTTCATAATGGAATGGACACCTCAAGAAAGGAGAAAAAGGGGGCGCCCTCCTAGAAAATGGGAGCAAGACATTCAAAACGCCATGAATTTGAGGCAACTGGCTCCTGAAGATACACTGGATAGGGGCAAATGGAGGTTGAGATGCGAGAAACGGCCTGATGATGCTGTAAGAGACCTCGCTTAAGTAGTAAGTAAGTAACAGCACTTTTTTGGTTGCAGTAAGTTTTTTAGACTTTTGCCGAAGCCTAATGACCATGGTAGTTGATTCCGATAAACACAAAAGAAAACTGTTAATAAATGCTTGTTATACATTTAAAAGGAAGTTATTATTTATTTATATCCCGATCTTAAAAAATTTTTAATTTCATAAATAGATTTCGAAATATATTAATAAAAATCTGGTGTGAAACACTCACACAACTTTCTCTTGTTAATGCAAATAATGAACAATATAACCTTAAATTAGAAATAAACAAAAAACTAACCTCAAAAAATATAATCTTAGTTTGTCTTAATAATACGGAAAATCATTCTTTCACGCTAAACTAGGCTCTGTTGAGTAAAATGCTTTAAATAAAAGTTGTAGATCTTTTAATTTTCTATAAATTTTATTGTATACACTTTTGTTGTACAATTCATACTATGCCCGAAATCTTAAAAAATCCATTTTTTTTACAGATTTTCATAAAAAATAAAAGTAAAAAAAATCACTAATTGCCACCAAACTAAGCATTATACAAATAAATGTTTGGAATAAAACTTGTAGGTTTTAAAATTTTTACAACTTTGTTTATATATATTTTACCCTCAAGTGCATATTAAGGCCACGATCTTAAAAAAAACCATTTTTTCAACGAGAGCATACCCTCTGCAAGAATTCCAGCAGACATGATGCCTACCCTATCACGTGAGCATTAAAAATGTAGTAAATGAGGCAATTTACGAAGAATCGCAAACAAATGAAAAATGACACGAATAAACTACTACTTCCGGGTGACCAATTTTGATAAAAATGTTCCTGTCGGGTCCTCTAGTAGTAACTTAAGTTTCAAGTTATAACTTCGTACAATGTTCCATTGCTAGGATATTTTGTTCACACAAACACAGACCAATTGCTAAAAACATGTTTTTTTGGGTTCAGGGATTCTGAAAACGTGTATATCCGGAGAAAACTCGATTTTGAAAAATCGATATGAAAACAATGCTTTCCTTCCTATATATTCATATAAGCAAGAGAAAATAAACATCTGATGTGAAACACTCACACAAAATTACGTTTTTAATGAGTAGATGTGAGTATTAATCATGAGCGAGTAATTTTATACCCCCCCCCCCCCACCTCCATGTGGTATCTCTCTACAAAATTTCAAATTTTGTTGTTTTTTCCTTGACGTGAATGTAGAATAAACAAAAATAGTGATGTATTGACATAAACCTGTAGGGTGTATCTGTGTAGTTTTTTGTGTATTTCACAGTTGTCTAGGAGATTGATGGCTTTTGGATTCAGATGGTTTTCAAGTCGTGTTTGGTAACTGGTGGAAAATTTCTGTATTTCTTTGTGTACGTTTGGAGTGTTTGTGTCTTACTATATTATAGTGTTGGATATGTACCAAGGTGAGTGTGACTTGTACTCCTGAGTTCTATCCCATATTTTCACACAGGTTTGAGTACCGTTTTATAAATTAATGCTTTGTTTTGTGTCGATAATTTGAATTTTCTATTAAGCATCCAATATCGCTGTTGATATTTAAGATTTAAGTGCTTTCTTTTGCTTCATATATGAGTCCTCCATGTTGGACGCCTGTCCAGGTGGAGGCGAAGATATTTTACTGTAATGGATAGTGGAATTTGCTATAAATAATGTGTATCATTATACATGACAATAAAATATTATTTATTTTCCTTTAAGCAGATATTCGGACTTTGAAACTACTTTTTTTGGTGAGACAACTACTAAAAACTATTCTGAAAATTTAATTTTTATAATAAAAAAAATAAATAAATCCAGTTAATATAAGACATTCCGTTACAATTCAAACACATCGGACATATTTAAAAAAATAATAATAAAAATAATTATTATAAACGTGATTATACTACTTTTAATAATTGATAATTAAAAATGAATAAAAGTTTGGTGTTTAATAATTTAATAAATATAAGTAATATGTATTTAAAATCTGTATATAATAAATACATATTAACCTATATAACCTTATTTTTATAATTAACTACAATATATATAAAAAATATACATCATATACCTGACCCATAACTACAAGTATGACAATAATAATAATAATAATAATAATAATAATAATAATTCAATAATTATTCTACTATTCTAGAATCACTATTAGAATGTAATTTCTTAATCTGTCTATAAAAAAAAAATAACAATAATAATAATAAATAATTAATAATATGAAATATATAAATAACAAAGCTTTTTTTATTATATATATAATTATTTTAAAAATAAGATAAATATTTATACAGATTGGTTCAAAAGTTTCAAGGTAATTTCTCAAAAGCTGATTCTGCTACATAATCTATTCTTACCCCACTGTCTTTTCACTTTTCTACTTTTAGAACATTTCTATGAGCTAAATATTTTATTAACGAGTTGTAGAACTCTGTGTGTAATAAAATTTTGATGGAACATTTATGAAAGAAACCCGGTGTGAAACATTCACATGACTTTCCCTTACCAGTGTAACTAATGAAAAATATAACCTAATGGAAAACATGAGTGAATGATGCAAGATGAAAATCAACCTATGTTCCACTTGAAATATAGAAAATCATTAATTGACACTAACTAGGCTTTGTAGAAAAAAAAATGTTTGAAAAGTTGCAGTTTCTTCATTATCTATAACTTTGATTATGTACACTTTTGTCGTAAAATGCGCAATAAAATTTCAATCTTAAAAAAATCCCGTGTTTTACCAATTTTGATAAAAAGATTTCTGCAAATCACTAATTGTTTCTAAACGAAGTGTTGTAGAAAAATGTTTGATACAAAGGGTTTTTAATTTTCTACAACTTTCATTGTAAACACTTTTACTCTTAAATGCATATTAATGCTGCAATAAAAAAAAATTTACCCCAAGAGCCTTCCCAAGAATTTCAGCAGACATGGTGCTTACCCTCTTGTAGAGCAAAAAAATGCATAGTAAAGAGGCGATTTAAAAGTTTTTGAGACATGGCAATAAAATGAAAAGCACATGAGTAAACCACTACTTCCAGTAGACCGATTTTGATGAAAATGTTTGTGTCGGGTCCCCTAATAGTATCGTTTTAAGTTTCAACTTTGTATGATACAATGTTCTTGACATATTTTGTACACACACAGACCAATTGCTTAAAAACTTTTTTTGGGTCTAGGGGGCCTGAAAATGAGTAATTCCAGTGAAAACTTGATTTTGAAAAATCAACATGAAAACAATACTTTCCTTCCCTATATATTCATATAGGGCAAGAGGAAGTAAAAAAATTTGATTGAACGGTTTTAATGTAGCTTATCTTGGCAGAGCAAAATATTTATGAGTCATAGGTCCATATAGACCTAAGATTGCATGGTATAAAGGTGTAATTTCTGTTTTAATGGACATATAGATTTTGGAAAAAAACTGTAAAGAATTCTGAGTCGATTATTAAGATGTTGGCACTTTGACGTTTGCTATCAAAAGAATTCCCAAATATTTAACTTTTGTATGTTGTGGAATAGGAATATTTATTTAAAATAAAATATTATTTTAAAATATTGGTGGACAAGTATCTCATCGCAACATAAATGTTATTTGAATAGATAACTCTGTATCAGTTTTCATTTTTGTTTAATGCATCATGGTATACTACCAACGCTGACATACATCGTGATTTAGATGTGCAGATAATTTGAGAAGAAATACATACTTTCAGTTTTAAATACAACAAACGTCTAAACAGTCATGTAAATCACCGAGTGTTGAATCTCTTAGACAACAGCAATGATGTACATAGACAAAACCGTGCTACCGTACTGGATCTACCAGGGCGATTCTGACAGTGTGATTTTAAATTGTAAATAACATACGAGGGGGTACCCAAAAGTAATCGGAATAGCTTTGCTGTGGGTGTTTCTTGTGTAGTAAGCATTTCTGCCGCATAAACATGTACAGCGCAACTCATTGCGAGTTCAGTGCCACCTGTGTTGTCGACCTGATTTGTTCTGTTCATCCGCAGTGATTGTTTTTGCTAGCCCTGTTTTGATCTTGTTTGGTTTTTTATGATGTCAAGTTTAAGTGAACAACGTGCACCTGCAAAATTTTGTTTTCTACTCGGTAAAAATGCTGCTGAAACTGTTTTAATGTTGAAAACAGCTTACAAAGATAACGCTATGGGAAAAAACTCAAGTATACAAGTGGTTTGCTCGGTTTAAAAATGGCGGCATGTCGATTGATGATAAACCTCGTTCTGGACGTCTGTCAACTGCCCGAATCGACAAAAATGTTAAAAAAATTCAAGAGCTTGTGCTCTCAGACCGTTGACTGACAGTTTGAATGTTTTCAGAAGATTACGCAGCAGTGTTCATCAAAAAAGACCCGATTTGTGGCAGAAGGAGACTGGTTCTTCCACCACAACAATGCACCTGCACACACAACCATCTCTGTTAAACAGTCTTTTGCTAAAAATGGCATGGTTTCACTGCCCCATGCACCTTACTCGCCTGACCTGGTTTCGTGTGACTTTTTCCTATTTCCACACATGAAAAGGAACATGGTTGACACCGATTTGACAACATTGAAGAGGTCAAGAAAAAAAACGAGGGAGGAACTGTCAACCATTTTTAAAGATGACTACAAAAATGTTTCGAACATTGGAAGCACCGGTGGGACAAATGTATTAGTTGTAATGGAGAGTATTTTGAAAGGGATAAGGTCATTTTGTAAAAAATTTGAAAATAAATAGCTTTTAAAAAATAATTCTGGTTTCTTTTGGGTACACTCTCATAGTGTTAATATTCTGACAACGGTTGGCGTGTTTCAGTGTGAATATTATAAACAATTAAATGAACATTTTTAATTATCTTCACAAAAGGTCAAGGTACATAGATTTTGAGATCTTTTATTATTTATTACATGTCCTTTATCTAATATTAATTTAATTCATAGTAAATAATTAGGAACAGTATAATATATTTTTATGTCATAATTTGTTAATTACACCAATGGTTTGTAATTTTTACATGTTGTGTTAGTTATAAGCGATACGTTGCATTTACTGTTATACAACATATTATCCATTAACAAAAGTTATGTGAAAAAAAATTCATTTTTAATTTCAATAACCACTCTTGTAGTAGATACAGCTGCATATTAAATATCATAAGAAACTAATAAAATTTTTTTTCGTTTATAAGGATTAAAAATAATCTATAGAATCAGCGCTCGAGAGATTTCCATGTAATTTTGAATCAATTTGTACAAAATTACAATAAACTACATGATATTTAAATTGCATATTTATAAAATTGTTTTGGAGGGATAGAAAATCTTTTATGTATGTATAATGTAAAAGCTAAAATTTTTATGTATATATGTATATTATATTAAACAGTACTTTATCTAAAACTAGAATTTTTTATTTTTTTTTAAATTTTACAAAATGCAGTTATATAATAAAAAATGTCTTAAATAATTATTAATGTAATAAAAAAAAACAAAATAACAAACTATATGAACTTTCTAATAAACCTTCTATCAGTACAATATTTTGTAAACTTTGATTTCGATGAAAAAAAAACATAAAAAGTCCCGTAAGCAGATTTCCTTATGTTTAATTAATTTAATCAACAGTTCGGTCATTAGAAATTATATGGAGATACCGATTGATTTTTAATGATTCAAAATTTTTCATATCGTATTGAATTTGAACCCAGGAACTACCGATTAGCAGTTCAGCCTAATACTCTAAATCACAGGAACACACCTTGCCTATCTTCCTACACATAGACCAAAATTCATAAAATGTAAATAAAAGCAAACAATTTTCAAAGCTTTATTTACGTAATACTCTTCAGTTCTTCTTCTTCTATCGTTTCAGCCTATTAACGATCAAGTTATCTATTTTTTCTTACACTTGATGTTTTCTTTTTTCATTTTTCGACCTAAACTCTTTCATCCAGTCTTCAGATCATTTATTGTTTTCTTAATTGTTTGAACAAAAATTTACTTGAGCATGGAAACAATACATCAATAAATTACCACATTCTTTAAATTTGTTTTTGTTTAGTTTATTTAAAGTCTATCAACAGCTTGGCTATTGGCGCCTACTATAGGTTTTAAACATGTTAAAATTTCCAGACCCTAACCAGGAATTGAACCCAGGATCTTCCGCTATATAGGCTAGACACTGCACCATGAAGGCGGCTTCTTTAAAAATTTGTTTGAACTATATTTATTTTTAAAAATTACTTGATCGGTAAGATATTGGACGGTTAATCCACAATAATTACTTACTAAATAATTTTTGTTTTAAAATTAAATGTTCAAGAAAAATTGTCAATAAAATACTATACCACTGATTAAATATTAAAAGTGTTAATATTTTGGTTTGTAAGATCTTGGTAGTTCTATACAGTAGACTCCCAATTGTGGGTGGCAAAGACTGGTACAATACATAACCGAAGTATTAAATTATCATTATCAAGAAATTAAAAAAAAAAATGTTACTTAAACGACTGGGTTGGTCTAGTGATAAAGTTGTCGCTGCAAGTAAGCTGTTTAACAGTTGATTTTTGAGATGAAGATTCTGTGGTTCGAAACCTAAGAAAAGTTATTACATTTATACGGCTTTGAATTATAGGCAGTGGTTACCGGAGTAATTTAATGGTTGGGGGTTAACCGTACTCTCTCAGGAATAATTGATCTGAATCTGTACAAGACTACACCTCATCTCATTAGGTCAAGGGGTTCCTAAGAGGTCATAATTGAACAGACTGCAAAACGTACACACATTAGGAATTAAAAAATAGGTTACTTTATTTCTCCTACACTTGAGTTAACTATGTACTTTTTTATGCCCTTTTTAATAACTAAGCAGTTTTATATGTGTTGTTGTTTAGGTCATCAGCCGAAAGGCTGGTTTGAACCTCTAGAGGTTTTACTAAGTAAAACAAGGAGTGAGTTGGTTTACCATTGCCTTCCTCACTGAGTGAAAAGTTACGCTTATCAGCATGCCAGGCCCTCTGAAAAGCACAATTTTCCACTCTGCAAATGACACCTTCACTTCATTCACCACAGGTTCTGGCTGTATAATGAAATTCATTACTTTCAGAGGAGACAACTCTGATTAGTGTCTTTTGCACCTCTACCACTTCTGTTCTTAAATGATTCAGTCATTTAATTGGCTGACCATGTGATAAGAAACAGAACTATTTATTTTAGCCCTGCAACGGACAGATTGAGTGTAAATAAATTGACATGCCACCTGTCTGTTAAGGGCAGCAGTTTTATATATTTTTTGAATAATTTAAAATTTGTTAAAATAATTAATAAATTATTTTACGTTTGTTTTTAAAAACCAATCTTTTTTTGAAAATGTTCTTCCCAAAGTTTGTCACTGAGAAGCAAATTGTTCAGATTCTCTGCGTAGTCCAACAAACCATCAAAATAAACAATTTACAGAAGTATTAATGTCAATGTAAATACAGGTGATAATCTGGGCCAGGACTGCACAATACTGTATAGAGTACCTACCCTCTTAGTGAAATTATTTCCAAAACAATATTTTTCAGAGGACTGTGCTGATATTATACTGTAGACTGTTACACTTTTTTGGATGAATGAGAAATTATGCCATTGTGGAACGACGTTTAAAATTTTGTTTATAATTATTTGAATCTGAAATATATTTTCCGATGACTAATGCTGATAATCTTCATCCCGGTTAACCCTCTGACTACAGTTGGGCACTTGAGTACCATTTGCAAAGACTATATTTAAAATAAATTTATCTCAATCACAACTTAAGTTACAGGTACGCAACAGCACTTAATTTTATTTAGAAAAAACAGATCTTTGGATTAGTTTTATTTTCAATTTTGTAGGTCTAAAAGTAGTAGAAGAATGAATAGAAATTTACTGTTTCTTTCTTGACAAGTTTAGTTTAGTGCTTAGTTCACAAATAAATGGTGAATTCATTTGAAATTGATTCTTTGATAACATAAAAAGTAACAATTTTTTTCATGTTTTCAAATTTATAATACTACCACGAAAAAGGGTATAGGTTGATGGTTCATAATCCAAAATGTTTATCTGAATATGGTCTACAAAAAGCTAACAACACATTTTCAAAAAATATCCCTAACAAGCTAAATACAATTATATTTCACGATATACCGTGGACAATTCAAACTGGTACAACTGTTGCTCTACGTGTACACACAGTTCCGCATATTCTTTCAACAAGGTCTATAAATTTTAATGTATGCAAATGCCTACAACCTTATTTCAATGTACAAACATACAAATAATTATTTCATTTTAAAATATGTATTTAATTTGTCCCAGTAAAAATTTAAATTACAAGAACTATACTGCAAAAACTCACTAAACTATACTTTACAGACGCACGCAACTAACTAAACAAATTGGTCTGAATATATAATGAACAGAAAATCAAATACGAAAACAAAATAGTTACATCATTCTGTCTGACAGTTATTAATAACAACAGTGAAAACAAAGTGTAATGGCCGTGCGTGAGTCGCACATTACAGTAGCGATTGTATACTTTTGTGACTGTACCGTCGTTGCATGGCAAGGGGTGAAGAGTGGAGTAGATAAACACCTAAGCTGCTTGTGCCAATTTTCATTGTCCAAGGTATAACTAAATTTTTGTAAAAAAGACAATAACTTCCATGTTTAGATTCTCATTATCGACATTTAAATAAATGCAAAGATATCGCATTGTTTTTGTATTATTTTGCATGGCAATTAGATTTACCATTTTTCAAATTTTTTTGAGGAAAACTGGCAGAATAAAAATTATTCTACTCATGTGCTATGTATATGTAGGTATAGACAATTAATAAGCAAGTCATTTTAGGAGGGTTGTGGTTTAGGTCATCAGCCGAAAGTCTGGTTTGAAGCTCTAGAGGTTTTACTACGTAAAACGAGGAATGAGATGGTTTACAATCGCCTTCCTCACAGAGTGGAAAAGTATGATAAACAGCATGCCAGCCCCTCTAAAAAGCATCTACTTTCCACCCAGCAAATAACACCTTCACTTCATTCACCACAGGGTCTGGCTGTATAATGAAATTCATAACTCTCAGAGGAGATAACTGTGACTAGTGTCTTTTACACCTCTACCTCTTTTGTTGTTAAATGCTTCATTAATATAATTGGTTGACCCTGTGATAAAAAAACAACTATTTTTTTGTAGTCCTGGAACTAGCAGATCGAGTGCAAATAATTTAACATTCCACCTGCCTGTTGTGGGTAATGAGGGTTAATAGTCACCAATAATCAGGGATCTACAATATTCCGTTTAGGAGTATCACAGATGAAATTCATAAAAAAATATTCTACTTTACTGAACTGTTTCCAAAATTTAATGCACAAATAGATAGATTCATGAGAAAGTAATATATATACATATAAAAATAAAATAAAATAATATATTTTAAATATATATATATATATATATATATATATACACTTATAAACAAAATTATATTATATAATTTATTTTTTTATTATTTTTATTTATTTTCTTATTATTTAATAATAAAAAGAGAAAGATCGATTATAATAATAGGCCTATAAATAGTAATAATAATAATAATAATAATAATGATAATAAAAAATAATAATAATATTATAATAGAATATACAGCAGAGCATTTAGTTTAATATTTCATCTTAAAAGGCTTCATAAATCTGAGCATAAAAATTAATTAAACAATTAATTAATTTTAATTAACAATTAATATCGTAATTAATTAATCAAGCTAATATTATCATTTACTACCAACTATTAACATACGTACATGTATATATATTTAATAATCTATATTAATAAAAATTTTACATCTGTCAATTTATTACAATTTTTTCGTCAATATTTCATTAGTAATTAAATTAATTGTTTTATTTTGTAATTTTATGAGATTAATAATTTGAAAATTATCTCTCAAATCAATTTTAATGTGGTTTTTTTATAAACAAATAATCATAAATTCAAGATAAAGTTGTGTTGTGCCACAAAAAATTACAATTTACTGTTGGAGTTTTAATTTGAATAAAAAACCAATTATTATTTTTATGTCTTTGTTTAATAAAAACTACAACTTTAGCCCTATATACAACCAGCAGTATTTATTAATGTCCTGTTTTCATCTTGATTGAGGAAATCACCCAGAGGTGAATTTTTGTCACTCTTATTTTTACAAGATCTCTATTCCAGCATCTTTTTAATATTCTTCAAACATATCAGTCGCACAAGGGTTAATTTCCTTTGTGGATTTTGTGGTAGGTAAGTGTGAAAATGCTCATATCATGTTATTTATTAGTTTCTAATGGAAATGAGTGTATAATTAGTTAAGGGGAGTGTGGAATGAAAAAAATTAAAAAATAATCAATTTTTCGTTAAAAATATAGTTTAAAATGTGGGCTTTAAAATGGCGTTAGAATCATGTTGCTATGCCAACTAGAACATATTTTATTAATTTTTTTGTTTGTATGTTTTAGCTGATTTTGCCATCTGTCACGAAATTTTACAAAATAATTTTCCCGTTCGATTAATATTTTACTGTGATTTATTGTACTGTTTTTTCCACATTCCCGTCTCTCTTTTATTTATTCATAGGTTGGCAGTATACCTTAAAGTTTATAACCTGCACTATTTTTGTTGGGGTCTGTCTTTGTTTACACTCGTGTTTTTGTTTCTCAAACTTTAAACATGTATCTCAAAACATTTTTAGAACTTTATGCACCTTTTTCTCAGCTTCCACAAAAAGCACAAGGCTGAAATTTTTACGGAGTATGTTAATCGTCCAGTTCTATTGATGGAATGTGCTGTTTTTAAAAATATTAAAAATTGTGAAAGAAAAACATTTTTTTCTGTGATTTTTCGATGAAAAAAATGGTCTCTTTTTAAAAAAATTGTGAAAATCAAAATTCTTACCACAATTAAATGCTACACATTCTAATTATGTACCAAACAGTAGCCTTTCATACAATAAAAAAAAAAAATTGTAGCTCTAGCTGTAGTAGTTGCTGAGAAAAAGGTACAAACTTTAACATTGCTTAGGATAGGGATCCACACTCCCCTTAATGGTTGAGCATCTTTACATGAGATGTCTACGCTGAGGTCTCAAGGTGTGATAAGAGTTTCATATGCAGTAAGGATAACAAGTGATTAAACGTAAAAATTTTTTTTGAAAAGTTTTTGTCTTGTTTATGTTTGAGTTTTTCACCAAACTATAGATCAAATCTCCATAGTAAAATTTTTATTCATAGCAAAACGTGAAATTTTGTGGAGTTTTGTTTATATTGGACGAATTAAATAGTTGTATCAATTTAGCTTTTGTTCGATACATCACTGTGATCTATGGTGAAATACAGACTTTAAAATCTTTAACTCATGGTTCAGCGAAATACAATTTTTTATTGTGTACGGTGGTTCCATGTCAGTCTCCTGTCTAGCTTACGATCCAGATACTTAACTATTTCTGTTTGTATTGGGTGATTATCATAGTATATGGGTGAACAAGTTTTCCAATAAAATATAAATGTAATGTGGTGTGATTTTTGTTCATTCAATTTAATTTTCCATAGTTTAAAACCAGTGAGAAATTAAATTTAGATAATGTTGCAAAGTTAACGTAACAGTGTTGAAATCATCATTATTGGTCATAATAGCTACGTCGTCCGCAAAAGTAGATGGTGTTAGTAGCCATTAAAAATCTATTATGATGTAACTGTTACATATAAATTTCAACAAAATTAAGGGCTAAATAAAAAAATTGTAGCATTTTAATTTTGTTTTAATTCCATGAAAACACATATTGAGAGGAACGAAGCAGTCTTGGAAACGGAAGGGAGTTTAAACCAGTGTGTTAGACAAAACAGAAAAAAAAACACTCTTGTGGTATGGACATCTGCGTCGGATGAAGGAAGACAGGTGGCCCAGCATATTATGGAATTAGACCCTGTAGGAAAGAAAAGAACCAGGGCGCCCAGCAAAGTAATATATTAGTAGAGTAATAGCCAGGATGACCAGAGAGGCTCATCGAAGGGTTGTTGAATAGTTTAGTGTTTAGGATGGAAAAAAACACACAAATACCATTCAATTACCATATTTAAAAAATTTACTTTAATATTACAATTTTGATATTTGAAACTCCCCTCTGAAAACAGCAATAAGTTCATGCATAGTGCAGGTGAAATTATTAATATACTTTAAAACTATATAAAAATATGATCCCACTGGCATCACACTGTTATATAGGAAAATTGAAAATATAATCATTGTACAAATAAATAAATTATATTATTAATGTATCAAAACAAAATTAAAACAGACGATCTAAGAATCACATAAAATAATTGAAGAAGTAAAAAGTAGTTCATAGAAAAAACAACACAGTCCAAAAAATATATAAAATTGAGTTTACAATGGCAATGCTTTGATCATAGTCTATATTTTTTAATATGACAAGGTATAAAAGGAAAAAACAAATCCACACATTATTTGAGTTACTGAAACAAACAAATATGTACCACAGAGGAAAATACAACAGAGTTCACTTAACGGCTGACCCTGGTGCAAACGCAAACAATTTACCTCACATTTTCTTTGCCCAAGAGTTAACCATCCTTACATTTATAAAATACTGTATTTTGTTGTGATAATTTTTTTATATTTTTTAACTTCCTCTTAAATGTTGTATACCTTTTTAATCAGCTGAAAACTCCTTGCTGATACTCTTGACAAACAAAGTTATGTTTTATTTATTTTTTAATTATCTGGAGAAACTGAGACTATGTTCTCAGATAAATAATAAAAAGTAAGTTTTCAGTAATATTTTACTTTATATATCACAGTACCAAATAACCAAGGTTAAGAATAAAGAAAAATTATAATGTAAACAAATTTCCCTATAGGTTAACGTGTTTGCAATTTTTTTTTGTATTATCCCATAAAATTTTTTTTTCAAGTGATAAAAGATTCCAAAAAATTACGTCAGTTACTACATGTAATTCTTTTATTAATATAGATATTATTCACCCTGGTGTCGATCAAACAAATATCAAGTATATTTTTATTCAATACCAAATTTATAACCTAACTAAAACAATAAAGCCTTTTATATAAATAAAAAATTAACAATATAAATTATACATTAAAAATATTAATTACTACATTAAATACATAAATTAATTACTTACATTAAATAACTTGAACTAAATTTCAACCTAACTTTAATACCGTAACCTAACAAATCTAACTTTACAAAACCTAACCTAACCATTAAAATACCTCATAACTTTATTTAACTTTAACTAAACATACACAAATTTTACTCAATAAAAAAATTGTCTTTTTGTTGTAGAGACTAAAAGGCAATGTTATTTTAGTTAAATTATAACACTGAAACTAATAAAAACAATGCGTAAATTAAATATACAGACTAACCTAACCTATAAGCTACCTTAATTACTTAAAATAAATTTACAAGCTTATTAAAAATTGATTAATAATTTCATATTTTTTATTAATTAATTAATAAATACAAATTTTAAAATATATTTGTATAAAAATAGCGACCATTTTTATTTAATTTTTATCATTATTATTATTACAATTTGTTATATTTCTTTTAATAATTTATTAATTTATTTATAAACAAAATTTTTAAATCAATAAATTAAGTATTAAGAGTAGTGTTATTTCAACTTGTTCTTTACTGTGCTGTAAAAATCAAATTAATTTTTTCTTTACTTCAATACAGTAAATAAATTAAAATGGATGCAATGTCATTGAAATAAACAATTTTTGTTGAGGAAATTCCTATTTTTTAAACTTTAGTATCTTGTTTACAATTCAGATGTTACCATTTTCCCAAAATTATAACTTTTAACCTACTCAATCGACCCCATGAATATTTTTTTAAATTACTTCGAATTTTATTCTCTACGCTATAGCAGTCATAATTAGTGTTCCTAATCATGCAGTTGAAAGAAATGTGTTATAAATAAAAGAAGGAAATAGTATATTTTAAAATAACAGTTAAAGGGGAATTCTAGAATTATTCTACATCACTGTTTAATAGTTAAAATGTATTAGTATTTTATAATTATATTAATTTAAATAAAAACTGTTGTAAAATTATAAAGTTTTACGAGTCCGTTTGTCAACCACTTGTCGAAACAGAAGAGTGTGAGTCAGAGTGAGGCGATAAATATGACAAAACAAACTGATCTTTTACTAATGGATTTGACAAGTGAACTCCTTTGAACATTTAATATGTAAGGAGGACTTGTGATTGGTCCAAGCCTATTCAAGGTGGGGCTGACAATCCTATAAATAGGAATAACTGGTAACGAACATAGTTTTAGTTTGAATTTAGAATTTTAGTTGGAGTTTTGATTTTTTTAGTTTGAGAGTTTGAATTTTGAAGTTTAGTTGGAGTCTTTTATAATTTTGATGCAGCATTTTTAATATATAACTCACCTGCACTTGACGCATAGCACTGTGTTGTTTCGAGTACGCCATAAGGGTTAGGTGGATTAGAATTCATAAGTGGATCAGTACCATAGAAGTGCGTGTGCTGCGCGCCCACTCTTTGCCATAAAGTAAATTTTGGCCACTAAACAGGTTAGGTGGATAAAAATAATTAAGTTTCAAGATGTAAGGTAGTCAACATGCAAACTTCATTGGCGTTGCACGCCCCTTTTGTGGTTCGTCGATGGTTTGAGAGAGCTTTCAGGTTAGCCTATTTAATATTTACAAAATTTCCAGGGCAGACAGAAAAAAAAAGTTTTGTCTGGAAATACATTACTTGAACATTTTGTCTGAAAATTGTGTAAAATTTTTGTCCAAGAAAATTTGTACCGAAAAACAGAGACGAAAAATCAAACAAAAATTTGGGAAAAATCTTATGGACGAAAATGTTCTAAGAAAAAAATAATAGAAAATCATGAAAACGGCAAGTGCCAAAATGCCGAATTTAGTTTTTTTTGTCAGCAAACCGGTGCATTAAGGGCAACTTCAGCTACTTCTTGAAGGACTAAGTAACGGTACTTCGAGAAGGGCACGAAAAAGATTCTATACACTTTTCCGCTATGATGCACTTCTTAGGAGATAATTGGAAAGCCAGATCCAGGTTGCAGAATGCGGTTCTTGAGAAGAGTTTAGGGGTGAAGTTTCATAGACCACATTGGGTAAATATGAAGAAAAATGGAAGCATTTGATACAAATAATTGCAGATTAATGGGTGAAACAAGCATTGAATTACATTCCTGATAAACGAAGAGATGTGGGTAGGCAGCAAAAAAGATGGACACGTAGGTTGAAAGGCCTAATCCGTGACAGGAAGAAGACTATTGCAACCAAAACTATTTAGATGCTTTAGAATGGGATGTCTTCTTCAATTTGATACAAATTTCATGTGAATTGGCCAACATATACCCAAGTTATTGTTTCTGAAACCAGTGGCTGAGTTAAACATACAGCTTGATTTTAAAGAATGATGATAAAAATTTTTGGAACAATTTTTTTCTCAGAATTTAATGTAAATAATAACTTAATTTCAGACCTAAAGAAGTTTTCACTAATTTTTAATAAAAAAAATTGTTTTCAAGGTAGACTCATTCCTTAAGGAGTAACACTCAATGAATTTTTCCATCAAAATTTCTTCCAATAAATTTTTTTTTTTTAACAGTATAGTTTTTCTTTTGCAATCAGTTAATAAATACAATAACTTTAAGCAAATATGAGAAAATCTGAGTAATGTCCTTAGAATTAAAACACAAACGACACTCAGTAGTGTGTTTGGAAAAGACCGAACTGTGAAGAAACAAAAAATATATCTATACAAAATCAAACTTGATGAACCGTGAATCAACATCCCGAAACACAAAGTGTTGAAGTTGGAGATGACAATGACGATGGTAGAGATGAAAACGACGCTAATTATGAAATGCTGATGATTAGGAGTTGAAGTAGAAAGATGAAAAAAATTTAAATGACTAACAAAATCGTTGAGGTAAGTCCAATGGTTTAAAGCGTTTCAGTCTGTAAGTATCTTCGCTGTTGTCAAGGATCCAATAAATTTTAAATAGAGATTTCTGTTTGACCTTAAACACAGAGTTCTACCAGATGGATTTAAATAATTTTTACAAGGTTGCAAAAAGAATGCTTTTGAATTCTGAAAAAAAATCAGAAAATGAAAATTGGTAAAAGGCAGTACTAACAAGATTTTTCAAAGTTCAAACTCTTGCAAAGTGATTGTTAAATCAATACATTCAAAATTTGAGAAGGAAATAAAAATTAAATATATATAATTAGAAATAATAAGAATTAAATAAAGGAAATAAGAAATAAGAAACATAACTAAACTGCCAAATTGCTAAACGATTTTAATAAATGATTATTTTTGGAATTCTATCCGGTCATTTTTTACATTTCTTGTGGTGATAGGATCTGTATACCACACAAAATAATTGTTAAAGTACCATAAATCTGAGCAGCTGATTAACTTTAGGAAAAACAGTTTTAAACAATTTAATTAAAGACATGATGATGTTGATAATCCGAAAAGAAAATTGCAGGTTCAATTTGCCACACAATCTGTTCCTTGTTCCTACTAAGCAGCCCAAATGTAATGTAATTGCAAACTTTTTTTATTACCCAAAACGACAAAGTTTTTGTTTTAGACATTCCTTTCAGCCTAATGATTCAGTATAGTTTAAGCTCCAGTATGAACAACACAAACAATGGGAGATCCTTCCCAAAATCACCGTTTGGGTTAAGGGGTCTATAGATTCAGCCTAAAAAATAAATTTTGTGGATAATACAAATCAGTAAAGAACACCATAACAAAACTAAGAAATTACTACTAATAATTTCAGATAACCTCAAAAAAAAAAATTACATACTATTTAAATTTAACAGTCTTAAATTTAATGTAAATAACAAATATTTTAATGAAATACTAACAATATAGTTTATTTAATATTAAAACAACAGATTTCAATAGAGTGGAATGAAGAAATTTATAAAGTAAGAAGAGAGATGCATGTTAAAAGTTTGAAAAGATTTTGTTTGAATGAAACATTATACTATCTGACAAGGTAATAAACCTTTACTTTCAAACCGAGACAATTATTAAATGTTAACTTAACGATCAATTTTTTGCGATAAGAATAATTGGTTTGAAACCAATTAAAATTTTTTTGCTCAACTTTAAACAAGTAATTAATAATATTTCCTTCCAAAAATCCTTTTTGGATTCTGAAAAAATCTTGTTAAATATCACAGGGAATAAATTAAGTATTGTATGTATTGAACAATGATAATGAATTGCGATGAAGTGTTTTAAATAAATATTCTTGGAAATCAAAACTAGTAAAAACATTTGTTTTTAGTTTAATTCCTTCTATTACATTCCAGACAAATTGAGAGAGTGTTCAAAGGGTTTTGCTTGCTTGGAGAAACTATCAGACTATAGGTATAAAAGCAGTTAGCAACATAGTAGAGAATAAGTTGCTTTTTGTACTGTGAATAGAGTTAGTCTTGTTGGGTTGTTTCGAAATAGCATCATAACAGGACTAGTTCTAAATTGCATTAATAGAGCCAGTACCTACAGGTGATAGAATATGGTGTGGACAGGTAAATCATTGTTTTTATTGTTAAATGACAGTTTCTTACATTTAAGCATAAATCTTGTAATTATTTAATAGAAATAATTAAAAGATTATTTCTGTAATTAAGAATTCTAAATTACAGGTGATAGAATATGGTGTGGACAGGTAAATCATTGTTTTTATTGTTAAATGACAGTTTCTTACATTTAAGCATAAATCTTGTAATTATTTAATAGAAGTAATCTAATTGTATTTGTTAGTCGTCTAAGTTTAAAGAAAGTCTACTTGTTATTTTTATACCCAGATCCCGAATAAACCTAGGCTTAGGTGTTATTATAACAATATTATAATTTCTTTTTTATGATCAATTTTTATATAGTACTCAAAAACAATAAAATTAAAATGTTCATTTTCACAACGCATTTTATACGAAATTTTCAAATAAGTTGATTTTCATAAGGTATTTTACAGGAAATTATGAAGTATGATAAGTTTTAAGACAGGTGCCGCCAGTGCTCTGTACGAAGGGTTAACTTTTGCAAGATAGGGTGCACGTAACAAATTATAAAAAGAGTTGAATATTTTGGAAAAATAGTTTTAAACATTTTTTATTTCATAAAATAAATTCTTAAACCTCAACCATTAATTAAAACATTTTAAAATTGCACAAAAGTTTACTTACTCTACGTTTTATGCCAATTGAAACCTAACCTTCAGTGATACTTGACGAGATGAATTTCATGTATTTTTTAATGATTAAATACACTTTACACAAAATTTAACTATTTAACAACATATACAGGTGTAGCCGTAAGTAATATAGCCAAAAATCAGTAAAACAAAAGTAATAAGAAAATAAAAACCGAAACTTGATTGCAAACAAGGTCTACATAACCGCACAATACAGCATGATGTACAACAACAAAGAAATAATTTTTTTGTAAATACACTGCTACACTGATATTGAATCCTGAAATAATCTGGTAATATCACAAACTACATATGTTGACTGTTTCGTAATTCTTTTCTAATATTATGTTATCTAATCATACGTTTTGATATTAATAAGCGTCAATACCATGAGGTTATACCATGACTGCGAATACATCCATAACTCGCACTCGCTAAGGGTCAAGTTTGAACGCATGATGCTTTTGTCCGTGAAACAATGTGAAATGATCTTCTTGAGATCTTGGTTAGTAAGGGCATGTGATCGGGTCTAGGTACATTAATTTTCCAAAAATGGATAATTAACAGAACAACGAAAGCGTCAAAATTTGTTTTAATAGGTACCTACGCCTACCGGGAATCAGTTTGGAGATTTATTAACTGTTAAAAACCGACATCAGTAAAAAAACTTAAAATGCTTTTTGCTTTCTTTTTTTAAAATGGTTTAAAAACCAACGAAAATATTATAACACTGCAATTTAGCACGCTCTATATTACACTAACCCACCGGGTTGATCTAATGGAAAAGTCGCTGTCGCGAATCAGCTGTTTTAACAGCTGATTCGCGCAAAATTTCCCCTTAACCATTTCCAAAATTTACTCCTAAGGGGATGAAAGTAGTGTTCATTACTTAAACCAAAATTAATTGTTTATTAAGTTCCAGACGAGTTGGCTGAAACTTGGTGGAAATGTAACGTTTAGAGCATCTAAAAAAATTACCCCTTAATGATTACGAAATTTAACCATAAGGGGTTGGAAACGTTGTTTAACCCTTAAACCAATATTTTATGTTTATTAAGTTCCAGACAAGGTAGATGGCTCAAAATTTGTGGTTTCCACAAATATATATTAGATTTTTCTAAATCAGAAAATCTAATTTTTGATTTATTTATAATTTTAACTCCCGGGGTTGGTCTGGAGGTAAAGTTGTCGCCGCGAGTCAGCTGTTTAACGCTGATTTCCGGAGACGAAGGTCCCTGGTTCAAATCCTAATAAAGGTAATTACTTTTATATGGATTTGAATACTAGACCGTGGTTACCAGTGTACTTTGATGGTTGGGCTTCAATTACCCTAACACTCTCAGGAATGGTTGGCCTGGGTCTGTACAAGACTACACCTCATTTACAGGTCATACACATCATCCTCATCTCATGGGTCATGGGGTTGCTTATTGTTCTTAAATTGAACAGATTGCAATGTAGGGCCTACATACATTACAGATAAAAAATAATAATTTATAATCTTTATTATATTTTTACCTTAATTTAAAAATTATTGAAATAAAACAAAATTATATCTGGGTGCAGCTAGTTGACCTAGATGACGACTTATATTTGTTACACAGGATAATAGCAGGTGATAAAACATGATGAGTTCATGGGTATAACATAGAAACAAATAAAAAATCACAACAGAAGGATTCAAGTTTGCCACAAATGAAAAAAGCAGTGGTTATGGGCAAGATAAAGAGCAAGCGGAATGTTGGAAGGCGTAGGGCATCCTAGTTAAAGAACCTGAGATACTGGTTTGATTTCAGTAATACTGAACTATTCTGTGCAGCAGTGAATAAGGTCTACGTAATGATGATTTCCGGCCTCTGATAGGAAAAAGACTATAAGAAGAAAACATGGTTATGCAAGTATCATTTTAAGTTCTGTTATAACTTTCCCTAAAGAATACTATTAATCTGTATTTTAAAACAAAATGCAATTTTGTAAATAAATTTAACCACAGTTACTACATTATAATGTCCTGTCGGAATTATGAACCTAGCAAATATGACAGGTGAAAGTTTTATCAAAATCATAAGAATTTTTTGAGGAAATTTTTACAGTTAGATTTTTGAAATGAAATAAATTATTCCGAATATCTTGGGTTAAATTAAATAGTTAACTTCAAAATCAATTTTAGGGTTGGTTGGAAAAAAACCTTATTTTAAAATTTCAGCCCAAATAGTGTACTAGTTTGCCACTGAATGAATAAAACAGTCACTCCTAAAAAGGGGTATCCTTCCAGATACCAACTTTAAAGTCACGAACCATAACTTTTCCCCACTACAATAATTCTACATTCAGATCAACTCTAATCAAGTCACAATAAAAAAATTGTCTCAGGAAAACAAAAATTGATTACATTTAGTACAGACAAAGAAATTTCTTTTTTTTATAATAAAACTAATGAGGCAGTATTTAATTAGTAAAAATTTCATGAGAAAGATTACAAATTATTTAAGCATTTAAATTACTTACTAATTAACATTTCTAGTGATTTAATAAAATGAAATATTAATCCAATATCTAATGTAGATTGTATCATTAAAGAATCCTCAGTAATAAACAATACGGATTCTGCGACCCATTTGGAAAAAAATGTCAATGAGGAATTATATTCCTAATTGAAATATAAAAATTATAAATAAAATATTTATTACAAAATCTGTATAATTTTTATTGTTACAATGCATTTTCTCTCAATGTGTTTTTGATAAACAAATTTTAGTAGATTTAACACACAATATTTCTAAACAAGTAAGTACATTTTATTAGTGCCATAATTAAGAAAATTTAATTTTTGAGTTGTAGTTAAAAATACAATAGCATCAGATTTTCAGTTGCATCATTAAATAATAAAAAAAACTTATAAGGGAATAAGAAACTATAATAAACTTCTAATTTGATAACTCACATGCATTTTTTTTGTGAAACCCTAAGTTTTTCGGAACTGATTAGTTTCGATTTATATTTTTAAATCTATTGTTAATTATTGATAACCCAGTAGGCCTACATCTCAATAAAAATAATCACGCCAATACAATATGATATTTATGTATGATTTATATTGTTTATTTAATTGTTTTAAGTAAAATTTATTGCTGCTGTTCTGACCATAAAACCTAGCTATTATTATGATAGTTACCTTTGTAATTTTTGTTTTATATCATTCATATTTATATTTATGTTTTATAACATTCTTCGACATACATGTGGGTGTAGTAGAGAAGATTGTTATAGGAATACCAAGATAAGGAAATAACTCAACATCTTCTCTATAAATGACAAGGTATCTCATCTCAGAACAGAATGCAGAAGTTAGAGCATGTGAACAGAATGAGGGAGGATAGGATAATTAAGCAGATACTGGGCTATAAGCCAGAGCGTAGGAGAGAACGAGGATGCCCGAGAAAGAGATGGGCAGATTTGAGAGGTTCGAAACAGGCAGAGATGCCTAATCCTTGAAAGGCAGAAGAAGAAGATCATTCATATTTATAAAGCTTTTGATAACCTAGATAGGAAACAGTTATGGAGTATATTACATAGAAAGGGATTCCCTACTAACTAGTATGTGCAATTAAGAGCTTATAAGAGGGTACAACAGTAGTTGCCGTTACTAACACGCAGATGGCGAATGAAGTCAGAATGAACGGGGGTGTGAGAGACGGTTGTTGTATCTCTCCCACTTTTTTTTAATACTTATTTGGATGTCATTCACAGGTGGCAGTATGTTTTTAAATCTGAAGTGGGACTGAGTCATAGTGTTGTACTTAACAGTATAGTATATGCCAGTGGTTCCCAACCTTTTATGGGGCATTGCCCCTTTGTGAAGGATGACTTACACCTATCGCCCCTTCTCTTAGCATCGTATACCTAATTTAATTTGTAGTAATGTGCTGATAAATAATAAAGTATGTTATTCTGTAAAAAAGATTTATTATTGTTCACAACAAATAATCAACCAAAACAGTTGTGTCCAGAATTCTTCATCTCATGTGTAGGAGCTCGACCATAAAAAATGTCAACAAAGAGTTTAGTTTATGTTTGTAAAAAAAACATGTATCCGCGACAGTAAAGATTCTACCCTGTAGTACAGTTTTATTTTTCTGTCTTTGAATACTCATCGCCCCCCACAAATTTATCGCCCCCCTGCAAACCCAAATCGCCCACCAGGGGGCGATCGCCCCCAGGTTGGGAACCACTGGTATACGCCAATACTTGAAGAATCTAAAGGATTACCAAGATGTTTACATTAAACAACATATACACAGATTACAATTGTCAACATCTCAAAAGACTAAAGTAATGGCATTTCTAGGAAAATTCCCGGTGAGGTCAAAAATAAAAATTAATGAGAACATTTTGGAGCAGGTATCCAATTTTAAGTATTTAGATGTGACTTGTTTTTCACAAACAAGCAGGACATGATGGATAAACTAAATTAGTTTAAGAATATTTGCAGGACAATACATAGAAAGTTGAAGTACAGGCCCAGGAAAGACACACATTGAAAGTTGTTTAAAAAAATGGTGGTACTATTAGGGAGTGAGGTGTGGGCACTTTCGAAACAGGTATGAAATAAGTTGCAGGGGGTAGAAATGATGTTTCTAAGAGTGGTGAGTGGCTGTACCTGGGAGGACAGACTAAGGGATGCAGAAATATGTGATAAGATGGGTATTATTAGCCTAGAAGAGAGAAGGAAATTTCATAAGAGGTACAGGTGCAGCCATTTGTAATGCATGGGGGAGGCAGCTTGTCCCGTTTAGCCCAAAAGTATAAACCAACCTGTAAGAGGGGTGTTGGATGCCCAATAACGAGATGGTTTTCAGAACAGGCCGAGCTGCCTAATCCATGAAGTGAAGAAGAAGAAGAAGAAGAAGAAAAAGATCATTCATATTTATAAATTGTATTTCTGTTTCTTTGATGTACTGCTCCAAGAGCCATACTTTTTCGGACAAGTTCTATTTATAAATTTTGAATAGACTGAGAGCTTGCTCAGCTGTTTATCTGTTGTTGTTTAGGTCAACAGCCGAAAGGCTGGCTTGAACCTCTAGAGGTTTTACTAAGTAAAAACACGGAGTAAGGTGGTTTACCATTGCCTTCCTCACTGAGTTGAAAGAGTATGCTTATCAGCATGCCGGGCCCTCGGAAAAGCACTCACTTTCCACCCTGCAAATGACACCTTCACTTCATTCACCACAGGGTCTGGCTGCATAGTGAAATTCATTACTCTCAGAGGAGATAACTCTGACTAGTGTCTTTTACACCTCTACCTCTTCTGTTCTTAAATAGTTTAGTCATATAAGTGGCTAACTATGTGATAAGAAACAGAACTATATTTTTAGCCCTGGACCAAACAGATAGAGTGCAATTAAAATAACACTCCACCTGCCCGTTTTGGGCATGCTGTTTATCTATGATCTAAAATTTTATAGCATGGACCTCTCATTGTCTAATCTTCTGTTTGATCTTGACTTAATTTTGGTATGGTCAGAAGAAAGAATGTTGAATCTAAATATTTTCAAATGCTGTGTCTTGCACATGGGAGGGTGATGCAACCAAAATTTTTCTGCTTTGTAGGAATAACAGTTAAATTTGTAAAAGATATTTTAATTAGGGAATTTTATTGTGCGACAGAATATTGTGGGGTAAAACTGCTAGATCACGCCACCAGGCAACTGTGGGTGTAGCACCAAGCAGTTTGTTTAGTCCAAGCAGCAATGTCTTTTACGCAAAAATTAAATGTCTTTATTGTTGTGAGTTACTGCAAATCAAAACTACAAGAAAAGTGCACACACATTAACAATTAAAAAAAAAATTACAATTTTTGCTTTTATTTTTGTTTAATATTTAACTAATAGCAAAATATATATAGTTATAAAAAAAATGTCACATTGATGAGGATCCGATAATGAAACATATTTACCTTATTATATAATAAACTACCTATACATAATAATAATAATAATAATTATATAATACAAGTTTTTATAATACAAAAGTCTCTATAATCAAGAATGATTTTTATATATATATATATATATAACTACAATATAATAAGTAACCCTAATGATAAAAATGGCACAGCATAGCTCAAAGATTACATTTTATCTTATATAATATAATAATAATGAATGTTACATAAAAAATAATATATATATATATATATATATATATTTAATTATATATTATAACTAGGCAAAAATTTATAATTATTTTATTTATTTAATTTTTTAAAATTAAAATTTATTTAAATAAAAGGAGTGAAATTGTATTTAAATATTTAATATATTTCTAATCTATTTGTAATACGTAATGGTAATTTTTAGGTAGGCAATATATATATATATTAATAATTTGTAATTCGTAATTAAGTGAATGACAATGGTAATTTAATTTGTTTGATTTAAATTTAAGTATTAATTTGTTTTAATAAAATTTACTAAATTTACAAATTTGTATTATAATTTTATTTAGTTATAATGTGTGTATTGTGTTTAAATATATAAATATACATAATGAAAAAAAATTTAACGATCATTTTAAAAGTAAAATAATTTTCATTGTAATTTATTCAATGACAGAACTGCTGTTAGACACTACAGAAACAAGTGAAGAAAAAACTGAGAAAGTACAGGCTGCAATCAATGTTCTTCTGATGGAAGTAGTTACTCAATAAAACAAAATCATACAGATCAGTTTTTACCAACAAAATCAACATTTTTCTAGTTGTTTAGAATTGGGGCGTATATTTCTTTTAAAGTTTTGCGTGTAACTCTGCTATTTGTTAAAAATCCACGACTAGCTATAACTTAGATATTTTTCTCTTTGTTAGTTGGGACTAATAATAGAGTTATATATGGCAATTACAAGCCAATTTAGCATCTCTTTACGATCCTATCCTCTTTTCCCAACCCCTACCACCTTACTCCAGCCTTTTTCTTCCCTCCACATGGTCATGTTGTAGATGCGAAACTTACAAGTTGCTTTGTCATTCATTTATAGTGCCTTCATAAGTGCACATGCGACTGATGTAATGCATCCTTTCATAGAGTGTTAGTTGATGTACAATCTTGGTAATAATAAAGGGTGATAATAATGAGCGTGCATGACATTACTCCTATTTCTGCCAATAATTTAAAAGGTCCCTGAGCAGGTACCTCGATAGGGCAAAAGGTATGGAGTAATTACATAGAAAGGGATTCCCCTTCCATCTTATACGAGCAATTAAGAGCTTACACGAGGGCACAACAGAAGTTGTCGTTACGGACAAGCAGATTGTGAATGAAGTCAGAATAAACAGGGGTATGAGACAAAGTTGTTGTATCTCTCCCACTCTTTTTTAATATTTATTTGGATGATGTCATTCACAAGTGGCAGCAAGTTTTTAAATCTGGAGTACAGCCGAGTCATTACAGCATACGCTGATTACATTGCTATAATTGAAGAATCTGAGGAAAGATTACAATGAGGGATATTTACGCTAAATAACATTTGCGCAGATTACAATTTGTCAACATCTCCTCAAAAGTAAAGTAATGGCTTTTCAGGAAAATTCCTAGTGAGGTCAAAAACAGAATTAATGGAGACATTTTGGAGCAGGTATCCAATTTTAAATATTTGGGATGTTATGTGTCTTTAACAAACAAGCAGGATGTGATGAATAATCTAAATAGGTTTTAGAATATTTGTGGCATGATACATAAAACGTTGAAGCCCAGGGGACTGGGAAAGTGAGGGCACTTTCGAAGCTGAAATGAAATAAGTTGCAGGGGGGCGGAAATGAGGTTTTTAAGAGTGGCGAAGACCTAGGAGAATAGGCTAAGGAATTTGGATATACTTGAAGAGATGGGCATTACTAGCCTAGATGAGAGAATGAAAATTCACAAGAGAAACTGGTGCAGCTATTTGGAATGGATGAGGGAGGACCACTTACCCCATTTAGCTTACAAGTACAAACCCACCAGTAAGACGAGTGTTGGACGCCCAAGGAGATGGTTTCCGAAACAGGCCGAGCTACCTAATCCTTGAATGGAAGAAGAAAAAGAAGAAGAAGAAAATGATTTGCTCTTTTATTTGTATTTAGAAGAATGAAGAGGAAGATATTACATCACAACTATGTGAGGGAAATGATAAACCACATTCTATTTTCAAAACAAGGATTGAAGAAGGTTGTTTTGAAACCTCATCAATTTAATCATTAATGATGACTTAATAAATGTTGTTTGCTGTTTAATAACTTACAGATGCATTTCTAGAAAAGAATAACAAACCGTATTATCAACTAAACAGAAATGAACCGAAATCAACTCAAAATCTTATACCACTGGCACCGGTTGGAGGTTTAGCACATGCTGATAACTTTTCTGTGATAACATTTGTTTATGGAATACTTTAACAGCCAGGCAGGTGCAGGGATAGCATATCCTGGCAAGGATATCAAATTTCTAGGCTAGGGTAGGATTCTTTTTTACACCCTTGTATTTGTGTGCTTACTATGTTACAGAAACTCATATTTTGTAAAAAAAAACAAAACTAATACAATAATAACAACCTTTTTCTTAATCTATTTCTCATCAAAGTCAGATATTTCCGTCTAGGAATTGTCCTTCACTGTGATTTTCATATAGAGGTGAGAATCAGTCATAAATTACAGGAAATTTCGATAAAATTTCCACCAACTTTTTGTTTTTCTCTACTGAAAACGATACTTTTCCTTTGCAGCTGCATCTACAATGCTCTCAAATCGGTATCACCGCATGGCGAGAGCTACCTGGCATCAAACGTATAATTGGAATTACACCTTTAGGCAACCACCTATCATCACAGCTAACAACCGTATGCGTTTGGCATTTCATTTTTGTTGCCATTATGCAATTATTTAAGTTTAAAATGTATAAACTAAAGAAAATTTTGTGAACAGTTTGGACAAAACCAGATAATACAAGCTCATTAAGTTTAAAAAATTAAAAATCTGTTCTAGGGACACAGCTGTCACTTATGATTCATCGAGTGAATCTATTCACACAGGCCAGCTAGTGTATTTTATTATCAAAAATTATAAATTTTTAAATTTATATTACAATGAAATGACTTTTACTTTTAAAAAGATTACAAAAATTGTAGTTTATAAGAGACATAAATAAATGCATCATCTATATAGAAATAAATTCAGTAAAGATTTCTTAGAAAAATAATAACAAAACTATAAAAGATTTAACACTTCTACTGGAAAAATTTATCATGTCGATGGTTCAGTGGGTAACATACACGACTGTTAATTTATAAATTCCAAGTTATTATTCATTATGACTTTATTAAATTGACTCAAAAACTGTACAAAAACTTACGTCATCATTAAATCTTATTTGATGAAAAGATATATAAAAAAATGTAATTAAAAATGTCAGAATACAAAAGAATAAATACTGTATTTTTGTACTTTGCACAAATTATTAACGTAAATTTAATGGGAAAACAAAAAAATTGTGAGAAAAAGTTTATACATTAATATGCAAATAGTGATAAATACGGGCACAGTTTATCACCTACTTTAATTAATATGTGAATGGATCACATTTTCCACCACTGGAGAAGAGAGGTTAGTTTGCAAATTAGGTTGAATAACATTTACTTGACTGCTTTATTAATTTGATATAAGAAAACATAAATATTTTCTTATATCAAAAATCGCGGGTATTATGTAATTTGCAGAAGTAAAACATTTATCTGTTTTATTCTGTTTTACTTGAAACGTGGTGTCTGCGTGATGAATTTTTCAAAATTACTCTGCCAAAAATATATGGAACACCATGTAATCTTACCGTGTATTCACTGTGGCATAAAGCTAAGACTCAGGGAATATCTTGGCATCATGGTCTAAAGTAAATCCGACAAAAAGGAAACTAACCATTCTGGAAGAGTAGGTACTATGATAGCGAAAATATAGGAAAACAAAGATAAAATGTGTTGAGTGATCAAAATACATTTGTTGTCAACACATAGTAATTCATGTGTGGCTTGTGCAAGCGAAGACCTAATGATGTTGACAAAGAAGAAACTGATGATGAATAAATGTTCAAAATGTTAGCATTAAGATTCTGATTTTTTATTATTTTATTTTTATTACTTTTTAAGTTATAATTTATTTTATTAATTGTCTTTAAATGAAAACAACAAAACTTCAAAGAATTACTGTAAGACAACTGTTTACAGATTTGAAACAGCAGTACGGTCTTTACCACTGCACGCAAGTCCTCACGTAAGGCAGCATCGTCAAAGTTTTGCCGGAAATATAAATAGAACCATGTATGTACCACTTACAAAAAAAATTGCAAGAATATTTTAAAATTATTAAATATAAATTTAATATATGTAAATGTATGTGTATTTATGTATTAATGTAATTATGTATTCATTGACAACTATCTAATAAAAGAATATGTAGTTAGTATAACATTATATAATTTGCAGGTACCATAACAATACAATAGTATATTATTAAGTTAAAATAATCATAATTTATCGAACAAAACTAATTATTTAATGATATTACAATATCATTCAAATACAACTATATAACATGACTAAGTAAAACTGTATGGACATATCAATATTGAATTTTAAATTATTACTGAAGAGAAAAACTTCTTTAGATGCAGCTTGCCCTCTTTCTGAACAGTGAACGAAACAGAACTGTCACACATCACACGTCACTGAATAGTGATGATGAATCGGGTAACTTCTTTATGCGCACTTTGCACTCTTTCTGAACTGTTACACGGCATTGAATAGTGACACTGAATCAGGTACACTCAAACAAACACAAAGCATTGTTAACTACACACAGGAATGAAAGTTTATAATTATTCAACTCCTTAATGGGGAAAACCAAATTTCTTGCTTTATAACCCATAACAACAAAAATTATTAAAACAGATGTTCAACAGGTAATGTCAAACTTTCGTTATGTAATTGCATAATACACAATAAAGTTCACAGTAAAAATTAACCACATGTATTCTCTATTACAAACACTCGTAAACAGGGTAACCTCAGCTTGTGACAAATATGGTCTAAAGCTCAACGCTTCAAAAACCAAACTTATGGTAGTTAGCAAGGCAACAATACAACCTGTACAAATCAACGCATACGGTATAAGGCTAAAAAGAGTTGAAAACATCACTTATCTGGGCGCCAGTGTCAACGACAAATGGGACATGAGTAAGGAAATAAAGATCCGTATTGAAAAAGCCAGGACCGCCTTCTTTAAATTGAAGAGAATTCTATATGACAGAGGAATCACCTTAAAACTAAAAATCAGATTAACACGCTGTTACATATTCTCCGCTTTGTTATATGGTGCGGAGAGCTGGACGCTGACGACTACTTTAATGAGGAGGCTGGAGGCTTTTGAAATGTGGGTCTACAGAAGAATTCTCCGAATAAGTTGGGTGGACCGAGTAAGAAATAAAGAGGTCCTACAGAGAATGAAAAAGAGCACAGAAATAATCAGAACAATAAAAACACGTAAGCTCGAATATTTTGGCCACGTGATGAGACACCCAGGAAAATATAACCTTCTGCATCTAGTGATACAGGGTAAAATTGCCGGAGGGAGAGGACCGGGACAAAGAAGGACGTCTTGGCTACGAAACCTCCGTGAGTGGTACCACAAAACATCCACTGAGCTATTCCGAGTTGCAGTGAATAAAGTGATGGTAGCCAATATGATTGCCAACGTCCGATAGTCGGGCATGGTACTTAAAGAAGAAGAAGATTCTCTATTAAAGTGAATACTGTATACTGTGGACAATTCGAACTGGCACAACTCTTGCTCTACATGTACACACAGTTCCGCATAAAGTATATTCATAACCTATTCTTTCAAAAAGGTCTACAAATTTTAATGTACGCAAATGCCTACAACCTTATTTCAATGTACAAACATACAAATAATTATTTCATTTTAAAATATGTATTTAATTTGTCCCAGTAAAAAATTGAATTATAAATTACAAGAACTAAACTGCAAAAACTCACTAAACTATACATTACAGACACATGAAACTAACTAAAAAAATTGGTTTGAATATATAATGAACAGAAAATCATATATGAAAATAAATTAGTCACATCATTCTGTCTGACAGATTATTAATAACAACAGTGAAAACAAAGCGTAGTGATCGTGCGTGAGTCGCACATTACAGTAGCGATTGTATGCTTTTGTGACTGTACCGTCGTTGCATGGCGAAGGGCGAAGAGTGGAGTAGATAAACACCGAAGCTGCTTGTGCCAATTTGAATTGTCCAAGGTATACATATAAATCAGCAATAATTTTTACTTGTATCAATTCAGTTAGGGTTTCAATCTATGGATTGTAATATTTAAACTATACGAGTATACATTTTGTGCTGGTTGTTACTTTATTTGAGAGTGGTTTAATATCATACGCATATGTAATTGTATACAGGCCTACATTTAAAGTACGTAATGTAATATTTAAATACAGAAAAACGCTTGACAGAGATTTTTTTAGATATTTAAATAAATTTGAATACAAAGTATTTATAACATATTTCAGTTTCCATACACTTATTGTTTCATTCTTAGAATATAATAGCAATGAAGAAGCCCAATCAGAGCAAAACTTCACAAAATGATTAATTCACAAATATAATTATATATTTTGTATCTAATATTACTTTATGAATATAGAATAAAAATAAATTATTTTATTTTATATAAGTTTTTACTTTGTGTGGCCGTAAGCACACATACACACAGTTTTTATATTTTTAAATTATATAAATTTGTTAAACATATCAAAGAATGGCAAAAAGATCAATAGTCTTGCTTTTGCAGACAACCTAGCAATTGTTTCTAGGAACACGGGATTGAACATTGATTTAAAAGTATTCAATCAATTTACCACAAAATGTTAAATGTAACCGTTTTTTTGTTTTATGACCAATTGTTTTGCAATTATTGCTAATGCAGACAATGAAAAGAGTGATAGATGAAAATGGGTGATGAAAAATGCAGGCTTGACTAGGAATTGAACCCAGGACCCTGGCCTGTTGCGCTGACCACTACATCACAGGCAACCTAACTTTATGACTTAATGAATAACCCTCTGTTTACTTAACTTAATAAGAGCATACTAAGTGATGATCTTAATATCCTAAAATTGCCTGACGAGCAAACTAAAATGTGAAAACAAGTTACGAGGAGGCTTAAAAATAAATTTAAATTTTATTTTTTTTATGATTTTATTTTTGTTAAGAAATATGTTTCGGTGGATCCACCATCACCAGAGTACATAAAATATAAAAATTTAAATTAATTTAGTTAAAATCCTTTCATTAAATGTTATATCTAACAAAATTGGTTTCAATTTCTGTATTTTATACACTCTAATGATGGAGGATCCACTGAACATGTATGAAATGTGATAAAAAAATACGGTGAATAATTTTATTACCAACAAACTTCTTATGCCACATTCATTCTTTGAGATAGTCAGTGTCAAATCTGAACAAGTTGTGACTTGTCAATCGGCTTTCAGAGCCGGAAGAGTAAGGTCTTGTTTACTGTCTTAGTCACGCATCACAGATTTCAAACAACGCACTAACATTAAGTTGTATTTTAAGTTGCAAAAAAGTGGCAAAGAAGCACATAAAATGTTAAATTAGTGTATGGCTAAATGTGTCAATTGAAGATGAACAATGGTTGGGACATCTTTTGACCTCAAAAACTGTTTCGTTTAAACAGGTGATTGACCTATTAGTGAGCTTACCAGAACTGAACATCTTGTATAGGTCCATGCAAAATATTTTAAATGATAATTTACAAATGAGATGAGCAAGTGTAAAATTTGTTCTCGTGCCATGTCTTGCTTCAAATCCGTGAATTTTTGTCCAAAAATAAGATTCCTGCTACATCTGCCTTACTCTCCAGATTTCAGATTTAACACCATGCATCTTCTGGCTCTTCCCATAAATAAAAACTGTATTGAAAAATAAACGTAGCCATCTAAAAAAAGCTTCCAATTATGTAATCAACATTGGGATAAGTTTATTGATAGTCAAGATTAATTTAAATTTGATGTAAACTTCTTTGGTTGTAAAATTATACATCATTTTTTAATTGCACCTCGTAACTCACCCAAATTAAAATCATAGAAAGAAAGAAAAATTATAACATGTGTAAAAGTTAATTAAAACTTTACAGTATTTTAAATTTGGGTTATTTTTATTTTAGTGGTAAATTCATGCTGACTAAGCTATGTTATTTTTCATACATGTAATTTAATGACGATACTCATCATGTTTACTTGGAGGCAATAATGTATTATTTTATATTTACTTAAAAACATGTTAAAATATTACTGTAAAAACAGAACATGATTAAAATCGTTAGTCCATACAGTTTTACGATAGTACATTATACTATTTAACTATAAAATAAGTTAAATTTAAATATCGTTGTAAGAAGTAGTGCTAATTTTGCACCATTTTCAAAGCATTATTTAATTGCTAATGATATTGTTTGTTTTGTTTATCTAGAGGTAACTTATTTAACAAATGTTCTCTATAATAATTAATAATTAATATTATAACAAGAAAACAATGATTGTTCTTCTGTTTGTTTGTCTTATTTATTTGTAATAAATCCTCTTCTTTGGGTAAAATTTTGTTACAGTAGTTTTCTTCTTATTCTAAATAATATTGCAGCAGAAACGTGACGATAATCGCCGATGTGATTAGAAACAACCAAGTCTCTAACCCTACATCTATTAAAAGTTGATCACATGAAGGTAAATCTCAATCATAAGTCTGAAAAAAATTATAAAAAAATTTAGTTAATTACATTAATTTGTCAATTTTTTGAAATCGAGTTTTCACCGACCGGTCTTGGTGTCTATGAACAAAATATTTCAAGAATGGAATATCATACGAAGTTGAAACTTGGAACTTAAAGTAGGCAAATTAAGATAATTACCAAACGATTTTTAAACAGTCATATACAATGCATATTATTTAAAATTGTTATTTTTAAAATTACCTATTTTATTATATTATTTTGACTTGCCATATACAATGTATATTATTTTACATGACAATAAAGTCTATTTATTAAATTTTTTACAAATGATTAACCATAGGTAGGTTATATTGTTCATTATTTACATTAACAAGAGAAAATCATGTGTGTTTCACATCATTTTTTGTTAAAAATTAATCAATTTTTAATGACAAGAGAGGAGCCCACCCAGTTGTGCTCTTCCTGTTAATTTTCTGAATAGGATCATTTTTGACTATGTAAAATAACACTAGAAATTTCTGGAAGCTTTTTTCAGCCTATTCTTTTTTTAGCCATTCTTACAGGATTGTTGAAATGATCAGTAATATTAGTTATACCTTTTGTTCAGTATTCTTAATGAAGACAATATTATTTCTGTCGACTCAAAGCAGTGTTGAGTGCTGTGATATGATGCGATAATGCCAATTTGGGTGGACAGCCTTCCCTCACTGACAGAGGCATTCCCGCCTCTCTTTTTCTGCTCGCTCTTTCTGCAATCTACAAAAAAATACAAATTTTATATAATTTATCATTGTTACAAAGTTACTAAAAAAGATAAGTTAAATTAGTCAAGTGAGTGACGTGGTAAGTTAACCTGTCATGAACACAAACCAAAAACATAAAAATTTAATTGAAAAATTTAATTTAATTAAACTAATGTAGCTTAACCTTGTTAATTTTCATAAAAAAAATTAATTCTCTTTCACCAAAAATTTTATAAGTTAACCCTAATGCATTTCAGCATCTCAGATATGATATTGATATATAATTAATATTTTTTACAAATTATAATTCAATTTAAATCATGTATTTAGGGATTGTTTTCTCATCAGATGGAAAACTGGAAAAGGCGTTAAATAAATTGATACAGAAAGTACATAGTTTTTTTGAAAATTTTGAAGCACTCAATAGACTCAAGGATCAAGGTATCACGGATTTCCAATGCTATTGTAAAATTATTTGATTTTTCACTGACCTATTACAGCTGCTGTATCACTTGTTTTTTTTAGATTTTTTTTTAATCCTACTTTCTACTGACAAGTTTCGGTGGATCCATCATCATCAGAGTACACAAAATTTTAACTAAACGTTTTTTAAAACTTTATTAAGATTTACAGAATATATTGTATCTTAAATCATTCTCAAAATTCAGAAAAAATTTTTAAAAGAAATTTTTTTAAGAATAAATTCTTAAGTCATTATATGTCTTAAGTAATATGGTTTAACCCTATGAGTGCCAAATCTGGTCACATCGGATATCAGAAAACTGTTGCGTAAATGGCTATAACTACCCTATACACCGGTACAATGCGTTAAATTTTGGCTTTATTAATAGTGTAAATTATGAACTTTTATTTCATGTCAACAGATTTTGCTGTTATTAAGTTATGAATATTTTACAAAGAGTTAGTTTGTGTACTTTGTAAAAACAAGTGTCAAATGGTGGCTTTGTCGTGCGGGTGTAGTGGCGATATTATTTTTGGTTGCGTTAGTAATTTGAAATAGTATTGTGTTATACATCAATCTAATCCGAACAAAATTGTCTATAAAATGAAATAACTTGTTATAGTAAAAATATTTCTAGTTAAAACATAATAGATGAAGAATATTACAAGAACATAAAATTTTGGTAAGTGAATGAAGATAAATCCTTATAATGCATCCTCCAGCTTGAAATTAATTCTATTTCATGTAATAAATTTATACAATAAATTTCAATAACCTTTTTTTATGTTGCCTTAACTTTTATTTTCACTTACACATGTTCCGGTGGATCGACCATCATTACAGTATATATATCATTGAAACTAAAATATTTAAAAATATATAGAAGATGTAACATCTTCAGTCATCTGTATGACTGAACTGAGTTTTGAGTCATTTTTATGACTGAAGATGTAACATCTATATATTTTAAAAATTTTTAGTTTCAATGATATATATACTCTGATGATCGTGGATCCACCGAAACACGTGTAAGTGAAAATAAAAGTTAAGGCAGCATAAAAAAGTTAGTGAAATTTATTGAATGAAGATATTTTAGTAAATAAAAATAAATTATCAAAGAATAAATTTTGTAAAACAGTGCTTTTATAGAGTAAGGTTTTTTGCAAATTTTGGTAAAATAATTTTTTTTATCCCTAATGTGTGTATGTTGCAATCTGTTCGATTTAGAACAATAAGCAACCCCGTGACCCATGAGATGATGACGATGTGTATGACGTGTAGCCTAGTATAAACTCAGGCCGACCATTCCTGAGAAAGTATAGTTAATTGAACCCCAGCCATCGAAGTACACCGGTAACCACCGTCTATTATTCAAATCCGTATAAAAGTAACTACCTTTACTAGGATTTGATCCAGGAATCTTTGTCTCCGAAAATCAGCTGTTAAACAGCTGATTCGCGGTGACGACTTTACCTCTAGACCAACACGGTGGGTCGGTAAAATAATTAAGCTAATAACATTATTAATTGTGATGAAATTAATTTTTAAAGGGAATAGTATCATTAGCCTGCTTTTGACTTGGAATTTTTCACCAGTTCTTCACTACAAGGGATGGAATTCAAAGGATTAATTATTCAAATTTAACTTCATTCAAATTCTGTGGAGATAGCAGTAGCAGTCAATATTATTTCATCACATCAATAATAACAATCCTTTGTCAGATTGAGTACTTGCCCGTAAAAACTCATAATATTAATCTTTCAAGTTGATAAACTGTAGTTTCAAGGTTTTTTGTATTAAATAATGTAATAAAAAATAAATTAGTAAATAGATAAAACATTAGGTGAAATAATTACCATAGTGGCTGGTCCAATATCCCATAAGCTGTTTATATGTGAAAGCATTAAACAATACGTAAATAGTATGAAAAAACAACTTATTGCATAATTTAAATTGTAAAAGAATCTTATTAAAAATTATTTACATGATATAAATTTTACAATCAAATTAAAATTTCTTAAATATCACGAATATAATATTAAAAATATTAAAAAGGATTTGGGTTTTTTTATTGGGTTTGATCTCAACTTCCACTGGGCTGATTTCGGTCAACTTTATTTTATCCAAATTCCCGAATAATCCAGAAAATGGAAAATTAAGTTCTTTTTATTACTTGGTTCTTTGAAGATTTAACAAACAAATGTCTTTCTTGATAAATTTGTAGCCTCTAAGAAAATTGGTGCAGTTTTATGGGTGTTTTCTTAGTTTTTGATGAAATTTAATGTCAAAAATCCATGTCCAATTTTTAAAATCAATCAACTGTAAATGTATGTAAATGGGAATTCCACATTTGTGGGAAAACAATTACGAGGCATATTCCTCAAATAAGGGCCGTTAGGTCATTTAAAAAAATAAGCTTACGAGAAAAGGTTTTTAAAGACCATATTAGTAAACTACAATCCTACCTTACTTTTCCACATAATTGCCATTTAGTTCTAAACACTTTTAGTAACGGTGCACCAGCTTCTTTAAACCCTCTGCATAGAAGTTTGAGATTTGAACCAGTTGACAATGGCGGTCATAAGTTCCCTCATTATTTTCAAACCGTTGTCTGGCAAGCCACTTTTTCAATTGCAAGAGGTAGTAGTCGCTGGGTGAAAGGTCGGGACTGTATGGAGGTTGGTCAAATAGTTCCCAATGATTTTCATTGGAAACTTCATGGTTATGGCAGCAATGAGAGGAAGATTACACTGAACAAAAGTTTCCCACGTTGTCAATTTTGGATCCCACATCTCAGTTTGGTAAGCGCTTCACAGTATACATCAGCTGTATTAGTTGACCCAAGTTGATCTATGAGATCAACCAAAATGATATTCATAATCAATGGTCTGAATACTGGGGCTGCCACCCCGCACTTCATCATGAACATTTGTGCGGCAGTTTTGAAATTCTTGACATCTTTCCTCCACTCATTGCTGTAGGTCCATACACTAGGCACAACTCCTGATGGATTTTAGCAGCTGAAGATCCTTTTACACACAAAAATCATATTTCAATGTGCACTTCAGAACTGGCAGGAGAAACAATTATTGTCGACATTGTAATCTGCTTTTACCGGCTGGCAAAGACTATTGAATCAAAATAACTGTGGTGGCTTCATGAATAGTCAATAAATAGCCTTGCATGCGTGAAACTGTGTTCAGACCTACCAATATTTAAATATAAGCTGATGGCCCTTACTTTATAAATTCGCCTCACAATTAAAAAATCTAAAAATATTTGAGGCGTTCCGGACCAGAAGGGCGAACTCAACATAGGGTCAATTTTTGTTTTTATTTTATTTGGTATCTTTGGGTTACAAACTTCAATGTTATAGGTATATTTTGTTGAGTTCGCCTTTTAAATTATATAAAAAGAGAAGTAGAAAAAATCACGGAGTTTACTTTGAACGATAATTGCGCGGACCAGAAGGGCGAACTCAACAGCAAGGCATCAGTCTTGTCACCTCTGCGCTACTGATCCCACCTCACTTCTACCCTTTCCCCTTATTATTGCTATGCATCATACACTCCACACGTGTTATATCTGTCCTTGTTTCTCTAGTATTAGTCTGTCTTTTGCTGAGTGATTTCTGCGTGTATACTTTGTTAGTCTGCTACTGAACATTTAGTCATGGAACATGATACACGTGACAATAGGGAAGACAAAGAAGCTGGGTATTCCTGAAAAAGACGATCCAACCCACAAAATTGGAAGAAGAATTTAGCAAAAAAGCAACGGAATACTTAACATTATGTATCTCGTTGTAACAATAGTGTTGTGGTTTCCAGGAAGATTGGTGAGCGTTGTTCTTGCGGCTGCTTTGAAAATGTTGGTGTTAATAATATTACTTCTGTTTTTAATGATTTTGGGCCATTGAAAATTACGATTTGCAAAATGCCTACCGCTACAAACTTCTTCATAGTACTGACTGTAAGAGAAGTTATGTAAAAGGTAGGCCTAGTTGAAATTCGCGAAGAATAAGATATACGATTATTATAGGCACAGTTATCTACGATGTTTGCTGGACAGCGTTTTATGGGATTCATGGGATTAGTGAGAAATGTGTCCGTACAGTATTAGATAAAATAAAAGTTACTGGTAGTGTAGACGGAACGACGAGGAAAACACGGGGAGTGTAATAAAAATTTATTACGAATAATTAAAACATGAATTTTTGTTGAGTTCGCCCTTGGATCAAAAAGTTTAATTTGCGTTTTTCTCAAAACTACCCTTTGTTGAGTTTACCCTTCTGGTCCGCAATGCCTCATTTGGACAATTTACACTGACAGTTTCCATTTTTTTCCAAACATGCACTATAAAAATGGGTGAATAGTCACCCCAAGCGCACTTATACAGTAGGAAATAACAACAAACTAGGGCATCAATCACAGTAAATGACCTAAATATAGAATAGGTGGAGTTAGAGGCACCATCAAACAGTGTTACGGAATGAGGCAATATATCCCTCCTTTTTCAGGGATGATGAGTCTCCGCTGCTACCATCAGAAGGTTAAAAATACAAAATGGTGAACTAATGGAAATGAGGTGTTTCCAGAACTGTTTATTGGAAAAGTTTTCCTTCAAAAATGTTAATAAAAGTGAAATTAAAAAATACAGAGTAGATTAATGGTTTTTGGTACATCCTGGATCAATGGGATAAGAGATTCATGATGTCAGAGAAGGTGTAATAACTTAAATATTAGTGCGGATATTTTATGTCAACTCACTTGTTTTTAGATTGTCTCATAAACTGTTGTATCTTCCGAGCCGCCTGGTGTTGTCTCCTTTGCGAATATGTTCTCCTGAAAGCAAACATAGAAAAAATTTATTTATTCTAAAGAATAAGGGCGTTCTTACAGATTTCCTTTGAGAAACTAAATACATAACAAACATATAAAAAAAAAACCCGCATCACTTGAAGACACAATACAGAAAATTTGATAGCTTCAAGTACCTCAGGGAGATAATATAATCAAAGACCAGCAAAAAGGAAGCAGCTTCAAGTATCTCAGGGAGATAATATAATCAAAGACCAGCAAAAAGGAAGCAAACAACAACAGACGAAAAAATGGTCGTAGCATTCTGAGGAACTCATCACTTTTGTATAAGAAGAAAGCACTGCCTAGATAAGCCAAGATTAGAAATTATAATACTGTGATAAAACCTGTGTGTGTATACAAGTGAGTGCCTTAGAATGGCCGAGAAGGCTCTTCTAAGAGAAGCAGAGAAATTTGAGAGAAAGATCATCCGCAAGATGATGTGTTCAAAGATAGTAGACAGGCAATGAAGGTTACGAGGTTGAGAAGAACTGTACAAGGAAAATAAATGATTAATTGAAACGATCAGAAAAAGAAGGCTTCAATTTGACGGACACCTGTATAGAATGGATGACAACTGATTGACAAAACAAATTTTTAAGACACTAAACTGTAAACCTAAGGTATCGGATAATTAGGTTTACATATACATTTCGAACACCACAATTCAATTTGTGACTTTTTGTTTATCCAATCAAGAACTGTGTAGATCACCCAACATTTAATTCTAATGGTACTTTATTCATGTTTTTATCGCTTTCTAGTCTTTTCAATGCATCTTAACTTCAGTTTCATTGAAACTGACACTTGCTTCCTTTTCCTGTGACATTTTTCTAATTTTCTCGCATAAACTAACTAGCCAAGTTCGAAACACAATCGATGTCTGTGTGTGTGTGAGTAGTGTACAAAATTGAAACTTGCAACCTAAGTTAGTTAGCTCTTCATGGAAGAGCTATTCATGACAAACTGCTATTAACATATTTTTTTGTGTTCACAGGGCTGAAAATGTGTACAACCATTGAAAACTCGATTCAGAAAAATCTCCTATGTATTCATATAGTGCAACAGATCTGTCATAAAAATAAAAGGGAGTTTTGCTATTTAAAATTACCAGATCCTGAAATAATCTGGAATACACATCACAATATTATTGGTCCAAAGAATTGATTTTTAGGCAATATAAGATGGAAAAGATGAAATTTTGGTACAATAAGCAAGCGCAGAGGCCATAGACAAAATTTTAATCCATTTAAAAACCCAAATAATAAGAAAACTTATAAACTTATACTTACTTGAGACCATTTGGTGGAGCAATATTTCCTCCCCCACCATGGTGCATACCATTATTTCCTCCCCCTCCTGCACCATTAATATTTGAACTATTAGTATTATTATTATTATCGCTAGACGGAGGTCCACCAGTTTGTTCTCGATAACTGCGGTAATAGTTTTGGATACGTAAAGCCGCTTCAGTTTCAGCTTGAAGATTTTTCTTGAACCTTTTGTGTTCACAATACGATCGAAAACCATTTTGAATAACCATCGCAGCTTTCGTCATTTGTTTGAAATATGCATACTGTTCAAGAACAGAAAAAAATGAAACAAATTTATTATTAACAACAATGTACTTGTAAACAGTATAATCCTGTTTATCTAGAATTCCAACCAACCGGGTTGGTCTAGTGGTAAAATCATCATTGCGAATGAGATGTATAATAGCTTGCTCAATTCCAAAATTACCCGTAAATTTGAATAGCTTTTGCCTACCCTTATAAACTTTATACTACAGACATGCTTAACCCTTTCAGTGCCGAAACAAAATTTAAAAGTTTGATCTTAAATACCATTTAATTTGAATAAGGGTGTACAAACAGTGCCAGCCCTTATTTTCAAAACTTGCAGGCATAGTCTGCCATTTCCAACCAAAATTTCAATGTTACAGAAAATAAAATTTCCTGTTAAAATTGAATGTTTATTGAGTTCACATAAAAAGCAATTGTTCCAACACTAAAAATATTCAAAATAGTTTTATTTAGTTTATTTAAAGTCGCATCGAGAGCTTGGTCATTAGCAACTACTGTGGGTTTTGGTACCTTAACGGTGGTTTTAATATGTTAAAATTTTCAGACCCTAGCTGGGAATTGAACCCGGGACCTTTCACTTTGTTGGCTAGCATGCTAATCACCACACCTTAGAGGTGGTTTCAAAACACATTATTCCATTAATTTTTGTTTAAAAGTTTTTTTGGAAATTTTCGGTTATCCGGATCTTGGCACTTTATGCATAACTTACAGATGTCCGGTAAACCGGATGTTATCACCACATAAAATTCCTGTCCTGTTTAAAATTAAAATAAAATTCCTAACATAAATTCCTAAATAAACATAATAAATAACATAATAAATTCCTAACATAACATAAAATTCCTGTTATCGACGTCCTGTTTTCCCGAAGTTGGTACTGAAAGGGTTAAATACTACACAGATATTGATTCATCAATAAATTTCTATGATCTTTAAATAGTTTTGCTGAGCAGAGATTTTTTACAAAAACTGCGTAAGAAAGAATTTAAAAAATTTAAAAAATTAGATCTTATATGAAAGATTACGAGAAAAAAATTGTACCTGTTTATATCTTCTATAATAATTTTGGATAAGTACAGCAGCAGCCCTTTCCTTATCTTGTTCTTCTAATTTCTTTCGACCCTTGTAAGAACGATATGCCTTCTGAATTATTTTAGCTGCTTCATACAATTCTCTTTGTTCACGATCTAGAAACATAAAAATGTACAAACACATTAGTAAATGATTATGTTTTACACAAATGTGGAACAAATGATCCTATTTATTGACTGTGATACTCTGATTTCAGCTACTAGTTGACTCTATGAATAAGAGCAGTATACTTCATAACATACAAGGAGTGATTAAAAAAAATTGTGAATAATTTTATTACGAAAAAACTGCTGATGATTTCTACATCCATTTGAAGTAATTAGTCCGACAGGTGATTCTTTACGGTGACAGGGTCAGTGTCAAGTTTGAACAAGTTGTGACTTGCCAATCGGCTTCCAGAGCTGGAAGAGTGAGGTCATGTCTGTCGCACATCATGGATTTTAAACTTATTAAGTTTTATTTGAAGTTGCAAAAAAGAAACTTATGAAATGTTAAAATTAGTGTACAGCAATAATGTGGTAACTCTGAAGACTGTTTAAACATGGTATGAGTGATTTAAAAGTGGAAATGAGTTGATTTAAGACAAGCAACAGTTGGGATATCCTCAAAAACAGACGAAAAAGTGGCAAAACTGGTTCGTTCAAAAGGCAATTGACTTGAGAGATAAACAAAGAACTGAATATATTGTACGGGTCTGTGCACAGCATTTTAACTGATAATTTGAAAATAAGACACGTGAATGTGAAGTTTGTTCCCTGACTTTAGATGCTCCATGCTACACCTTGCTTCTGATCTGCGAGTTTTTTGCCGAAAGAAAGATTCCTGTTTGTCAACCTTTGGATTTAGTGCCAAGCAACTTCTGGCTCTTCCCAAAAATGAAAACCATACTGAAAGGATAATGTTTTGACATCATTTCAATGTTTCCGACATTGAGAGGGTTACAATGAAGCAGCTGAAGGCCCTTCCAAATGAAGTCTTCCAGAAATGCTTCCAATCATGGAATCAATGTAAATGAATCACTAGCCAAGGAGAGTACTTAAGCAGATTAATTTAAATTTCATGTAAGCTTATTTCTTTATTCATAATAAAATTATTCACTATATTTTCTGATCACACCTTGTATTGTTTGAAGAAGATCTTCAACAATTGTTCCGTTTCTATCAAAGTTGTTGATAGACTAACAAAAAACATACAGGTTTGGAAACTAAGAAATTATATATTTGTTATATTAAAAAAATTCTATTATTTAAAACAGTTTTTCCCTGATAACATTCTTAGGCAACTTTACCTTGCTTTTAAACATCCAAAATGCAGCTATGGTGTTGCATGTTAGGGATCAACATATTATAGTCATGTTAAGCCCTGAATTAATTCTCAAAAGGCAATCTTGCGCAGAATTTGTGATGTCAACAGGAGAACTCATTCATTTCTCTTATTTCAATCCTTTTCTATTTTACCGATTTGTCACTTATATGTTTTTAAAGTATTTTCTCTGTTCTATAAAATTAGTGGTAATTTTGGTTCTAATCTAGGTGATGAATCTATATTTTGTGTGACCAGACAACAATCGAGAGATTTACTTAAGCATCCTAAGAGCAAATTGTATTTTATTTCAGAAAAGTCTAGGTCCAAAGATTTATAATGTAATACCTGATGAAGTGTGTGACCGAATAATTTGATATATTCGTACTTAGAAGGAAACTAAGCATTCAAATTTTTACTTTCAGCCAGAAAGATTACATGACATGTACAATGTTATTTTTTAACGTTATTCAAAACTACAATGATGATTTGGTTCTACTGAGGTATAGGTTGGTACTGTGTGAGAGCCTATTTGTGTGACTGTATCGTTTATCCTTTTATTTATATTTTTTTTATCTTTTTTCAATAAAGTAACTATTATTTTGTGAAAAATGCCAAGATAAGTTGCATATTGTTCCTTCCCTGCCTACACTCAAGATTTTCTGTGTAGGTAAGGTAGTATTTTTGTTCATAATATTTGTATATTTTCATTTTATGTATAAGATTAATTTTTGTTATAAAAAGCAATATGTTAGTTATAAATAACTAGTTTCTCAAAATAATGTATACACATTTTGAACGGATATATATATTTATTTAAAGAAAAAATTTAGATAAGTACATGATATTTTGTGTTGTCTTATAACACAAACTTATAAATGTTCAAAATGATTACTGTTAACATTATTACTGTTATACATTTACTGCAACTAGCTAATACAGAATTGTAAACTAATTGTACGGTATTTAAAGGGATCTCGTTACAAGCATATGTAATCTCCTGTTACAGCTGTCCTAGCATCCATGGTTTTTTGCCATTCCTTGTTCACATTTCTCACTGTCCCATGTGTTTCAAACTTGTCATGAATCCTAGCAATTGTTATTCTTGAAGGTGGTCGGGTTCAAAATTCCATTTGCCATCGTTTTTGAACCTCTTGAACATTCTCAGTCTTCCAGTAACACTATAAAACCCATTTACGTTGATCAAAAGACAACTGAACTTCACCCAGTTTTATCTCAAACTAAATGAGAGAAATAATGACATTGAGTTACAAAGACCCACAGGGTCTTAGAGGTAAATTTGTTGCTGTGAGTCAGCTGTTTAATAGCTGATTTTCAGAGACGAAGGTTCCTGGTTCAAATCCAAGTAAACGAAGTTACTTTTACATGGATTTGAATACCACACTGTGCTTACCAGTGTACTTTGATGGTTCAGGTTCAATTAACCAGACTTTCTCAGGAATGGTCGGCTTGGGTCTGTACAAGATGACACCTCATTTACACGTCATACATAATTATCATCCTCATCTCATTGGGTCACAAGTTGCTTATTGTTCTGAATTGAACAGATTGCAGCGTACACACATTAGGATTTTTTTTTTGTTTTTAACGTCCGACTGTTCTGCAATTACTGCTAATGCAGACGGTGAAGGATGAAATGATTTTTTTAGGGATAAAAAAAATTGAGTTATATTGTTAAAAAATTAGCTGTTTTAAATTATCAGCTGATGTAGGTTTTAAGCTGTAAGTGTTTTCTACAAATTAATACATCCATTAAAAATGTGTATACATTTTTCTGAGATACTCGGTGTGCGTATTTAGTTACAGGAAATATGCTGTGTATATACATTAAGTACATACATACTATTATAATACATTCTATTATATTATTGAACAAAAATAAAATTTATTATTATTATTTCAGAGTCCAGAACATTATAATATTTTCACAAAGCCATAACCTCTTTTTACTTAATTCCTTAAAAAAATAAAAAGTTTAATGCAAATTATAAATAGCAATACCTGATAATGTTAAATTAGAAAAATCCTTTTCAAAAAATAGACTATTGGAAGAACCAGCATGGAAGAACTCGCAAAAATCAGCAGTCGTTGGTGGAGGCGATGGTGAATCAGGCAGTGCAAAAGAAGAAGGAGATGGAGATGGCAGACAAGATGATGATGCAGGACTTAGACTAGAACTTGGTGTAGCCACATCGTAATACCTGAAACAAAAGTGAAGGTTGCAAATTAAAAATCATAACCTATGATGGTGTATCAAATGAAAACTTTCAAAGTACTGTAAATTTTTTATCATAATATTTAAGGAAAAATCATACATACTATTATTTGAAGTAGTCTCTGTATTGTTCAATGCAAGTATTCCACTACTTCGAAAGTGCATGGATACCACGTCTCAAGAATTCTTTTGTCGTGACTGTAGCCACACGTGGACCACAGATTTCACCTCTTTGTCGCTTCAGAAATGCTTGTCTTTTAACAATTCTTTAACACGTTGAGCCCGGAGGGTAGAATCATGGATGATTGGCCAGTGGAGTGAAAAAATACCATGATTCTTTCTGGATGAAAAAATATGTGAATGATTCTTACTTATTTGTTCATCTATTCACCAGGTAAATATTAATATGGTATTACACGCGTTTTTTGTCTAGTTTGTACAAAATTTATAATTGAAATTCATCTTTTAGTTACTAAAAATTAACAAATTAATACTTATAAATTAAATAAATGAAAATTATTTAAATGTGTAATCTTAAACAGAAAACACAAGGAAAAATTAATAATAAAAGTACTTTTACGCGTGCAAAATTATTTCATGAATGTGATTAAAATAGTACATTTATTATAATAACGTACAATATATCAGAAATACAGTGCATAGACATCATGATTCTCAAAGTAAAATAAATTACTTTTGAGAAATAATAAAGCTATTTTTATGTAAAAATGCATTCTTATATTTTCTTGGTAAAAAGAAGTCACTAGGAATAGATTATAGGTCATAGAATAAATGATATTATTAATTATAATGATTTATAATTACACCACACTAGGAGTCCGAATAGACTGCACTTTTAAATTTGTTCAAAAATTCCCGACAGTAGTTAACAGAAGATGAACTGTAGTGCTTGTAAGATTGATCTGAATGCCAGAAAAGCATTTACTAACACTGCTAGTGCGCTGTCGATTGAACAAAAGCTATAGAAACTAGTACGGGATACAATGCCTATAGCCGTCATTCGGCCCTGAAAAGAGACTCGATGTCTATGGGCGTCATTCAGCCTCAACATGTTAAAGAATTCTTTTAATTATGATTGTAGCCAAATTTGCACTGCAGATTTCATCACTTCTGAAATGCTTACCTCTGATCAGTTCTTTAACTGGTCTGAACATATGAAAGTTACTAGAGGCGAGGTCTGGTGAATAAAGTGGGTGTATATGACACTCAAATTTGATATTATGAATAGTTTAGGCTATCAAACAGTATGTGGGAAGGTATTGTCAAATTGTAACAATACACCTAAAGTCAAAAGTCCTCGAGATTTATCCTGATTGCCAGGTGAAGTTAATTTTTAATCAGATCTGAATAAGAAACACTGGTTACATTACTCCCCTTCCCATATAATGTTCCGAAATTACATTCTGGAATAGAATGAGCATGTCTTTTCCCACTGATGGTTGAGTGTGGAAATTTTTTGGTTTCGGTGATAAGCTGTGACACTGCTTTTAACACCATTCATACACTTTCTGCAAAGACAAACAAGAATCACCATACTACACTTTTATCCTATGATGAATTTAAATTGGTTTGACAGTTTCATTATTCAGATATTGAATCACAGATCACTGCTCTAACACTACTGCCACATAACAAATCAATTGTACAACTTTTCGGAATTTCATTGGACTTTTAAGGTTTTCATTTGATACACCCTTATAATTTTAACCATGAGTGAAGGACGCAGAGCGAAAATCATACCCTAATTTTAATCACCTATGAGGGATGGAATTGAAATATGAAAATCATATAAGAAGGTTAACGGGATTTTATTTAAAAAAAATTTCATTCATTGAAAAATAAAACGCAAATATAATTTATTCTTATACAGAGTTTCCTGCTTTAAAAATACAGTATTCCCAGCGAGAAGGAAGATTTTTTTTATCCTTGCATCATAGAATGAAGCTGGTTGTGCCAAGAGCCAATTGCGCATAAATCCCTCCATGCCCTCGTCATCTTCAAATCATTGCCCTCCTACAGCTTCCTCCTAGAGCAGCCCAAACAAATGAAAATCACTACATCCAGGCTGTAGGGAGGAAGATCAAGGTGAGTCCAGTGCATTTCTTCCAGTTTTGAGATCATTAGAGCATCTCAACTTCTGATCTGTGGTCAAAAGGTGAGGGACCCATCTGGCACACAATTTACAGAACTTTAATTAATTTGTAATGATCGCTTGACAGCTCCCACAACTTATTCCGACCTGTTCTGCAATTTCAGATACACTCACCCATTGATCGTCTTTAAGAATGTCTTGAACTGCACATGAATGTTTTAATTCGTAATGCTGGTCGAAGGATGGTGATCATATTCCTGATTTCCCACTCGTTCTTGCCCACCCTTGAACTCTTTATGCCAGGCAAATGACGAGTTTTTTATAAAGTTTGGTCCCTGAACTGGACAATCAATCTCTGAAAAATTTCCGTCGCTTGAACTCCTTCACGAGCACAAAATTTTATATTAATATGCTGCGACATCGTGGGTTCTACTGTCCAATTGGTTAGGAGTGTGAAACAGCCAGCTCTCACAACTCCTAATGATCCCAGCCAAGCGCACAGGACCAGTCCTACCAACTATAGATGCTCAGGGACAAAAATCCTGTTTATATTTGATTTACCCTCTTATTTAATACATATTTCATTGAAATTTAAAACTACTTGAAAAAATTACATGCAATAAAAGCATTTTAACATACAAACCTATAGTTATGATCAAAAGTGAATGCAGATGTATCATTGGCTGAATCGAAACAACACGATGGAGACGAGACCGACGTCATAGTTGGATTATGAGAACAATGGTGACTATTATGATTATGTGAATCATCTATCAATAAACCAACTTGAGATGGTTCAGTTGACATAACCTCAACTGTTGATGAATAACTTCCTCCTCCAGGAATACAATTACTGTTATTACCATTGGGTGAATTGGAATTATTTCCTCCAGTTGCAGAAGATAACAACATCATATCCTCACTTTCATTCTGAAATTAACGAAAACAAAACAAATCAAATTTGAGAGTTTAGTTTTATTACAGAACTACTTGCCTGTCCCGGCTTCGTCCGGGTATAATTTTATTTATTTCAATAATTTTTAAATTATGGTAATAAATAAAGCAAAAATAAGATTTTCTGAATTGGACACATCTGATATATTATATATTTTGTCACCTCCACCAAGTTTCAGCCAATTATCTTTTCCAAAACTTAATAAACAAAAAATATTGGTTTAAGGGTTGAACATCATTTTTAACTCCTTACAGGTACATTTTTTAAAATCATTAGTGGGAAATTTTTGATCCACTATAGGTAACATCTTCTCCTGAGTTAAGTGAAAATATTGATTAAAGGGTTGAACACCCTTTTCAACCCCTTATGAGTAAATTTTTTAGTCGCTATATGTAACATCTCCACTGAATTTCAGCCATCTAACTCTTCCGGAACTTAATAAATACAAAATATTTGCTTAAGGGTTGGACAACCTTTTCAATCTTTTATGGGTACATTTTGGAAATAGTTAAAGGGAAATTATTTTAATTGCACTATAAATAACATCACCGAAATTCAGCCATATAACTTGCCTAATACTTAATAAACAATAAATATTGGTTTAAGGGTTGAACATAATTTTTATCTCCTTATTTTCATTTTTGAAATGGTTAAGCTATGACTTTTGTAATTGAACTATAAGTAACATCTCCATAGTTTCAGCCATCTAGTTCATTTGGAATTTAGTAAATGGATAGTATCAGTTTAAGGATTGAACACCCTTTTTAACCCCTTAACGGTGAAATGTCTAAATCGCTTATGTTTAACTTTTCTATTTACCCTCAAAATTCCAGCTTTCTATTGCAAGTTAATTTCAGCTATTGTGCAAGTAGGAAAATTAGTGATGCTTGAGTTAGTCAGTGAGGGCTTTCCCATTTATATAATATTATACAGATGAGATATTAAATTAATCAATGGTTTTAAAATTATGCTAATTTACTCGCAACATTTATTTACAAGTTTATACGAGGGTTGTTTGAAAAGTTCGTGCTAAGTCAGATATATGGCACTACTGGCGCATATCGAGCATATGTTTAGTTAGTAGCATCTGTTGGAAAAACACATGTGTAGTTTCAGCAGATCGGTCTATTTCTTTGTGTTTGACATTCGTTTTAATCGAGGAAGTCGAGTGATTTTCAAAAAATGGATGAAAAAGAATTTCGTGTGAAGTGTTGCAAGGACGGTTTGCAGCTGTTCCAGAAGAATTTGCAGGACTTTAAGCGTCGTTTCGTCACTGTGGATGAAACATGGATACACCACTACACTCCTGAGACCAAAAAACAATCTAAACAGTGGGTTATGAAGAGGGAATCTGTGCCAAAAAGGCAAAGACAGTTCCTTCAGCCGGAAAGATTATGGCGACTGTCTTTTGGGATTCACACGGAATAATCTTCGATTATCTGGAAAAGGGTAAAACTATTACAGGTGCATATTAATCATCGTTATAGGACCATTTGAAAACCGAGCTGCAAAAAAAACGCCCACGATAGCCCCACAAAAAAGTCCTTTTCCATCACGACAACGCACCAGCTCACGCCTCAGCAGTTGTGGTCGCAAAATTAATGGAAATAGGGTTCCAACTCATTTCACATCCCCCCTATTCTCCAGACTTGGCTCCCTCGGACTACTATTTGTTTCCCAATTTGAAGAAATGGCTAGCGGGAAAAAGATTTTATTCAAACGAGGAGGTGATTGCAGGAACGAATGGCTATTTTTCAGACTTGGACAAATCCTATTATTCGAAAGGGATCAACAAACTAGAACAGCGTTGGACTAAGTGTATCAGCCTAAAAGGAGACTATGTCGAAAAATAAAAAAGGTTTACCCCAAACATTTAACTAGTTTTTATTTTTGCACGGACTTTTCAAACGACCCTCGTAATCACTAAAGTCGTTTGGACGTTCAGTTGACAGAATGGATCAGTAGAGGACAGTGTATTTCTTATGGGGCTCTGACTGCTACTAGCACATACACAAACATCGGGTTTCTAGATCAATCAATACCATCGTAACCAATAACATTCCCCTCCTACACGCCCCTTCCATAACAAACCTTTATAATGCAGAGTAGTCTGTATGACTAATTATTAATAATTAACACTATAAGTTTATACTCAACTTCATATGCGGATTCCGAATGCAAAATATTTTTTTTTATATCTGTACTGGGAAAGATTTTTAGATTTGTTATAACCTATTGCATCATTTGTTTACATTTATCACGCAGTGTTTAGAAATTTTGGTGAGGGAATGTGGAGAAGGCATTAGCAGCTCTACAGTAAAATAGATAAGATATTCATTTTAACCCCTCTTAATAGAAGAAAATGTTTTTACAGTTTTTTGATTTTTTACAATTCATTAAACATTCTACATAATTTTTTTTTCTGTGAAATAAAACTTGAATTGTAGTTCTACCTTAAAAAATACATGTTCTATTGAGGTTTAAAAAAAATGTATTTATACGCAACCAGATTCCTTTAATATTGATGTTTTTAGTGTTGCTAATAGCATTGACGATTCCCATAAGATCCATTGTGTCAACTGAACGTGCAAACGACTATAGTACATTTAATATTTATGAACTATACTAAGAACAAAAGATTTAGGCGGGTCCAGTTCTCGCGAGTGTATCCCTTCCACAACCTCCTATGTACTCATAGACTTCCCTTACGCTCTTTACATTGTTACAAGAAGTAGACTATTTTTACATGTAAAGTTGTTTACTTACAGTAATTTTTCATTTACTGTATTTATTATTTATTGTATTGATTTACTGCAGTATGATAATATAAATAAAATTGTGTAACAGGTATCCCGATGAGATAATTACTATGATTTACACACAAATTAATGAAAGCCTGGGAAAATAATCACAACTGAACCGAATAACTTTTAAGGATACAATAACCGAACTAAACTTCACGTCCAATAATCTTTTCAAGAGTAAACGCCAAACGACCAACCAACACCCCTACTTGTAGCCTATAATCGTATTGTTTTTTCTGTATTATAATATTTTTGACTATTTATAATACTGCAGATTTATATACTCATTATTGTGTGCGGTTATAAACGTAAATAAATGAAATTGTAGCATTATAGCACAACTGAGGGCGATAAATTATTGATGTAAACAAAACTTCCATGTCTGGACGTCTCAAAAATAATAAAAATCCTTCCATATTTTATTTTAATTTTGATTACAATCATAACAAACTTATTACATTATATCACATTATAACAATGTTTATACCAAACTTTATTTTTTTCGTAATTTTCAATCCACACAATTGAATTATTTATTTTGAAAAGTTATATTATCTACATTAATTGTAGGGTGTGAAACAAAATGTAATTTACATCTTGTTTTAATTTTCAAACAAAATATAAACTTAACTGGTAATAAAACATACATGCAGTAGTCCTGTACAATCAAACACGATAAGCTAATATTTTTAAACACAAAAATAGAACAGTTTGAAATTTTTTTGAACGGATACGCCGCAAATATAATAAACTATCACTTGATGTGTATTAGATATTATAGGCTGAGTACATCTTTTGAGCATAAAGGGTGAAGTAAACTTAAAATAAGGTATAATTTTCAAGTCAACAAGAGCAGTAAGAGAGGAGAAATTGCTCGACTGGTGGGAAAGGCGAGGTGAGGAAGTGGCGAAGTACACAGCAAACTCCCACCCGCCTAAATTTGTCATGCTTATTATAGTGCAAATGGCTAATACAAACACATAACAAACACGTAAAACAAATTTATAGTAAGATACAAGGTGTATTTATAAAAAAAGTCATTTTGTCATTAAGAAATATTTGTTAGAAAATTTTTTTAATGACAGTTTCTGTTTCCTACGAACCTACTTCACTTCTCTATATAGTCACCGATCACTTCTTGTAGCGCTTCACCAGCTTCTTTAACCCCTCTACATAGAAGTTTGCTGCCTAGGAATCGAACCAGTTGACAATGAGAGCCTTGAGTTCCTCATCATATTCAAACTGTTAATCACTGTTTCAAGTTCACAGACATTATTTAGCTAGGTGTAAGGTCAAGACTGTGGAGTGAATAATCAAATAGTTCCAAATAAAATCATAAATCTTCTCCTAAATTCGCGAAGTGGCATGAGGACGTACATTGTCATGTAGGATTATTCCAGATGACAGTTTCCTATGCCATAGATTTTGGATCATATGTCTCAGTTTGGTGAGTGATTCGCAGAATATGTCAACTGTATTTATTGTCTCACATTCCATGAATACCACCAAAAGAAAGTCCTTTTGATCCCAGAAAGTGGCAGCCGTCATTTTCTAACTCAAGTAAGGAGATGGCTTGAAAATTTTGATTCTGATGAAGTTGAATGGTGCCATTAGCTTTGTTTCTGCATTAATGTTGGATATCCATGTCTCTTCACCTGTAACCTTGTGGGAAAACAAGTGAAAAGAACTCAACGCCGCTGTTGTCAACTGGTTCAATTCCCAGGTGGTGGAATTCTAAGCAGAGGGGTTACAGAAGCTGGTACAGCATTACGAAAAGTCCTTTAAGTGAATGGTGACTATATAGAAAAGTGCAGTAGGTTTGTATACTGTAGATGCAACTTTTTGTAAGTTGCTGTCTTTTTAAACAAAACTTTTTTGTGTAGGTAAACAGACCTTACTCCACTGTTTGTGCAACAAACACACTCTAATAACAATGAGGTATGAAGGTTTTTAAGCCTAATTTACCTACAAGCAATTTGGTAAAAAATATCCACACAACAAAAATTTTTTATTTCATTTTTACAGAACCTTTCACCTTCAAAATCTAAAACCAAATTAACACAACCTTGGGTAAGCATGGTTCTACGGTATAAAAAATCCCAATAATACTGTTATTTTTACCTTAATCCTATCAGGCATCGCCGCAATGATTTGTTCAGCCAACGTCAGAACACGTACTTCTTGCTCCCCTACACACACACACAAACACAATTAATATATGCGAAAATACAACCAATAATAAACTTTCGGCAAAAACACAAACTTTTTCACAAATACACTCTTCTATCCATAACAGCTGTAAAGAAAATAAAAAAATGTAAACAACAAATATAGACTATACTCTATACTCCGATTTCAAATTTTGAAGTGCCATTTACAACTTGAGATCTTGTTTACAAGATCTTGAGGGTTTATGAGATTATATGATTTTATTAAATTCTATTCCTTAAATACTATAGGAAAAACGATCATAACCACTTAAAAACTTGCTGAGTTCTTCAATCAAAAATCTATAAATAAAAAAAGAATTTCTAGACCCCTGGCAGTTTCTCCTTTCAGATACCAACGTCCCCCTCAGGCAAATTCTAGATCCACTTCTGCTGTCACAGGATCTGATTGATGCAGGGTTGGTCCCAAAAGCTTTGGTAATGAATTTCCACAGGCAGCCACTAACACTTGTGCGGGGTGGATAATGGCAGAAAAAGTGGTGGGGTGTCTTGGGTAGAGAATGCCACTGTTCACCACACCCTTGTCGAAAAAACAATGGAGGTAAATTTGGAGATGCTTTACACAATTAGATTTTACATTAAACTGGGTAAAAATGGCGTTGGATATGGTAAAAATGCCTTTGGGGAGAATACAATGTGACAGAACTGAACTTTTGAGTGGCTGAAGGGGTTTCAGGAGGGTTGGGAGACTGTTGACGATAATGAGTGCTTGGGGCACCCGTCAACAACAAAAAATGATGGTACAGTCCAAAAAGTACAACAATTTTAGACAGCGATCAATGATTGAGTGACTGGGTGTTCACCAAACAGAGTGGCGTTTCCAAATCAGTTTTACATTTAATTGTAACTAAGGATTTTCAATGAGGAAGATCTGCACCAAGATGGTGCCGAAAGTTCTCAACGACAACATGAAGTAACAGTGCCTGTTGAAATACTAGGAATTGCTCGAATGCTACAAAACCAAGTCTAAAATTCTTCTGTGGTTTCAGTTGATTTCTTTTTCCTCAAGATAATAGGAAAATGAGCATAGAGTCAGAAGGAGAGTACTTTGAAAATTTCTAAAGAGATTGTAAATTTATGTTTAATAAATGATAAATAAAAAACAAAATTACTGGAAATTTTCAGACAGACTCTGTATGTCGCAGTTTTTCAAAAATATTTTTAAGGTACGTGTTTTTCCATCATGTTGAGTGAGTAAAGTGAGGAAGAAATGCTGTACCTGTACTGGTACGTAAGAACTCAATTAAGAAAAAACCGCAAGAAGTAATGTGTTCATAGTACAGTCAAAGGAATAAGGTGTTTCAATTCATTACAGACGAAGAACTGTAGAAAAGTGTTGCCAAATTTATTAAATTTTATAGATTATTGAAAGTCACATGCTGAAATTATCATCTTTGATCTCCATCATCAAAACACCAACATGAGGGAATGTGTGACTGCTTAGAAAAGAATAAAGAAAGAATAACAATGTTTTTCTCAAAGCACCTGGAAAAGTTACATTAAACGCCTCTATATCAGCATGTAATATAAGCGACAAGATCAGCTAGTGCAGTGGTTATCAACTAAATTTGATTTAAATCTGTTCAAAATTTTTATGGGATTACGACAGTCCGGCCAACTTTTTACCTAGCTGAATATAAAAATTTAGTTATGGCAATCATGCTAAATCATAATACTAATTGTTGATTTTGAAAATGGTTGAGCAATAAAATGTAAAAACATTTTCAAACTACTGTAGGTCTGTGTACAAAATTTATAGTTTTTTTGAAACTATTTTGTAGCGCTATGTTATCACAAGTCGCTTTCAGCCTGATCGTGGTCGTAAACTTGTCTAGCAAGCATCATCAACTATCTTCAGAGGAACTTGGGTATATGTCGGGTTGACATCACCAGTTGCTCTCAGCATGCAACTCAGCTTAAATGTAAAAAATTTCACATCGCACACGAAAATAAGATCTGGATATACGACAACTCTAGAGCTCGCCGTCTGCCAGTTGGTGGCCACTGAGTTAGCGACTATACTGCAGGTTGTTTGGGTTTATCAGATCAAATGGATCACCAATAGATTGCTTTCACATCGCCTTGTTAGTTTTCCTCTTTCTTTTAACTAGGAGATGTCAGACATGGGGATTCCAATCGCTGTTGAATTGCTTTCATGTTGTCCCATACGTGGTTGACCTACATACTCTTTTTAGAATATAAATAATAGAATACATATGACATTTTTATTCTGCATTTATACTTTTTTAGTTTGAAATTGAACCACCAACATAAGTTATAGACTAGTTAAGAAACTAAAATTACATTAATAGTTTATTTTGGCAATGCAACAATGCTAAGTTAGATCTCACTCATAATGAGGAATTCAATGAAACTAGAAACATTTATTATGAACATGGTTATACACATCATTTGTTCAAATCTAGCTTCAAATCACTGAGTTACGATTAATGTTAAAAGACTAATTTTTTGCAAGATTTTGACTTCTTTGAATATAATGAATATAAAGCAATATACCTTTTAACAGAATTTAAATATCCACAATTAGAACACAAGAAACAGAATTGATTATTACGTTGCTAATCACAATACTAAATTGTTTGAACAAAAACCTACTTAAATAGGTAGAAAATACATCAATAAATTACCACAAGCTTTAAAAGTTGGTTTAAAATTTTTGACAGAGTACATGAATTACATTCTAAATAGTTTTTAGTAGAAAAATATATAAACTTGTAATTAAATGTTGAGGTAAACTGTGTATTATTTGATACAAATGATTGTTGTATTGACACGCTTATTGAATTAAGCAAGTTAGTAGTGGTAATAAATGATTGGTAAGTAATGAATTTAACATTTATTATTAAAATTTAGACTTCAGTTTTATCTTGACATGTCCTATAAATCCCTTTTGGATTCTTCTGGATGCAATTATTAAAAAAAAAATCCTTTCTAAGTAGTCTTTGGTTGAAATTTATATAAACTTCTAAAAACGCTGAGGCAATTTAAGTATTAACATATTGCAAAAATTTACGTTTATCAGTTTTATTTTGATATGCTCTCCTTTCTGGAGTCCCCAGGATGCAGTTATTAAAAAATATACATAAAATATGAAGAAAACTACAATTTTACAGACACCTGTATAGGATATATGACAACTGGCCAACAAAATTTTTTTAAGACACTAAACAATAGACCTAAGGTGTCAGAGGTTTAAAGAAGTCAGAAAGGATATTGAGAAAACTGATAAACCAAGAAAACTTGATCAATTGAACCAAATTAAGACAACTAATAATGGACTTTAAGGGCTTCAATGAAGAGCAAAAACAGAAAAACAGGTGGACAGAAGAAAGGAGAAAATCCTACGGTGAATGAAAGCTGAGATTGTGGGCTGCAAAATGAGCTCCAGAAACGTCTTAAGTCACCTCACAAGGTCTAAAATTAGCCCTATATGAGAAGAAAAATACATAGATAATAAGTATGGAGTGATTTATAATTATAGAGGAGTTGAAATACAGCACAAAAAAATGTAATCACCTAATTTTTGTCACAAGTTGGTTATTTGAAATCAGATTTGAACAAATGAGGCATTGATGAGTTCATAATAAAACACTCAATATTTCTGTAATAGAAGGATATTTATAATACTAAAAATTACTGAGCTATTAGCAATTAAATAATTTTAAAATTTGATTTTTTTCTCATTTAGGGCCAATTTTTGTCCACACGAGGAATTATTTAGTTGTAAACGTCCATATTTCTTTTAAGTTAAGTTTAGTTTATATTGTAATTTTATAGTTATTTTACAACTGTAATAATTAATGTAAGTAATTAATTTATAAATAAATATTTGCAATAAATTAAAAAGGGAGTTTTATTGTTTACAAATATCCAGGCCTGAAAAGAACCCAGAATAAAGTCACAATATAAATAAAAAAGAAAAACAATTTTATGTTTAAATCTTTTAGCAAAAGACTGGTCAGTTTTAAAAATGATACGCAGATAAAAATAATGCGGTAGGTAATAAACAAGTGCGGAGATAGTTTTCAGTTTATTTAAAGTAACAAGATGGTCATTAACGACTGTGAAGATTATGAAGTCGTTAAAATTTCCAAACTATAACTGGTTATTTGAAACTTCTAATTTGTAATTCAGCACATACTAACCACTGTACCATAGTGCCGACTTAAGAAAATCATCTTTGTTTTAATGGACAAATAATGGTAATAAACTTAATGAATTCTATTATGTTTTTGTTTTTTATGTGTATAAACGAAAACAATATAAGGTGCTAGCAAAATGAAATAAATTATTTAACTATTAGTTTTCTAAAAAAAAAAAAAAAAAAAAAAATTAGTGTGAAACATTTACATGACTTTCTCTCGCCGATGTAAATCATGAAAATATAACCTGTTTAATCTTAGTAAACAATGTAAAATTAAAAACATAACCTAATTTTAATCAAGAGTGAATGACAGAAAATTAAAATCAACCTCTGTTAGACTTAAAAATATGGGAAATTACTAATTGATGCTAAACTAGGGTCTACAGAAGAAAATGCTTGAAATAAAAAGTGTAGACTTTTTTATTTTCAGTAACTTTGATTATATACACTTTTGTTGTAAAATGCATATTATAGCTGCAATCCTAAAAAACACATTGTTTTACAGATTTTGATGAGCAAAAACAGAAAATCACTAACTGACGTAAAACTAAGCATTTTAAAAAGAATGTTTAGAATAAAAGTGGTAGGTTTTTAAATATCCTACAACTTTGATTAATACACCTTTGCTCTTGAATCAATATTAAGGCCAGAATCTTTAAAAAAAAATATTTTTTATCATGAGAGCACAGGGCCCCCAAGATTTCAGCAGACATTGTACTTATCCTATCTCGTAGAGCATGAAAAATGTAATAAATGTGGCGATTTTTAATGTATTAGTGCTGCCTCATAGTCCCTTCTAATAGAAGAGACAATTCAAAAAAGTTATACAATCCAGATTCTTTCCAGAACTGAATGACTGGTTCCCAGATGGAGACTTTGTGTTCATGCAGGATGGGGCTCCTTGCCACAAAGCCAGATCAGTTATAAATTTTCTTGGGGAAAATGACTTGAAAATCCTTCCCTGGCCAGGTAACAGCCCCGGTGCAAATCCGATACAGAATCTTTGGGCAATTGTTAAGAAAAAAAAATCTGGTGTGAAACACTCACGCAACTTTCTCCCGCCAATGCAAATAATTAACAATAAACCTAACATTAGTAATAAAACATTAAAAATTAACAAAAAACTAACCTCAATAAACATAACCTAATTTTAATCATATATGAAAGATGCAAAATGAAAACCAACCTCAGTTTAGCTTAAAAATACGGAAAATCGCTCTTTCACGCTAAACTAGGCACTGTACAAAAAATACCTTAAATAAAAGGTGTAGATCATTTAATTTCCTATAAATCTTATTATATACACTTTTGTCGTAAAATGCATACTAAGGCCGAAATCTTAAAAAAATAGATTTTTACACGATTTTGTAAGAAAAAACAGAAAATCGCTAATTACCGCTAAACTAAGCGTTACACAAAAAAATGTTTGAAATAAAAGTTGTAAAATTTTAAATTCTCTACAACTTTAATTATATACATTTTTGCGGTAAAATGCTAATAAAGCCGCAATCTTAAAAAAACCAATTTTTTTACGTGAAAACAGCCTCACCAAGCATTTCAGGAAACATGGTGCCTACCCTATCTTGTACAGCATAAAAAATTAAGTAAATAATGGAATTTTTAAAAAAATCGTAGAACCAATTTTTGAGAAAATCGCAAAAAAGCGAAAAATGACACAAATAAACTACTACTTCCGGTTGACCGATTTTGATGAAAATGTTCGTGTCAGGTCCGGTAGTGGTATGTAACTTAAGTTTAAAGTTTCAAGATCGTACGATGTTCCGTTCTTGAGATATTTTGTATACACACACACACACAGACCACTCGCTAAAAACATGTTTTTTAGGTTCAGGGGGTCTGAAAACGTGTAGATCCAGTGAAAACTCGATTTCGGAAAATCGATATGAAAACAATACTTTCCTTCCTATATATTCATATAGGCAAGAGGAAGTAAAAACTGTAAAAATATTTTCATCTATTACCGGGGGGGGGGGGGGGGGGTTTAGAAATTAATATCTTATGTATTTTACTGCAGACCTACTAATGTCTTCTCCATATTCCCTTGCCAAACACTCTGTGATAAATGTTTTTAGCGATTGGTCTGTGTGTGTGTGTAAAAAATATCTCAAGAACGGAACATCGTACGAACTTGAACTTGAAACTTAAGTTACATACCACTACCGGACCCGACACGAACATTTTCATCAAAATCGGTCAACCGGAAGTAGTAGTTTATTCGTGTAATTTTTCACTTTTTTGCGATTTTCTCAAAAACTGGTCCTACGATTTTTTTTAAAAATCGCATCATTTACTCAGTTTTTTATTCTCTACAAGATAGGGTAGGCGCCATGTTTGCTGAAATTCTTGGTGAGGCTGTTTTTATGTAAAAAAAGTGTTTTTTTTAAGATTACGGCTTTAATATGTATTATAGCGCAAAAATGTATATAATTAAAGTTGTAGAGAATTTAAAATTCTACAACTGTTATTTTAAATTTTTTTTTGTATAACGCTTAGTTTAGCGGTAATTAGCGATTTTCTGTTTTTTTTCTCACGAAAACGTGTGAAAAATTGATTTTTTTAAGATTTCAGCCTTTGAATGCATTTTATGGCAAAAGTTTATATAATAAAATTTATAGAAAATTAAGAGTTCTACAACTTTTATTTAGAGCATTTTTCTCTACAGAGAGTAGTTTTGTGTGAAAGAGTGATTTTCCGTATTTTTAAGCCTAACTGAGGGTGATTTTCATTTTGCGCGTTTCACTCATGATTAAAATTAGGTTATGTTTATTGAGATTAGATTTTTGTTTATTTCTAATCTTTTATTACTAATGTTAGGTTATATTGTTTAAATTATTTGCATTGGCATGAGAAAGTTGTGTGAGTGTTTCACACCAGATTTTTTTTTATTTATCACTTACACGTTTTCGGTGGATCCACCATCATCAAGGTATATTATATCGTTTGAAACTAAAAATGTTTAAATCTATAGAAGATGTTACACCTTCAGGCATCTGTATAAAACTATAGAGATGACTAAAAATTTAACATCTTTTATAGATTTAAAAAAAATTTAGTTTCAAACTATATAATATACTCTGATGACCGTAGATCCACCGAAACACGTGTAAGTGATAAATAAAAAAAATCTGGTGTGAAACACTCACACGACTTTCTTTTGCCAAAGCAAATAATTAAAAATAAACCTAACAATAGTAATAAAACATTAGAAGTAAACAAAAAACTAACCTCAAAAACATAACCTTATTTTAATCATGAGTGAATGACGCAAAATGAAAATCGTACTCAGTTTGGCTTAAAAAAACGGAAAATCACACTTTCACGCTAAACTAAGCTCTGTAGAGAAAAATTCTCCTAATAAAAGTTGTAGACATTTTAATTTCCTGTAAATTTTATTATTTACACTTTTGTCGTAAAATGCGTACTAAAGCCGAAATCTTAAAAAAATCGATTTTTCACACGCTTTCGTGAGAAAAAAACAGAAAAACGCTAATTACCGCTAAACTAAGCGTTATACAAAAAAATGTTTGAAATAAAAGTTGTAGGTTTTTAAATTCTCTACAACTTTTATTATATACATTTTTGCGCTATAATACATATTAAAGCCGTAATCTTAAAAAAACACTTTTTTACGTAAAAACACCTTCACCAAGAATTTCAGCAAACATGGCGCCTACCCTATCTTATAGAGAATAAAAAACTAAGTAAATGATGCGATTTTGAAAAAAAATCGTAGGACCAGTTTTTGAGAAAATCACAAAAAAGTGAAAAATTATACGAATAAACTACTACTTCCGGTTGACCGATTTTGATGAAAATGTTCGTGTCGGGTCCGGTAGTGGTATGTAACTTAAGTTTCAAGTTTCAAGTTCGTACAGTGTTCCGTTCTTGAGATATTTTGTACACACACACACGCACACACAGACCAATCGCTAAAAACATGTTTTTTGGGTTCAGGGGGTCTGAAAACGTATAGATCCGGTGAAAACTCGATTTCAAAAAATCGACATGAAAACAATACTTTCCTTCCTATATATTATATAGGCAAGAGAAAGTATAAATAAAGGCACCTTAAAAAGGTTAGTGAAATTTATTATATAAAATAGAATTAATTTCAAGCTGCAAAATGCGTTACAAGGATTATTTTTGAATGAGGATAAGGGATTGTTTAAAGCAATTGACATGTTAGGTCCACAGTTTCAAAAACAAATTGATTCTCTAACAAATCACAACAGATATTCATCTATCCACTAAAATCTAACAAACATCCCCCTTCAAACACGATCGAAAGCCTTCTCCGAATCAACAAAAGCTACAAGGGTTATTATAAAAAAATCTGGTGTTAAACTCTCACACAACTTTCTCTTGCCAATGCAAATAATTAATAATAAACCTAACATTAGTAATAAAACATTAGAAATAAACAACAAAACTAACCTCAAAAACATAACCTTATTTTAATCATGAGTGAAAGACGCAAAATGAAAATCGTACTCAGTTTGGCTTAAAAATACGGAAAATCACTCTTTTACGCTAAACTAGGCTCTGTAGAGAAAAATGCTCTACATAAAAGTTGTAGATCTTTTAATTTTCTATAAATTTAATTACATACACTTTTGTCGTAAAATGCATACTAAGGCCGAAATGTTAAAAAAATCGATTTTTCTCACGTCTTAGTGAGGAAAAAAAAACAGAAAATCGCTAATTACCGCTAAACTAAGTGTTATACAAAAAAATGTTTTAAATAAAAGTTGTAGAATTTTATATTCTCTACAACTTTTGTTATATAAATATTTGCGCTAAAATGCATATTAAAGCCGTAATCTTAAAAAAACAACGTTTTTACGTGAAAACAGCCTCACCAAGAATTTCAGCAAAATGGCGCCTACCCTATCTTGTAGAGAATAAAAAATTAAATAAACCAGGCGATTTAAAAAAAAATCGTAGGACCAGTTTTTGAGAAAATCGAAAAAAGTGAAAAATTACACGAATAAACTACTACTTCCGGTTGACCGATTTTGATGAAAATGTTCGTGTCGGGTCCGGTAGTGGTATGTAACTTAAGTTTTAAGTTTCAAGTTCGTACAATGTTCCGTTCTTGAGATATTCTGTTCACACACACACACACACACACTCACAGACACACACACACACACACACACACACACACACACACACACACACCGACACACACACAGACCAATCGCTAAAAACAAGTTTTTTGGGTTCAGGGGGTCTGAAAACGTATAGATCCGGTGAAAACTCGATTTCGAAAAATCGACATGAAAACAATACTTTCCTTTCTATATATTCATATATAGGCAAGAGAAAGTAAAAAATCTGGTGTGAAACACTCACACAACTTTCTCTTGCCAATGCAAATAATTAACAATAAACCTAACATTAGTATTAAAACATTAGAAATGAACAAAAACTAACCTCAAAAACATAACCTTATTTTAATCATGAGTGAATGACGCAAAATGACAATCGAACTCAGTTTGGCTTAAAAATACGGAAAATCACGCTTTCACGCTAAACTAGGCTCTGTAGAGAAAAATGCTCTAAACAAAAGTTGTAGATCTTTTAATTTTCTATAAATTTAATTATATACACTTTTGTCGTAAAATGCATACTAAGACCGAAATGTTAAAAAAATCGATTTTTCTCACGTTTTCGTGAGAAAAAAAACAGAAAATCGCAAATTACCGCTAAACTAAGCGTTATACGAAAAAATGTTTGAAACAGAAGTTGTAGGTTTTTAAATTCTCTACAACTTTTATTATATAAGTTTTTGCGCTAAAATTTATATTAAAGCCGTAATCTTAAAAAAACAACGTTTTTACGTGAAAACAGCCTCACCGAGAATTTCAGCAAACATGGCGCCTACCCTATCTTGTAGAGAATAAAAAATTGAGTAAAATAGGCGATTTAAAAAAAAATCGTAGGTTCAGTTTTTGAGAAAATCGCAAAAAACTGAAAAATTATACGAATAAACTACTACTTCCGGTTGACCGATTTTGATGAAAATGTTCGTGTCGCGTCCGGTAGTGGTATGTAACTTAAGTTTCAAGTTTCAAGTTCGTACGATGTTCCGTTCTTGAGATATTCTGTTCACACACAGACACACACACACACACAGACCAATCGCTAAAAACATGTTTTTTGGGTTCAGGGGGTCTGAAAACGTATAGATCCGGTGAAAACTCGATTTCCAAAAATCGACATGAAAACAATACTTTCCTTCCTATATATTCATATAGGCAAGAGAAAGTAAAAAAGGCTTATTCCTATGATATTAGTTTACTAGCTGCTAGTACTAACAGGACCTACTAGCACGTCGAAGACGGTTCAGTTAGTTAATTAGCTAGTTAATTATTGCCAGTGCTCTGAAAACATTAATGAGTTGTGTTGTGTATTGCTGTACAAAGTACAGCTTATTAGCAACTAGCAACATTTCCAAATGTTCACACCGAGCTAGTTAACTAGCACTAGCCAATAATGTGACCGTCTCTCCCTTACTAGCACTAGTAAAATCAAACAAGTTCAAAGTCACTAGCTCACTAGTAAATACTAGCTAGTTACTGCTAGTCTACTAGCAGCTAGTAAACGCGTCGTGGGAGTAGGCCTTTAGGTTCAAATTGCTGTAGTTAATTGAACGTTGCATGAATATTGAAACGCACATGTGCACCAACTCTTAGCCTTGCTTGTCACACGACACCATTTCCATTGGTATTGTTGCAATGTGCTGTTTATAGTATCAGTTCAAAATGTTAAAAACAATTTGATCAGCTTGCCGACTGTGAATAACGGTCAGTGATTCCATTTTTGACAGCAAGGAACGTTACTGCAGTGGAAATCATTGACAGACAAGTGAATCAAATGGCCCCAATGCAATAAGTGACAGTGAACGAAGTGTGTAAGTGGGTGAGAGCTTTCAAGGACAGCCGAGAAAATGTCCACGATGAACCATGATCAGGCTGACTATCAGTGATCACAGATTTGGTCAATGCCATGGACGGAAAGATTTATGAAGACCAGAGATTTACAATTTCAACTTTAATATTGGGATTTCTGAATGTGGGTAGAACAACTTTGCACAGAATTGTCTGAAAAAAGCACTTCACCACAGGTGACAAGGTGAATGAAAAAGTTAAACACTGGTTATCCTCACAGGCGGCAGATGTCTATGACTTAGGTGTACAAAAGCTTGTAGAACATTATGAAAAATGTTTAAACAATTATGGAAACTATGTGAAAAAAATCAGAGATTGTTTATGTTTTATAAGAAATCGTGCTTTACTTCATGAATAAACCTCGTATGTGCCCCCAGACACAACTCTCTAGTCTTTTCTACAGTCTTTCGAAGAACAAAAACTTTTGCCAATTATGATCAGCCTTTACAAAACCCACTCTGCTGGTTATAATTTTTCTGTAATTGCTTTTCGATGTGAATCTGTGAAATATAAAGTTGTGGTGTATGAATGTATCACAGTAATATTTGTGAGAAATTCCATACGTTTAACAAGATGAGATCACGGTTCAAGATTTAAAGTTGAAATGGGAATTTCAAAATTGGGTAGCACTTCAACTTGTACTTCGCTTAACATGGAGATCTACCCAGAATGGCGTAGCAGGCAAAATCAGTATTCCTAATAATGCAGCTGAAATTATAATCTGCCTAATGCCTGTTTTAATTTCAAACTCTTCGTAGATTTCTCCTAAAAATTTTACTTTTGATCATATCTGTGTTAATGTTTCCCTATGATTGCCACTGCTTTGATGTCCACTCCAAATTCTTCTAAAATATTCAGTAGTGTTTCTTGGTCAATTGAATCATAAGCTTTCTTAAAATCAACAAACACTGGACAGGATATTCTTAACAGGTTTTTATAAATTATTAAATTGACATTTTTTTCTATATTATGTATTTTTTAATATGTTTAAATTATTTATCATTAAAACATTGTTTATACTTTTGTGAATCTATGTACTTTTACATAGCATGAATGCTTCCATTTCTTCACAAATACTCGTTTGAATCCATCAGTTTCACTTGTTTTTTTAGTTTTTTAATGTTACATATTATTGCATTCCATTGTGAGAAAGTAAGTGTATTTTTTACAGTACATAATCTCTTGTAGGGAAAACAATCCACTCCATTTTTAATATAACTCTTACTTGTTGGAACCACATCTTTACACAGCTTTTCAAACCAGAAACAGAGCCTTTTAGTATGCCATGGTAGGATGGTGAACCTCCAGGTATTGCTCACCAGTAATGATGTTGCACCAATGATGTACAGAGTGATCAAAAAGTCGCACACATCAAAAGGCCCTGCTGCAACCAATAATCACGTTCATAATTTTCAAGCAATGAAATAAACTGTGTAATAATGGCTTGGTACATACACTGCCCACAGTACCTTCGTAAAAATTAGGGCCCACTATTCGACAATGTGATATGACACACCATACTCCAATTTTCCGACAGTGCAAGGGGGGTTTCGTGGAAGACATGACGATTTTCGGTTAACCAAATGATTGTGTTTTGACTATTGACATAACCACTGAGGTGAAACCCATGCCTCATCAGTGAAGAAAACATGGTAGAGTTGTACAACTCCATTCATATCAACAAATGTCCAAAACCATCTACAGAACAGTAGGTGCTTTTCTCTATCGGGCTTTTCCAATTCCTGAACACTATGTACATGATACAGATGAAGTCTTAACTTCTTTATCGTTTTCTGAGCACTACCATATGACATCTGTGAGTGTGTTGATAGTCTTCTTAAACTTTTTAAAGGCGAGCTCATTTCTAACCTCATCCATTTTAGCGTCCATCAAAATGGCCGGCCTCCCAGTTCTCTTCCTGTCTGCAACTGACCCACATTCACGGAAACGGGCGATTACAAGTTATGGTTGAATTATGAGACACTGAGGCATCAGGATATTTCTCATGAAATTCGATTACAACATGTGCATATGATCCACTTGATAAATACTGTTCAACAATAAAAACTTGCTGCTCTTGAGAAAACGACAAGTTTACAAAGCAGTAAACTCAGAAATACTACAGACTTAATGTGGGCAGTATCCATTTCAATGGTGTCTAGATTTGCTGTTAGCACTACATGTGATGCTATCTTGCGGTAGCCAACATAACTTAATTCAACAAAACTACTATTTACCAAAACGTTCATTTACATGTGTGCAACTTTTCGATCACTCTGTATAATGGAGAAATATTGGAGATAAGATCATCAAAGTTTGTGAGAATTTGAGGAGGGGCTACAAGAATAACTGTATCACAATTAGACAACTCTGAAGGCACTTAAATCATGATCATGTAGGTCCAAGGTAGTATGAGAATACAACAGAGTTACCTTGGTGTAGGTACTGAATCACAGATGGACTGCGGGAAGTTAAACTGTAAATTTTCTAGCTTGACTAGACTCTGCACAATGGTAAATCTGTACAAACAGAATCAGCAAATCATTGATATGTGGGGTACACCAGAGATATTGGGACCAAATTGTTGGACTACACAAAAGAATGATGGACATCATATCCCCTACTTTTGCTCGTGAAGTACTTAGTTCGGGCACAAAGTATGTTAAAGTTACATTAACGTCAAAACTGGTGTAATAAAGGGTTCAAAATTTTAGGTCCCATTTTGTTTTTGTTATACATAAATAGATTACCAGAAACCATACCTAAGAGTAGAGCTTTATTGTTTGCTGACGATACTTCAATAATAAACGAAAGTTTGCTTATAGATAGTCTCTAAGTGAATACACATATTAGCATAGAATCTGTAGTCCAATTTCAGAATGAATTAATGTTAACAGTCAATGGGAAGTAGTGCCAGTACTTACAGTTCAAAAACAAACACAATGTAAGGGAAAATAGTGTAGTGGATGTCTTTATACAAAATAATATCCAAGAAGATATCCAATTAGTGAAGTTTCTGGGAGTGTCACTAGAAAGAACTATATCATGAGATTATTATACCGATAAAATCTGTGGTAAAATATCATCTGGGGTATTTGCATTAAAACAAGTAGCCAGATTAAGTGATAAAAAATTGCTAATAGCAGTTTACTGAGGTTTAATTTAATTTTATTATTTGATTCAATGGGGTTCATGACAAGCCTACTGAAGTAAGCAGTAGCAAAAACAATTTTCTGGTGGTAAGTGATGAATTTATCATTAGTGATAAACTTTCAGTTTATCAGTTTTATTTGACATGTCCTATACTCCCTTTGGAGTCTCCTGGATGCACTTAAAAAAAAAAAAATTTCATATCCGGAATATTATATTGGTTTGGGGTAATTCATCACAAAGTAACATGGAAACAGTTTTTAAAATTCAGAAACAAGCTATTAGGTGTATGATGGTGGAAGTCAATCATTTAACCTCATATAGACCACATTATTTAAGGACCTTCAATCAATTTTGCTTACAGTTCTATCTTTTTAAATCTTTGAAGTGATATGTATGTAAAGCAAAATACCTTTTACAGAATTACAATATCCAAAACTACACACGAAACAGAACTGATTACTATGTTGCTAATCACAACAAAATTGTTTGAACAAAAACACGATGAAAATACATCAATAAATTGCTACAAAGCGTTAAAACGTTGTAATTTAAGTTTGTTCTAAAAAAAGCTAAAATATATATGATTGATGAAACATTTTACAGTATATATGAACTCCTTTCTAAATAGTTTTGGTTGAAAAATATGTAAACTTCTAATTGAACATTGAGGCAAATTGTGTATTATTTGATGTAAATGGTTGGATGACAGGATCATTGAACTAAGCAAGTTAGCAGGGGTAATAAAGAATCAGTAAATGATAAATTTAACATATTGTTAAAATTTAAACATCAGTTTTACCTTGACATGTCCTATACTCCCTTTTGGAGTCTCCTGGATGCAGTTATAAAAATAAGGTGATTATGATTCTGATTATGTGAAATTGTGAAATTCACAAAGATAAGTTTAGGAGATTTTTTATATCAAGCTAAAATCATAATTAATATTGGAAAGATAACTCGACATACTGCTAATAACCCACGGAGATAAAATTCTTTTCACTAGCACCTTATAATTGAAACATTTACGTAAAATATTACGTAACCATCTAGTACTCACCTCAATGTAAGTAAGACGTGACTAACGGAAATGTGTGTTAAAAATGCAATAAAAAAGTAATAAATAAATAAATAAAATATAATAAAAGTGTTATAAATTTTGTTTCATTCAAAAGTAATAAAATTATCAAAATGCATTAATTGTAAATACATTTCAATGAGGATACATTGAAAGAATAGAATAAAAAAATATATAATCGTATAAAAAACGAATAAATTTCAAATGCTTTCTTAATTAAATATAGCGACTATGATAATAAAATTAAGCGATATAAAAAATTTAAGCAATAATAATTGTTGCGATAAAGAAGGAACGATGTTTAATAAAATGTTTTGTAGGAATACATTTTTAAAATATGCGCAGGCATTTAAAAATCTTTTAAAAAGTTATAATAATAATAATAATAATAATAATAAAAATTAGGTAAGTAATTACGTAATAACAGGATAGTTTCCTAAAGGGGTTCAAAAATTCAGCTGGGGTTGCTTACATCAAAAGGAAGAGAATTCTGTACCAACATAATATCTGGAAATGTTTAAGTCACTGGATATTCACCATTTTTATTTTTTTTAACCAATTGTGTGTATGTTACAATCAGTTCAATTTAGAACAATAAACAACACCATGACCAAATGAGATGAAGGTGATATATATGGCATGTAAATAAGGTGTAGTCTTATACAGGCTCAGGCCGACCATTCCAGAGAAATTTTGGTAAATTGAACCACAACAATCGCAGTACACTGGTAACCACAGACTAGAAATCAAATCCATTTAAAAGTAACCTTACTAGGATTTGAAGCATGAAACCTTTGTCTACATATATCAGCTGTTAAACAGCTGGCTCGTGGTGACGACTTTACCACTAAACCAACTCGGTAATTTTTTGTTTTTTTTTTAAAGTGAACATATTAATGTCAAGAAAGTCGAGTGTATAAAGTTGAACTTTCTTACAGTACTAGAGTATTTAGCGGTTTACTACGCATAACGAAAGTAATGAGTCTGTACATGAATCCATTTTAAAATTTTAGCCTAGTTAAGTTTTAAATTGTTAATACAAAATATACAATTAACAGCAACAGGTTCACTTAAATTTAATGTTACTATAGAAAATGTTCAACATTTCATACAAAAAATCCTTGGTGTGTCACTTTAAATTTTCAACCAACAGAGGAAATTGCAGTTAGAAATTCAATTCAAATTTTGGAAGAGCAGCGATAACTAATTTTATCCTGTAATTTGTAGCCGGAATACTTCTATGAAAGTCAAAAAGTGACTGTGCGAAGTGTGATCAAAAAAACATGATGAATAATTTTATTACAAACATAGTAATAAGGTTACATTAAATTTAAATTAATTTCCTTCAAAGTATTTTCCTTGACTACCGATGGAATTATCCCAACGTTGTTTAGTGATAGGAAGCATTTCTGGAAGGCTTCTTTCGGAAGGCCCTTCAGCTGCTATGTTGTGGCCCTCTCAATGTCGGTTATGATGTCAAAATATTTTCATTTCAGCACGTATTTTATTTTTGGGAAGAGTCAGAAGTTGCATGGTACTGAATCGGAAGTGTAAGGCGGATGTGGACAGATAGGAATAGCCAAAAATTTGCAGATCAGAAACGAGGTGTGGCACAAGGCAAATATTTCACACTCACTGATCTCATTTACAAATTATTGGTTAAAATGCTTTGCATGGACCTGTACGAGATGTTTAGTTCTTCGGTAAGCTCTTGCAAAATCAAACACCAGTTTAAACAAACCAGTTTTGCCACAGTTTTCATATTTTCGTCTCTTTTTCAGTTTGAAGGATGTCTCGACTTTTACTCATCTTTTATTAACTCATTTCTACTTTTAAATCACTCATACCACTTGTAAACAGTCTTCAGAGTCACCACATTATCGCCATACACTAATTTTAACATTTCGTGGGCTTCTATGGCACTTTTTCGCAACAAACACAGTAAACATGACCTTACTCTTACAGCTCTGGAAGCCAATTAACAAGTCACAACTTGTTTAAACTTGACAGTGACTATCTCATCAAGTTTGTTCATAATAATACTAATCATATTTTTTGATCACACCTCATGTAAAGCAGTAATTGAAAGTATTGGTACCTGTGAAGGAGAAGTGTGGAAGAAGTAAGATGTAAATGCAAAATGTTTGAAAACAACAAAGATGAACTATTGGGTTCGGAGTTGTGGAATCACAAGACTAAATAGATTTCGGTGTAAAGGTACAATTGATGTTGGGCATTATAAAACGAGTAGAGTTTAAAATATTGAACTAGTATAAGCAAATGAGGAGGATGCCTGAGAAAGTCATGTAGGGAGAGTGTTTGTAGGGCAAGATAGAGGATAATGGAAGTTAGGATGCGAGAAACTCTGAAGGGTGTATGCAATTCACTCGCATATAAACTATACATTTGATAATAACACTAAATTTATATGAACCAGTGGCTGAAGATACCAACAATTTAAAAATTTTATACAAACACCTTCCACTCAGTGAGGAAGGCAAGGGTAAACCACCTCACTCCTCGTTTTACTTAGTAAAAGTTTAAACCAGCCTTGCGGCTGATGACCTAGACAACAAAAACAGCCACCAATTTCATTTTTTTTTTTTGTTTAATATCCGCTGTTATGAAATTACTGCTAATGGAGACAGAGAAGAAGGATGATAGATGAAGATGAGTGATGAAAAAATGCCAGGCCTGACCGGGAATCGAACCCCATTTTCAAATAGACTTACTGATCGGATATATTATTTCAATAATAATAAAACTCTTAAGTAATCTAAGCTTGCAACAAAATTCAACTTGATACACTTAACTGTTCATTTTTTTATTCCTGATGTGTGTATGTTGGAATCTGTTCAATTTAGAACCATAAGCAACCCCATCATCCAATGAGATGAGGATAATGCGTTTAACATGTAAATGAGGTAGAGTCCTGTATAGACTCAGGCCAACCATTCCTGAGAGAGTATATAATTAAACCCCAACCATCAAAGTATACCAGTAACCACTGGCTAGTATTCAAATCCATATAAAGGACCTTTACTCGGATTAGAACCTGGAACCTTCATCTCCCAAAATCAACTGTTAAACAGCTGACTAGTGGCAACAACTTTACCCCTAGACCAACCCGGTGGGTTAACTGTTCCTTAAATAAAAATATTTATATTAAAAAACAAAATGGTGGATAACAGGTGATTTACGCGTTTCCAGACATATGTTGATATATTTTTCTCATTCTTCTTGATGTGAAGAAACATTTTTTGAATTCCTGAAACACTTTTCAGACCACCTTGTACACATATACCAGAGAATGAAAAACCTCTTCAATTTAACTTTTGAAAGGTAAAATAAAAATATATTTTCTTTTTTTAGGTAGAAAATGTTTTTGAGTCTAACAAAAATAATGTTTTCACGTCATATAAAACCTTTTTAACTCTTAAAATTCATTTATAGTTACGATATTTTAAAGCTTTCAAATTACATGTGTGGGAAAATACACATTATTTCATTAAAGTATATAATAAGAAAGTTAAAAAATTGATTTTTCCTTTTTCAGTTGTAGATAAGGTAATTTTATAAATTTAACTTCTTAAAAAAGTTATGAGAAATTACAAATTTGATACTGAAATTTCAAAACATGTAAAATTAAAATAATACATTTTGGTCTACATTATTTTTTCTATACTTCCCAAAAAATTCAATGAGGACTGACAAAAGCTTTTTTCAAAAATACCAGATCAAAACCAATTTTTAGAGTAGAAAAGTCATATAACATTTCAAAAATTATTTCTAATAATGTCATAAACAGTTCTCATGGTTTTTTAAATATTTTTTTTAATAACAAAGTTAAATTAGCAAATTTTTTATTCCCTGGTAAAAAATAAGGATAAAATTTTGTATTGTAATATTAAAAATATCAAAGTATGAGTGCAGAATAAATAGTCATGCATTGTTAAAAATTTGAATGTAGCCCCACCTTATAAATCTACATAATTATGAAATTTGATTTATTTATAATTTACTAGGATGCCAACAGATGTCAGCACAATGGTGTATTGGTATGGACATGGCAATCATATATTTCAGATGCAAAATATGAACCAATGTATCTTAAATGGAGATTCTGTTTGCCCTTAAACACATAGTTATACCAAACTGGTTTAAATAATTTTTAAATTATTGTAAAAAGAACACTTTTAGGATTCTGAAAAAATTCAAAAATGAAAACTGGTAAAAAGAGTATTGAGGTTTTGCATAGTAAATAACAACATAATTGAATTAAAGTTTCGAAGGTGTTGCTATTGCGGAGTTGACCATGGGATTAAACCAATATGTTCTGGATTTTGAGATGTAAATAAGAATTTTTTAAATGAATCTACTCTATGTACAAAGTGATTTAAAAATGACGTACTGGTTATACTTTTTTTGGATTCTACTCATAAAACTAAACAAAAAATGTCCTATGAAAAAATGTCCCCTTTACTTTACCACTTTATTTTTATTTAATGTATAAATTATTTATATTTTATGATTGGATAAAGAAATAACATTAATATTTGGGAAGCATATTTATAGCAACAGTATAATAAATAAAAATGATTTTAATTCTTTCACAAATTACAAAATGACGGCCATGTTTATTTTTCAAATCATTGTATTTCAATAACTATTAGCTTTATCAAAATGTATATTTTGTACTAAAATATTAAGCCTTTTATTTGGAACAAAATCATATTAGTTTAAATCTTAAAAATTAAATATGGTTTTGTTTAAACTACATATTTTGTTATAATTTATTTAATTGTTATATATTTTATTTAAATTAAATCAAGACAAAGGATTACTTCATGAAAATTAATAATTAATAAGAACAAAACGAAAGTGTTGTGCTGTAGAAAGAGTGGTTTAGAGGAGATGGGAAATTTAAACGTAGGCAACGAAAACATACAAGAAGTTGGGGAATTTTGCTACCTAGTGAATAAAATAACAAAGGATAGTAGAAACAAATGTTATATCAAAAACAGGATTGTTCAACTAGAAGGGCAATTAAAATGAAAAAGAGCTTAAAAGAAGTATATGGAAAAATCTTACTACAAGAAGGGGTAGGCTAGTGGGGCATATAATAAGGCATCCAGGTATTCCTCTATCAATAATGGAGGGTAATATTGAAGGAGTGAATTATAGGCAGAGGCAAAGAATATTCAAAGCAAATTATAAAAGATGTAGGGTGTTGCACGTATGTAGATATGAAATGACTTGCGCAAGATAGAACAGTTAGGAGAACTGCATGAAACCAGTCGAGAGACTGATGACAAAAAAAACATAACGTTACTATAAATATGCTCCCCAAATAATAATTTGATTCCTTTATCCAGTCATAAGATTTTAATTTATACATAAAAAAACAAAATGGTGGACAGCGGGGAAAATGAAATTTTTCCATAGGACAGTTTTTGTTTCATTTTACGAATAAAATCCAAAGCAGTGTAGCTAGCTCACCATTTCTGAATCATTCTGTATTTCAATTGCTACAATTTGACGGTGTTATTATTCTGGTGGCAACATTATAAAGTTCAATTTGCCAAAAAAAACAGTTCCCCATTTGCAACAAAGCAGCCTATAACTAATCTAATTACAATCAAACCATTCTTAATGACCACGTTTATCCAACAATCACCCCTAAATATATAACAATTTTTTGAAGAACCAATTTCACATTGTGAACAATGTATTTTTAATCCTCCTAGACGACCATTCATCTTCACACCAACAAATGTTGGTATTTCATTTTTGTTTTTGTTGCGAAGTTTAAAAAAAATTATTAATCTTTATTTACAACTATGAACATTAAATCACAACCGGTAAATTTGAAAGTAAATAATAATTGCCGCCTCCGTAGCGTAGTGGTTAGCGCACTGGCCTGCCACGCGGAGGTCCCGGGTTCGATTCCCGGCGAGGGTCTGGAAATTTTTACATGTCAAATCCCAAAGTTAATGTTACACAATCCACCGTAGTCGCTAATGACCAAGTTGTTGATGCGACTCTAAATAAATAAATTAAAAAAAAAAAAAATAACTGTTGGCATGACAGGCTTGAGGGAGGGAGGGGTCGCAGTACAACCTCTTACAGACATTACCCCATTCATTTTGTAACAACGTGTTCTATATAATCATTTCATTTTAATTTAGAAGATCTCTAATCCAAACGTCTTTTCAGTTGTCGTTTAGGGTTAGGTGATAGATGTATTGTGATTAGTGCTTGGACTAGCATGTTGGTAAATGAAAATCTTTTGTTAAGTGTTGTTGTTTATGTAAAGGGTAAAAGGGTGCTTTGGGATGTCAGTCTCAAAGTCTTGGACTGGAATGATTGAATGCCTTGAATACTTGAAGGTTTTGCTGAGACAAATATTTGGCACCCATAAGACCAAATGGGTTGTAAAAGGTGCGTGTAGATACATAATCGTGAGCATTTATGTATCAAAGAGTACAAATATTTCAATCTCGAATTGAAATATAGGGCCGATGTAGTCCTTTTTATGTGAATGTGTCATGTCAGTTGGTGGTCAAATGTCAGTTATAAGTATTTTACAATATCTGCCATGGGTAATGACTGGTTTGCAATAAATACAGACGGGCAGTTATCGCGGTGGAGTATGATTGTTGTATGGAGTAATGTTTAATTTAATTTTTCAGTTACAGCACCACAGATATAACTGGTTCAGGAGAGTTTGTAAGTTACATGATGCATGGCCCGGGTTATCACTTAAGGATGAAATGGTAGTATCATCAGCAAAAGTACCCATGAATGTAAATATTGTTCCGAGGCATATCATGTGTATAAAATGTAGAGAATTGGGGCTAGAATAGAACCCAGGGGTACACCAGCTCTTACTAGGTGGTATGATGAGTCTGTTGTGCCCGGCCTTACACTAAAATATCAGTCAGTAAGAAAAGAATTTAGATTGAGATAAAATGTAAAAGGAAACACGTATCTAATTTTTTACAGGAAACCTGCATACCAGACTCGGTCAAATGTCAAGTGCATGGGTAATGTCAAGAAAAACAGTGGAACTTCCTTTAAAGATAGTGATGTCACTCCAGATTCATTGTATGAATCAATTCACACAAGCCAACTAGAATTGTTTATTTGAAAATTAGGATAATTTGAACAATATATAAAACAATCAGAATTTTTATCTGTAGAACTGTTTCATTTTCAAGTTTTGATGTCAATTTTTCAGTTAGTTTAATGTTTATTACTTTTTAAATAAAGCTTATTTAATACAAAACTTACATTGGAAATACAGTATAACCATTTTTCTTCGAACATTTTTTTCCCTGGTCACCCGGCACCCAGCCCCCATGTTTATGACAGATAATTGGGATTTCACGTACCTAGTACCAATACAGGAATGCCAACTGAGTGAATAAAGATTCTTGTTATACTAGATTCTATCAGAACTAAATACAAAACAACTATTTCTACAGCAGTTCATACTGTGGTCTTTGGCCTACTCCTATACCCAATCAACTACACTGTTCATACTTATACGGTGTTTAATAAGCACGTACTACATAAAAACAAAAATAATAAAACATCATGAACACAGTTTACATTTGGAATTTTTTAATTATATTTTTGCCTGTCCTTTCTACTCTTCAAGCATGAAAACTGATTTACATTTACATTTCCAACTTATACGAACATTTTCCGCCTTATCTCACATTGCCTTGTTAAAAATTTTCAAATATATAATATGGTTTTAAAAGTAGGCTCCCCATTTTATCAAAACATGTTAAAGATGAACACTAACAATTTTAAATTTTCAGCCAAAATGTGTAACAGTGCATTAATATCAATTCAATATATTTGAATTATAAAAAACAATAAAACTTTTAAACAAACCAACATGATTCACATAAAAATTCCATTCAAAGGCAGAAAGAATTTTAAACCTACTTTAAAACAAAGAAACAAGAGAATAATAGTATAGGAAAAAATTAACACATAAACAATTCAAATAAAATAGGTGCAATTAAAAATTGTCTTTTTTAAGTATAAAAACAATGCAATATTATAGTAATAAAATTTAAGTAAATGTAACAAAAATTTGGTGACACCCTGACAAACCTGAAAAAAATATGTGGTGGGAAACCACACTCACCTAACCTTACTTTTTTAGTTTACATTTAAAAGTATTAAATTTTATTTATTTTGAAACCGATTTTGATACTGTATTTTCGTATTTTGGCAAAATGCGCGAGTAAATCAAATATAAACGGAATTTTTGTTCTTGAGCGTCTACAGTTGGTGGGACTTGACCCGTGCTTCTAGTATGTTTTTATGGGGTCATTAGGCTTGAGGAGGGCCGGCCATTCCACACTCCCAACCAATGCGTCAGTAGCACTCAAAATGCCTGAGCAGCAAGTGTAACTTCCATTGTGCAACGCATACTTATAAAATTTCTAGCTCATAAATGAGTTTAAGCGATGGAAATTTTTCAGAGATTCACTGCCCAGTTCGGGGACCAAACATTGTCAAGGACTTGTGTGTTTGCCTGGCATAAAGAGTTCAATGGTGGACAAGAACAAGTAGAAAATGTGGAACACGATCACCATACTAAGACTGCAATCTTAAAAAACCCATTTTTTACTGATTTTATTAAGCAAAATACAATTGATACTAAACTAAACATTGTAGAAAAATGCTTGAAATAAAGGTTATAAATTTTTAAATCTTTTATGACTTTAATTATATACACTTTTGCTCTAAAATGCATATAAACGTCGCAATCTTAATAAAAAAATACTGCAAGAGTTAGCTACCAAGAACGACAGCGGACTTGCCATTAACCCTAAATTCATAAAGGACAAAAAGTAAACAAAAGAGGTGATTATTAGAAAAAAATGTAGGAGCCGTTTTTGAGAAAATTACATGAATAAACTACTACTTCCGGTTGACTAATTTTGATGAAAATGTTTGCATTGGGTCCCCTAAGTAGGGGTATCTAACTTAATTTTCAGATTTCAACTTTATACGATATTCCATTCTTGAGATGCTTTGTTCACACACACACACACATGCACCAATCACTAAAACATGATTTTAGGGTTCAGGAGGCCTGAAAACATGTATTGTCGGTGAAAACTTGATTTAAAAAATATCAACTTGAAAATTATACTTTTCCCCTATATATTCATACAGGGGAAGAAAAAGTAAAAAACTATCCAATTGGCTTTAAACAACCATTTCTGGACATAGGCCTCCTATTCCCTTCTCCATTATTCTCTTTTATGATTTTTGTCCATCACTGTCTACCATGACTATGTAATTTGTCTGTACATCATTTTTGTAATCTCTTCTTCATCAATCATATTCCCAGCCCAATTATTCGTATTCAACACTACAACTTATTCAAATAATTCTTCTCGATATATGAGGGGTGTTTTTTTTTAAGCTCTGATAGGTTATTAATAAAAGACAAGTGAATATAGAAAAATGATTTATTACTTTAAAGTTAGAGCAGATGCCAAATAAGCTTGCCGGTTTTCTGAAGTGCGCAGAAGGTTTATTTCGGTAATGGTGCGCTCGGTTGCTTCAGCGAGTGGTGGGGGACAGTGCTGTACTAGTTGTGATCAGAGTCACGTCGCTCTCGCAACGTTATATAACAGCTAACCTGAAAACACTAGCCTGTAATATGTTGTATGTGGTAGGCGTTAATTGTTGTGTAAAATGTTTACAATTGTATGTTTTTAACGTCGCTAATAGATGACAATTTACATCGTTAAGCGCCTGTGATTTAATAGGCAGTTCGGTATAAAGACACAAAATCTACCGACTGAATCTGAACTGTTCACACCGGCAACCTTATTTAGCACCCACTCTACAAACAGTCACGGCTACTTTTCGACATAATCACCTTGACAATGGAGGCATTTATCATATATGTGGACAAGCTTTCTAATGCCCTCTTCATAATGTGTTGCAGCCGTTGTAGTTTAGGTTTTTTTTAGGTCAACAGCCAAAAGGCTGGTTTGAACCTCTAGAGGTTTTACTAAGTAAAAACGAGGAGTGAGGTGGTTTTCTATTGCCTTCCTCACTTAGTTAAAAGATTATCCTTATCAGCATGCCAGGCCCTCCAGAAAGCATCTACTTTCCACCCTGCAAATGACACATCACTTTATTCACCACAGGGTCTGGCTGTATAGTGAAATTCATTACTCTCAAGAGGAGATAACTCTGCCTAGTGTCTTTTACACCTCTACCTCTTCTGTTCTTAAATAGTTCAGTCATATATTTAGCTGAATATGTAATAAGAAACACAACCATTTTTTGTAGCCCTGGAACCAACAGATCGAGTGTAATTAATTTAACACTCCACTTGCCCGTTATGAGCAAGTGTTGCCGTCAATGAATTTGAATGAGTGTTAACGTTGTTTTGAAGCTCCTTGTGTTTTTGTCAAGTTCTTGCAGCTGGAGACCATGATTAATGCAACTGTTTATAGTTAAATCTTATGAAGTTTACTTTATAAGCCATTCAAAATAAAATAAGAGGCATGCTGACTTCTGGAATTGTTCTGATTCATTATTACACCTGTTCGTACAGTGCTGCTGCAACCCAACGATTCCTTGAGCAATAGGACATTTTTGAACACCCACCTTATAGTACTAAGTGATATCCATCTTTTCCCTGAGTTGAAGAAGTTGTTAGAAGACAGTGATTCCAAACTAATGAAGAGCTACAAGATGTCAAGGCTCATTTGAATTCATTAGCAGCAATATTTTATAAAAATGATTTATGAAAGGTTGTCCACAGGACAAATGCCTCAATCATCAAGTTGATTATGTCAAAAAGTAGCAATAAGTGTACATAACTTTTAGTAATATAACATTTTTTTGATATTCACTTGTCTTTTATTCATTTTGCCCATAACAGGCAGGTGGAGTATTAAATTATTTGCAATCGATCTGCTTGTTCCAGGGCTACAAAAAATAGTTCTGTTTCTTATCACATGGTCAGCCATTATATGACTGAAGCATTTAAGAACAGAAGAGGTGGAGATGTAAAAGACATTAGTCAACAGTTATCTCCTCTGTAAGTAATGAATTTCATTGTACAGGCAGACCCTGTGGTGAATGAAGTGAAGGTGTCATTTCCAGGGTGGAAAGTAGGCCCTACATGCTTTTTGGAGGGCCTGGCATGGTGATAAGCATAGACTAATTTTACACTCAAAAGGAAGGCAATTGTAAACCATCTCAGTCCTTGAATTTCTTAGTAAAGCCTCTAGAGGTTCAAACCAGCCTTTCGGCTGATGACCAAAACAACTTTTATTTATGGCCTATCGGATGTTGAAATAAAAACGGTCTTCGAATTTTGGAATAAAGATTGAATGTCCCTTTTGCTGGGATGAGTATGTCTTTCTACTACTTTTTGAGCAGGCAAAAGTTGATGGGTTTCACGGGGTATTGATCATCTCAGTAGCAAAATAATGTTGAATGACAATACCTTATAACAGGCATTTGTTTGTTTACTTGGTATATGTTGTCTCTAATGTGTAATCATGAGATGTGGAAATCAAATTGGGTAAAGTTTTTAAGGCTAATATACACATTAAGAAAAATTCTGGTCAATGAAGTGCAGAATCTAGCCGTTTTAAAATTTTATCACATCCTGGTGCAGCACGTCTTACCGCATGGTTGAGAATGTTGAACTCTTACTGCTTAGCAGATATCAAGAATAAAGGCTGCCAAAATATAACTGTTAAGATCTCTTTAGCAGAGTATCGTTTCCTGGACCATACACAAAATTAACTTAACGTGCGAGGGGCAATATCAACAACGGTAAAACCCTGCTTAACCAAAATATATTGGGCGGACCCGATTTCGAATACAGGAAATTCTGAATAACACGCAGAATCATACTTTTCGGGTTGAAAAAATAATTTCATTTAACCCTCGTACAAACAAATGCTTAAAATTTCTTCATAATTATCAAATAGCATTGCAAAATGACACCAGAAAGCAGTGCTAAACATGCTGCTAAAATTAAAAAAAGGACCTGATCCTCTACAGTCAGCAGCCAATTTAAATGGAGGCAACGATAATATTAAAAATTACTACCAACATTTTATACTAGTTGTTTGGCAATTATATCTATCTATATACTACTCTTTGCAGGTAAACCCCAATTGTAAATAATAATAGAATCTTGCATTTCCAAAACATTGTAAGTGCCATTTTTGGTGAAATGCGTTTTATTACAAAAAAAAATATGATGTGAAACACTCAACACGACTTTCTGTTACCAATGTAAATAATGAAAAATGTAACCTATGTTTAATCATTAGTAAACAATACAAAATGAAAACATAACCCAGTTTTAATCATGAGTGGATGACGCTAAATGAAAATCAACCTCTGTTCGACTTAAAAACAAGGAAAACCACTAATTAACTCTAAACTAAGCTCTGAAGAAGAAAATGTTTGAAATGAAAGTTGTAATTTTATTTCATTTAACTTTGATTGTATACTCTTTTGTCACAAAATTCGTACAAAGGTCGCAAAATTAAAAAATACCATTTTTTACCGATTTTGATGAAAAAAAAAACAAAAAATCATTTCACTAATTGATGCTAAACTAAGCATTGTATAAAAAAATGTTTGAAATAAAAGTAGTCGGTTTTTAATTGTTCTACAATTTTGATTATATACATTTTTGCTCTAGAATGCATATTAAGGCTGCAATCTTATAAAACAATTTTTTGCCACCAGAGCACAAATCCCCCCTCAAGAATTTCAACAGATATGGCGCTTATTCTATCTTACAGAGCATAAAAAAATGTAGTAAATGAGTTGTTTATAAAAAAAATTTGTAGGAGCCGTTTTTGAGAAAATTGAAAAAAGTGAAAAATCGGACGAATAAACTACCACTTCTAGTTGACCGATTTTGATGAAAATCCTATAGGTACCTAACAAAAGTTTCAACTTTGTATTATATTTCATTCTAGAGATATTTTGTTTACACACACACACACACGCAAACACACACACATACATACATACATACATACACAGACCAATCACTAAAAACATATTTTTTGGGTTGGGTAGGCCTGAAAACTTGTATATTTGGGCAAAACTTGATTTTGGAAAATCAACATGAAAATAATACTTTCCTTCCCTATATACCTTCCCTATAATACTTTCTTTCCTTGTATTCATACAGGGTAAGAGAAAGTAAAGCATGTTCTAAATGCTATATTTAACAATGGACTGTCTGCCCACAACTGATCCTAGTGATAAAAAATTAAACTCGAAAAAAACATTTGCATAGTTTAAATTCGTACATTGTAACGCAAATACCTTTATTCCTGCTCCTGTAAAATTTTGTTATCGAGGCACTTACAACGTTTCAGAAATGCATGATTCAATAATTAGAAGAATTACAAAACGCAATAATTTCTTTACTGATCTGATAGGATTTATTTTTTACTATAAACATTTTAATTTTTGTACTCTTTAACCTACTCTATTTCTAAAGTATACAAAGAAGTAACATTTATTATGTTTACACAAAGTAATCTCAAAAACGAATCAACCAATTTCAAAAATTCTTTCACAGTTGGAAAGCTTAGAACTTCCTGAGTAACATGGGAAATTAATATGGCATTGAATAATTTTTTTAATTTTTATAAAGTCATAATCTTTTATTTTATTTACTTGTTCTAAGATGGTTTGGATAGTTAGTTCTTCTAAATGCAAGTACGGTAATTAACACCAGGGGTCACTAACTGATGGACTGCAGTCTGTGTCTGGACCGCAAGATCTAAAGAATATTTTTTTTTGTATGCAGATCTTATTTTTGAGTTAGATGCAAAATTTTTTATGTTTAGGCTGTGTGCATGATGAGAGGCTACTGGTGATGTCAACACGACATATACCCAAGTTTCTCTGAAGAGATGCATCAACCGATGCTAACTGAACAAGTTTACGGCCGCGACCAGGCTGAAGTAACTTTTGTCACATTTTATTGCTCAAACCTTTTAAAAGTCAACAATTAGTACTAAGAAGTAGCATGATTTCGGTATCTATATTTTTACAGTTGGTAAGGTAGGCCTAAGAAAAAATTTGCCGTGGCAGTCTCATCAAAATTTTAAACAGACCTTTATCAAATTTAGTTGATGATCACAGATCTAGTAGCTCTACAGCCTTTGGTGGGCTTTGGCTTACTCCAAAATCCTCCTCGAATCTCTCTACTAGTTGATAATGGCCTCCATCCTCGCAAACCCATTCTGTTTCTTTAATCCATAATCCCTGTCCGTCATCTGAGACTGTTGTTTTGGGGTCATAACAGCTTATGTTTTACACTGAAAAGTTGTTAACCCCACATGCAGTACTGAATGTGGAGGACCAGGGAACTTTCTAACAGGGTTACCACACATTACTCAAATAATCTCCGTTTTGAGGTCCCGAGAACTCACCTTTTAACTTTATTTTATGTGGCTAAATAATGATGACCCACATTCCGTCATGCATTGTTTAGAAGTGGAGACAAGTACTCATGGAAATAGGATTTGCTGGTAAAAGCTGACCCAACTTCTCATCCAGAAGACTGTACAAATGATTGATAATACAAAAAAATTCCTGTTTACAGTACTAATTGGTTTAATTTGTACAGTGTGATTTTTTAAAACTTCAAAACAAAAAACCATTTTCAATTTGAATATGAAAACACACCTTAGCAAGGCTGAAGCTAACTGCAAGATTCTGTTAATTTTAAAATTTAAACTTTGCTTGTATTCTGCCAGTTGGAAATACATTAGGGTTCACCTGCATTAACAATAAATAATGAAACCAACAAAAATATTAAAAATATAAGAAAATAGAAATATTTAAAAAAAGTACTTACCATCCAAAGTAGCACCAGTTGTTGTACGATCATTTTCGTTTGTAAGGTTGGCAGAACTGAGATCACCAGAGTAATTAATACTATTATTACTATTTAAATGGTGGGAATGATGAAGATGATGATGATAATGATGTTTAAATCGTTCTGAAGAATTGGTGATATTATTATCGGTTAAAGATGAATTTAATTCGTTAAACGATTGATTATCGCTAACCAATCCATGTTGTTGGCGATTTTGTTGTATTCCATTATTCGTTGCTGAAGAGAATGGTGGTGACGAAGGTGGTGAAGATATCGATGTAAAAGAGACAGGCGATGTCATTAGTGTATCCATCATAAGGTTATCATGTTGCGATATATCACCTGCGATACATTTTTAATAATTTTCTTACAAGTGTATTAAATCAAGAAATGTTAGGTTATGTTGCTTATTTCTTGTACTCTGTTAATGGTATAGAGTGAAAAGGTAGTGCAAGGTAAAAAATTTTTCTTTTCTGGATTTCATATTTCATGACACCTTGATGCCACAGCTTGAGTCCAATTGGGCTGAACGTTGAAAACTTATGTTTACAAAATTTATCCCAGATCTTTGATTTTATGATTTTTACGAAAAAAATTTCAATTTTATAAAACCACCTCACTCCTTGTTTTAATTATTAAAGCCCCTAGAGGTTCAAATCAGCCTTTCATTTTACAATTTTGGAAGCTATTTTGGCACCATTTTGAAGCATTTCTAAGCTCTGTATAGAATTATAATGATTTATATTACACTAAACAATATATGAGTGATCCTTTTCTTTTTTATTTATTTATATAAAGTTGCATCAATACAAACTAATGCAAACTAATCCCCCCACTAACAAATAACATTAGAAAGAAAAGAATATTATTCCTGGGACACATACTCCGAGCCGAAAAGTCCAGACTTATGAACTGGCTGATCAACCATTTTTGGAATAAGATGTCGAGACCTAGGTGGCTGAAGGAGGTACAGCGGGATGTGGAGGAACTTGGAATCACTACACAAGACCTTCTAACAAAATCAGCTAAGTACAACCAACTAGTCAAGACTAATATGGTAACATTCGAACCAAAAACAGAAGAGTTTACAACAGGGTGTTTACTGACAAAGGCCAGAAACACAGATTGGAACGTTTTAAGAAAATGTGGGCCAAACGAAAGGAAGCTACGCTTAGGAGAGCTCGCTTTTCAAAAAAACCCAACACTGGAACAGACTTAAACTTGAACTAGAGTGATCCTATGAGGTCTCAAAAGTAAAAAAAAAAAAGTCGTATCAACTGCTTGACCATTAGCGACTACAGTGGATTATGTAACATTAACTGTGGGATTTGACATGTAAAAATGTCCAGACCCTGGCTGGTAATCGAACCCAGCCAGGAGTCAAGGAAAAGGAGTGATCCTTTTCTTTTCTTGTTCTCCCCTGTTAATTCATTTTTAAAAAAATTCATCAGCTAAGTTTTAATGTTAATTTTATTAAGATAAACTAAAATTTATTTATTTAAATTTATTTGATAATTTAATATTTATTTAACGTTTATTTAACTAAGATTTAGATATTAAAATTTTATTACGCAGAAAATTTTTAAAATGCAGTATGTACATCACTGTCATTATAACCATAACAAGATACAGGCTGATTACCTAAACAACATAAAAAATTTCAACAATTTTATCTGAAAATACTAAATATACTTTATTCTTCAGAAATAAATCCACTTTTTTAGAGTAGATAGTTTTCTTGAAGCTTGGAACACTGCGGAAGGCCTTCACATTTTAGTTCTGAAGGTTTCCCGAAGAACCACTCTCACGATTTTAACTGAGAAGTGCCATATCAAAAGGTGTGAACAAGGTGAGTGGCCAAAGTGTGCTTCAGCAACAATGATGAGGCAAAAAATGAGGTTTAATGCAATTGCAACAACATGATGGTGAGCTGGTATGATATGGGCATACAAAAACTGCCACATAGCCTAAAAAAATGGATCATCTGAAACGGTGATTATGTAGAAATAAAAATACATTCTCAAACTTTAAAATTTTGTAAAAGTTAAAGAAAATAAACGTTTATTTGTGTTTGTAAATGATTAGAGACCTTATTTTTGGTATTACCCTTGTAATTCTAAAAAATAATGTAAACGTAAACAGATACAGTGTTTTGCATAAATACATCTTGAAAAAGTAACAGAGTTTTTGGTATATACACTAGTTGAAATAACCCTAGAATGAAAAGGGGTGATTTAGGTACTACAAAAAGACTCTCACAAACACACTTCCTTGTAAACATAATGTTTTGGCTTTAGGTGGTCATAAAATTTAAAGATCAGTTAAAATCCAGGTATCAAAAATTTTACTTTATCAAATTACTTTTTTACTTTAAACTACAAAGTGAAAGAGAGAAAAACAATGAAAACATTTAATTCAACATTTTTACTTTTAGTAAATAACAAAAAAATTCACTCATGTAATTACCATGTAGAGACATAAAACGTAGCAACACAACAAATTATAAAAACATAACCTAACGCCTGAATCTTGATTTATACAGAAGTAAAGAATAGAACAAAATAATTTATGTAAATCAAACAATTCCACTACATCTAACAAAAATAAACAAATAAAGAAGTTCTGATAAAAAAATTAGTTTAAAATTTAAATTTACATTAAATTTTAACGATACTCACTATTAAATTAATACATACATAACAAAACGGAAAGGTTGACCTGAAATTAGTCTAAATTTACTTCAGAATTAGCATAAATTTAAATTAACACTAAATTTTTAACAAAACTCACTATTCAATTCAAAAACCACAATTTTGATTTTAAAATCAAAATGGAATGGCCAGCCTGAATCTATACAATAATGATGGAATAAATGAATAAAAATTATTCGAATAATTATCTTTTATTCGACTATTTGACTAATTTGAAAAATATTCGAAAAAGATGAACAAATAAACTTGACACACAGCAGTTTACAGACTCCAAATACCTAATTCAGTTGTCGAATAAAATAAAATATCAACAAACAAATAAAAATAAACAATATGATAGAGCCTGTGAAATAAGAATAAATTAAAAATGTTAAATGGGCTTAAAACAGCCATTTCATGGTTTGTTATGTCTTTCTGAGGATGACGCCGTACACAAATCATGATCTCTCAAGTAGAGAATAAGAACGGGCAGGATTTGGGTATCAAAGAATAGGGGAAAAAAGGGGAGGGCAGAATAAGTCACATTGGTGAGAGGAAGACAGATGTCTGAACAAAGACAACCGCTGTAGTTATGTGTTCATATCAAAAACGAGAAAAGTGCATTTATCCATGCAGCATGTAACTGCTAGGAAATAATTCAGAAATTTTATTCAAATAAAATGTTTTTTCGAATAAACATTATTTGATTATAAAATCTATTCATTTTTCCCATGACTATGGTACAAGACTAGAAACCTCATTTACATGACACAATCATGTCATCCTCATGTGACTGGGTCATGGGGTTGCTTATTGTTCTAAATTGAACAGATTACAAGATACAAATATTAGGGCATACAAAAACTTTACCAAAACTAGAATTGTACAAGCGATATAAAAAGTACAATGAATAAAGTAAAGTATTAGCAAAAAAAGAAAACTGTGCACAATATAATTTTAAAATTATAGAAATAAATAAATGATTTAAGCTTCAAATACTTCAATGGTTTTTTGATAGCTCCAAGTACCACAGGGACAAATACAACTGAAGACCAACGAAAAAGAAGCAAACAACCACAGACAAGGAAAGATGACTGGTGCACTTTAAGGAACTCACTAATTGTATAAGGGGAAAGCACTTTCAAGACAAGCCAAGATTAGATAGTATAATGCTGTGATAAAACCTGTACGTCAGTATGCAAGTGAGTGCCTTAGAATGACTGGGAAGGCTAGTCTAAAAGCAGCAGAGAAATTTGAGAGAAAAATCCTCCACAAGATAATGGGCTCAAAGATAGGGGACAGACAATATAGGTTACGAGGTTGAGAAGAACTGTATTTCGATAATTAAAATTGCAAAAATGAAAAAAGAATGATGGAGAAGGATAAAAAATTTGTCAGAAACATAACATTGTAATACTTGGCCATCTGACGAGAGGGGAGAAGTTCAACTTATTCCACTTAGTAATTCAGGGGAAAACTATGGACAAACTATGTCAAGTGAGAAAATATATATTCTGGCAGCACAACTTGAGAAACATTATTCAAGTGCATCTCCACTGATTTGTTTATAGTTGCAGCATCCAAAGTCATGGTTGCCAACCTTCTTGGACAGAATGGCACCTACAGAAGCAAAAGAAAAAGATAGACAGATAACTTGAGGCCAGGGCAGATACATGCTTAATCCTTGTTTTGAAGAAGACAAGGAATAAAATAGTTTTCTTTACTAGGTGTAAAAGTATTCACTTCCCATCTGACAAATTGTCACAAAAAGTCAACCAACAGTTAGGTTAGATTCATTACATGATCTTTAATGACGATAGTGCTATAATAATTTTTAAGTAATCTAAATATAAGATAAAAGTACATCTTTCTTACAAAGAGCAAAATCCATCCGACGGACTGGTGAATGGAATAATGAATCGGACATCGAGATTGAATTATTACTACTGGATGTGTCATAGTTGCAATTTATTCCAGACGACGCTGAAGAAGATGAAGGAGAGCTGACAGGTAATGACATGCTCCGATCGAATCTGAAACAATAAAAAAATCTGGGGTGAAACACTCACACGACTCTTCTGTTGACAATGTAAATAATGAACAATATAACCTATGTTTAATCGTGAGTATAGAATGTAAAATGAAAAACATAACCTAGTTTTAATTACGAGTGAATGATGCCAAATGAAAATCAACCTCTGTAGAACTTAAAAATATGGGAAACCACTAATTGACACTAAACTAGGCTCTATGGAAGAAAATGGTTGAAACAAAACTAGTCGATTTTTTTATTTTCTATAACTTTGATTATAAAAAATGCAGAAACTTACTAATTGTTGCTAAACTAAGCATTGTAAAAAAAATGTTAAAAATAAAAGTTGTAGGTTTTGTAATGTTCTACAGCTTTGATTACATACAATTTTGCTCTTAAAAGCATATTAAGGCTGTGATATTAAAAAAAAATTTACCATGGGAGCATATCCTTCCCAAGAACTTCAGCAGACATAGCACTTAAAAAAGAAAATGTAAGAGCTGTTTTTGAGAAAACTACAAAAAGGTAAAAAATCGCACGAATAAACTACCACTTCCGATTGACCAATTTTGATGAAAATGTTTGTGTCGGGTCTTATAATGGTACCTAACATAAGTTTCAAGTTTCACCTTACAACGATATTCCGTTCTTGAGATATTTTGTAACACACACAAGCCAATTGCTAAAATCCTTTTTTTTGGGGGGGGGGGGGGTTCAGAGGGCCTGAAAACGTGTATAACCCGGTGAAAACTTGATTCAGAAAATCAACATGAAAACAATACTTTCCTATGTCTATACTACTGTATAAAATCGTAAAATATTTTGTTGAGAGAAATATTTTTGGAGTTGTACCAGCTTGATTTTAATGATTTTAGTGTAATTTGAAAGCTATTACCATACAGATTTGCTAAAAATTGCCAAATATTTATTTTCTTGGAAAATCCTACCGGAAAATAAAAAAAGTTAGGTATCTCCATAACCGTTAAAGTTATAGATTTGTAACCTTCACCAGTGAATTCATTGACCTGAAAACAAAAGAACTCAAGTTTTAAACCGTAATTAATGCAATTTCAAACCATACGTCAGCGCATACTTTTTTACGTTGAAAAATAATTTTTATTATAAAATTGAACGAAGAGACGCTGCCGGGCCGGCCATTATGCCGTTGCATTCATTTGTCTCCAGGGACCATGTCCTCTTCATTTAAAAGAGTTCAGTTCCTTATTAAGCTATCCTTGGCTATAACAATTAATAAATCTCAAGTGCTAACATTTAAATTCATCGGGTTGGATTTGCACAAAGTGTTTTTCGGATGGACAGTTATCTGTGGGTCTGTCAAGAACTAGTAGTTCTTACAATCAATACATTTTAATAATGACTGGAAACAAGACAAAGAATGTTGTTACGATGAGGTAATATTGTTGGCAATTTAATCGATGAAAATGTTATGGAGCTTACAATTGGGAAAAATACTGTTTTCTGTAGAAACAAAGTTACTTAATGAAAACTTTTTATAGCCTATTACCTTTGCAAAGCTGAGGGGGAGGTCCACTATTTATTTAGTTCTGCTTTTATTGCAGGAACAACATTTTTAGTTGACGAAGCAAAGCGAGTATAGGTCCGCTAATAAATTAATAAAGGACAAGAGAACGTAAAAAATCTTGTAAACTTTCTTTCTGTATGTTCTGCAATGTAAAGAGTTTGTACATTTCATTATATTACCCATTTTGCACCAACACCATACTTTCTCTACAACAGTATTAGAAAAGTTATAGAGAAAAGAATTTAGTATTACATTTAGAAATACATACCTGGACAGCTTATGATTATCACTTGCATTTGAACTCGCACTATTCACTGAATTATTATTACTAAATTTCATATTATTTTTATTATTTAAATTATTTATGTTAGTTAAAGATGAGGAAGGCGAAGATAAAGATGAAGAGGACGAAGACGATGAAGTCGTTAACGAAGAAGTGTAAGAAGAAGAATGTGGTGAAGATATCGCTGTAGATGCATTACTGTTACTATATTCCACCATTTGTATTCCGCTATCAACTGATTGTCTTTTTATTAATTTATTACTACGAACTGGTGATGGAGAATTGATTAGATTATTCCAAATGTTATTGCTGTCCAACGTGGCGGATGAAATGTTGGATCGCCTTTCATTTTCACCTAAAAATAACAATATAAATAAAAGTTGAACATGAATTTCAATGCATCATATACTTAACTTTCATTGACAATCTAAATATTAAAACTGTTTTAGAGGTGTGATTAGAAAACTTCAAACGTTTTTTTGTGAACTTCAAACGGTGGAGCATGTGATCTTTAAGTGCATTCGATGGGACCGGGCTAGGATGAAATGAGTAGCAGTGATTGGGCGACTGAGCGTTTTTGATGTGATTATCAAAATGATTGTGAAGGAGAATTGCTGAATTACAGTTGAGAGGATGGTGTGTCGTGTAATACTGCAGAAAGCGGTGGAGCGTTGGGTGGAGAGGTCAGCCTGGAGCTGCTCCTACTGTCTGTAATGGGAGTATCTGTACCGTGGCTTGAATCCCCTGACACAGAAGTGTTCATCCCGTCTATTGTGTAGGCAGCATGTGGCGGCACTCAGAAGCTTCACCATATGGGAGGAGACTTTGTGTCTTTCCAGGGAATTATTGTGGTGGAAGGATGGTCGTGTTGTATGAGTCTGTGGGACCTAGCTCTTAAAGCTTGCATGGCCGACTGTTCAGAGATGGGTTCTCTCATTGAGAAACCACACCTCAGGGAAAAGGAGATCATGATACAGCATGGCACCGTGTTCATGCCTCAAGGTGGGTCCAGTGCCCACAGTCGGTGGTGGGAGAGGTTTTGGTTGGGTTAAGTTCTACACTCCCGGCTGTATGGACAGTCGGGGCCATGACAGTTTCCTCTCCTCCAACGTAAAAAAAATCCTCTAGCTACAGTTGGCCACTTCAGTTCCATTTATGCAGACTATATTTCAAATCAATTTATCTCCATCACAACATAAGTTACAGATACACAACGGTATTTCAATTTATTTAGAAAACACAGATCTCTTGAACTGTTTTATTTTCAAATTTGTAGGTCTAAAAATTAATTACAAGGCAGGCAAGAAAAGAATGAATTGAAATATTCTGGTTTGGTCTAAACAGAATGACAATAGATTTTTTCTCATTCCCATGTTCTTTTGTCTATGAGACGACGTGGTACTCATTGTAAACAGTTTACACAGTATCTAAACTATTCAATAATGAAGCTAACACGTTTCTTGAATATTCCAATATAGTTTGCGATAATTTTTTCAGTGATTCCGGTCATTATCAATCAAATCGTCGAAGAGTCTGCAATGTTAATTGTCTGTGCCAGTGAATGAATATCCAGTGTGTTTTTAATCATCAACTACAGCTTTACCAGGCTCACAACCACAAAGTTTTATTACTAATTAGTTCATGGTAGATCTATCAACAGCATCATCACCATAAACAGCCTTTAAATGACGTTGTATCTCAGTAGCAATCACATTTCATAAGTTAAAAATTTGATAACCATGCACCATTTAACTCACATTGACATAGCACTAGAACAAGTCTTCATACCTCTGCTACTCAAAACAACTGGTGAATGCAATGCCTTCATACTGTGCATGCATACCGAGGGGGATGTAACTCCTGGATGCCACCAGGCGCACTTCTGTCAGTCGTTTTATTCGCGTTCCACAAACCTATTACTTTTTAGGCTACCCTCAAAATTTGTTAAAAAAGGTTGAAAACTGTATCATATTAAAACAGGGATTAAATTTACTATAGTCATGAAAATGTTAACATAGAACCTTGGATAAGTAAATGTTTACGTTGATTAGAAAAGAAAAAATACAAACCATTGTGATCTGACGAAGGAGAGGGCATTGATGTATTGCTGATACTAAATTTATTATTATTACTATTATTATTATTACTATTTGGAATGTTCAAAAGGTGAAGTTCAACGCTAACCATTTTGTACTTATTATTTCCATTTCCATTCCCACTGTAAAAAATTAAAGATACAGACTTTAGCATAATTACAAAAACATAACTGGTGTTACAAAAACATAACAAACATAGTAAAACATAACTATAACATAACATAACAATATATAACATAACATAACAATATATAACATAACATAAAACATAACAAAAACATAACAAACATAATTGAGTTAATTACAAAAACATAACTGGAATTGGTGAACAATTTTTTTAACTGGTAGTGATAGGGTGGAGTCTAGGAAACTGATTTTTGATCATACCTGATTTGAACAAGGCGCCATTGGGGAAACTAAAAACATTTTTTACTTTCTCTTGTCCTATATGAATATATAAGGAAGGAAAATATTGTTTTCATGTCGATTGTTAAACATTCGAGTTTTCACTGGATATGCAGTTTTTTAGGCCCCCTGAACCCTAAAAAACATATTTTTAGCGATTGGTCTGTGTGTCTGTGTCGGTGTGAACAAAATATCGCACAAAGTTAAAACTTGGAATTTAAGTTAGGTATCACTACAGGACCCGAAACGAACATTTTCATCAAAATCAGTCAACTCGAAGTAGTTCCTATGAATATATTTAAAACTTCCTCATTTACTAAATTTTTTATGCTCTATATGATAGGGTAAGTGCCATGTCTGCTAAAATTCATGGGGAGGCTGTGCTCTCATAGAAAAAAATTGTTTTTTAGGAATGTAACCTTAAAGTGCATTTTAGGGCAAATGTGTACACAATCAAAGTTGTAGAACTTTTAAAAATGCACGACTGCTTTCACAAGGCTTAGTTAAACATCAGTTAGTGATTTTCTGTATTTTTTTCATTAAGATCTGTAAACAAATGGTTTTTGTAATGTTGTGGCCTTAGTATGGACTTTATGACAAATGTGTACATAATTAAGTTGTTGTTACTTAAGTCATCAGTAGAAAAGCTGGTTTGAACCCCTAGAGGAATTTCTAAGTAAAATGAGGAGTGAGGTGGTTCAAATATGCCTTCCTCACTTAGTGGAAAAGTATGTTTATCACCATACCAAGCCCTCTGGAAAGGATCTACTTTCTACCCTGCAGATGCCTTCACTTAATTCACCACAGAGTCTGGCTGTGTAATGAAAATCACTACTCTCAGAGGAGATAACTCTGACTAGTATCTTTTACACCTCTACCTCTTTTGTTGTTAAATGCTTCAGTTATATAATTGGCTGACCATATGATAAGAAACAGAACTATTTTTTGTAGTCCTGGAACTACCAGATTGAGTGAAAATAATAATTTAAGTTATAGGAAATAAAAAAATTTACAATTTTTATATTAGCATTTTCTTCTACAGAGCCTAGTTTAGCATCAATTAGATATTTTCCCAATTTGCAAGTTCTACAGAGGTTGATTTTCATTTTGCATTCTTTACTCATGATTAAAATTACGTTATGTTTTTCATTTAATATAGTTTACATATGATTAAACATCGGTTATATAGTTCATTATTTACATCAGAAAGAGAAAGTCGTGTGAGTATTTCACACCAATTTCTTTGTTAATTGCGTCCAGGAGACACTCGAGCACGTAAAGAACATATCAAGAACTTATAAGTTAAATACACAATACCTGAATTTTCACATTTCATTTACATATTACCTACTACTACAAGCTTATTTACGACAATAAGTGTGTTATCTTCCAATATTTACACAAGGTACACAGTTTTCTTAGCATTCGCTTTGATGTTTTGAGTATTTATTATTTTGAGCTATTACTTTTTCCTTGTACAGGGCAAATTTTAAACCACATGAGGTGACTTTACACGTTTCTGGAAGCTCATTTTGCACCCAACATTCTCAGCTTTCGCTCATTGTACGGACTTCTCCTTTTTTTTTGTCCACCCAATGTTCTGTTTTTGCTCTTCATGGGAGCCTTTAAAGACTGTAATTAGTTGTCTGAGTTCAGTTTGGTTCATTACATTTTCTCGGTTCATAACGGTTTTCTCAATATCTTTTCTGACTTTTTTAACCATTTATACAACAGACACCTTAGGTCTATTTTTTAGTATCTAAAAAATTTGTTTTATCAACTATTTGACATCCATTCTACACAGGTGTCCTTAAAATTTTAGTGTTCTTTTTTGAATAGTTTCCATTATTCGTTCATTTTCCCTTTTCAGTTCTTCTACAGAGTAAGTTGTACTTCTCCTCTCTCATTAGATGACCTAAGTATTGCAATTTTATGGATCTGATAAACTTTTTCGCCTTCTCCATCATTATTTTTTCATTTTTCCAATTTTTCATTTTCCATGTACAGTTCTTCTTGACCTCGTAACCTATATTGTCTGTCTCCTATCTTCAAGCCCATTATCTTGCAGAGGATCTTTTTCTCAAATTTCTCTGCTGCTTTTAGACCAGCCTTCCCGGTCATTCTCAGGCACTCACTTGCATACACACATACAGGTTTTATCACAGCATTATATTTTCTAATCTTGGCTTATCTTGAAAGTGCTTTCATCTTATACAATTGGTGAGTTCCTCAAACTGCACCAGTCATCTTTTCTCGTCTGTTGTTGTTTGCTTCCTTTTTGCTGATCTTCAGTTGTATTTTTTCCCCGTGGTACTTGGAGCTATCAAAAAACCATTGAAGTATTTGAAGGTACTCACTCAAATACAGACGCATAGGTTTTATCGTAGTATTATAATGTCTAATCTTGGCTTGTCTTGAGAGCGCTTTCTTCTTATAAAAGTGTTGAATTCCTCGAAGTGCACCAGCCATCTTTCCTCTTCTGTTGTTCACTTCCTTTTCACTGGTCTTCGATTGTATTGTTTCCCCAAGGTACTTAAAGCTATAAACTTTTCCAATTTTTCCATATTGTGTCTTTAAGCTTGACAAGTTATAGCTGCTATTAAAATAGTAATAATAGCATTTACAAATTTAATTTCAAGATAGTAATAAACTTACCTTATTGCACTAACTGCTTCTGGCCTAAGAAACACACCATCATCTCTTATACTATTACAACTACTACTATTATTATTATTATTATTATTATTATTATTATTATTATTATTATTGCTATTATCTTGAGATTTATCTGCATTAAAATTTGTAGATGTATTTTTATTCCTGACTCCTGATACGTTTTCTCTGTCTGCAAACAAAACAAAACAATTTTTTTAATGTTTATTTATTTAAGATTGCATCAACAATAAAGTCATTAGCAACCACAGTTACGTAACAAGAGTTCGTATTACGAGGGTGTCAAAAATAAACTGGACTTTATCTGTGTGCCTTGTCAGACCGTCCTGAGCAAGATGGCGAGAGCATCGCATTCACGGTTGATGAATTACGAGTGGGGGAACTTAATTGGCACATTATAAACCTCTGTTCTGTCCCGGTATAGCCATGACCAAGCAAGAAGTCCCACTGTGCATTACACAACAGATAATTGTTAAGATTTCAACAAATGATGTATTAAACCAACAGAAATTTTGACTCTTTTAAATCAGTTTGGTGACGATACCATTTCTCAGACCTAAGTGTTTGATTGGGCTAACAATTTTAAAGGTGAACATCATGTTTGATGTCCAAGATCAAGTCTCATAGATGCCAGAACCCATCTATCTGCTGTAAAAGTACTCGCGAATGGTTTTTTATGACTGGAACAAAAGACAAGGTATCCCAATCAGAAATGTCATTCTTCTTCATGACAATCCCAGGCCTCACCCGGTGATTTTGACAAAGGAAAAATTGGTCAAAATGCATCGGGATCTTTTAACATCCTCCTTACAATCCAGATTTTACCCCTGTAACTATTTTTTGTTTGGGCCCTTTAAAGAAGCACTGCAAGGAGAACGGTTTTAAATTGATCAAGCAGTTAAAGATTACAAGCGAAATTGGCTGATAAGTCAATGTCAAAACTGCTTTGAAGAAAAGGACTTCAAGCTTCCTAAATGCTGGGTAAAATATGTAGAGCTTTGTTGAAAATTTTAAAAATATTGTAATTTCTTATAGTAAATAAATTTATATAACAATGTCTGGTTAACATTTGACTCACTCTTATACAAGAACTTTTGTCACTTTTAATCTGAGTTAAAAAAAAAACATGTTATACTCTTGATATCTGTTAGCATGAGTTTCATATTTTGTGTTATGTTATAGTGTTCTCTTAAGTAAATCTGGGCATTGTATGAGTTGGTGTTTTATTGTAAATGTATTATTGTTGTCTTTTAAAGTAAGTATTCATGTGTGATCTAGAATGCCCGATTTGTAGATGTGTAAAAAGCAATATTGATTTTACCAAATTCTTTGTGATACTAATATGTCATGTGTGTTTTCTCACAAGTCATATAGTTTACTTTGATGTTCTCTCTATTCATGGTTCCGTATTTCATGTATCTTCTTGATAACAAATTTTGACAAATCAATATGTGAAACAGCATGCTTGTGTTTAGTAGCATTACCAACGTGTGCCGGGGTCCAACCTAATTCAACTGTATTATTAATGTTCATTATATTTGATACTGTTGTTTGTTGTTCAGGTCATCAGCCGAAAGGTTGTTTTGAACCCCTAGAGGCTTTCCTAAGTAAAATGAGGAGTAAGGTGGTTTACTATTGCCTTTCTCACTGAGTGGAAAAGTATGATTATCAGCGTGCCAGGCCCTCTGAAAAACATTTACTTTCCACCTTGCAAATCACACCTTAACTTCATACGCCACAGGGTCTGGCGTACTACGATGAAATTCATTACTCTCAGGGGAGATAACTCTGATTAGTGTCTTTTACATCTCTACCTCTTCTGTTCTTAAATGCTTCAGTATAGAATATGCTTACAGAAGTATATGTTGTAGCACTGGAACTAACAGATCGAAAGCAAGAAATTTAACACTCCAACTGCCTGTTATGTGCAAATTTGATAATAAAAGTCTAATTATTTCTTGAATAATTGGCTTTATTATCTAAACTTGACATGCTTTCTAGAATACTTTTAGAACATCGAAAAGGAAAAGATAAAGAGTAAGTACAGTTCAGGTCGATGTAAAACATCAAATTTCAAGATTCTTAGGGACTGGTGTGGTGTGAGTTTGGTTATCCTTTTTCATCAGGTAATAAACAAGACTCAAATAGCCATAACCGTAGCAAATGTTCTCAGAGAACAGGGCACTAGTACAATTTTTAAATCAAATGTTATTAACAGTTAATGGGAAAAAGTATCAGTACTTGCAGCTTAAAAATAAACATAATGTTAAAGAAAGTAGAGAAGTGGATGTATTTATTCATAATAATAGTTTAGAGCATGTAGAAACAGTGAAGTTCCTGGGTGTATCTCTAGATAGATCTTTGTCTTGGGATTTTTATACCAATCAAGTTTGTAGAAAAATATCATCTGGGATATTTGCACTAAAACAAATTGCCAGATTAAATGATAAAAAAATTACTAATGGCAGCTTATCATGACCTCATTCTGTCTCATATCCGTTATGGTATCTTAGTATGGGGTAATTCTAGCATGGGTAATATGAATAGGGTTTTTAAAATTCAAAAGAAAGCTATTAGGTGTATGGTGGGAGCTAACCAGCTAACCTCATGCAGGCCACTATTTAAGGAGCTTAAATTGCTTACAGTTCCCTCTCTCTACATTTTTGAGGTGATTATGTATGTTAGGCAAAATAATTTTATGCAGAATTTCAATGTTCACAATCATACCACAAGAAACAAAAATGATTATTATGTGGCTAATCCCTCCACAAAATTGTTTGAACAAAAACCTACTTATGCAGGGAGAAAATTCATGAATAAATTATCCCAATTTTTAAAATGTTGTGAGGATTTGAATTCCTTTAAAAGGAATCTGAAAAATTACTTGATCGGTGAAACTTTTTATAGCGTACAAGAATTTCTTTCTTGATAGAAGTGATACATTGTGTGTTTCTTATATGTATTTCAGATGTTATAGCTGACATGTCCTATACTCCTCCTAGAGTCTCCAGGGCGCAAAAAAAAAAAACTTGAAGAAGAAGGTGAACGAGAAGAAAAGGAGGTGGAGAAGATGGTTTTACTTCCCAAATGAATTCATTTTCGAAAGAGGACTCATTACATTATGCCAGGGTGGTACCTGACATAAGAGTGATCTAACATGACAAACTGAGAAAGAACACAATAAAAAAATTCATAAAATTTACCTTTTGTACCACAATATGTATTAAGATCCTGTCCCATACTATCTGTCGTATTGGTAGCCCTGGTGTTATTATTCCCATCACTGTTTCTGATCCGTGTCATTTCCAAATTGTGTAATTCATCAGCTAATCTCTTATGAGAACCAGATATAGCGCAATCAATAGCGGTTTGCAACTGGTTATTCCTTACGGTAAACGCGGTGTGATTCCACTGGTACAATAATAATGCAGTATCTCTGTGACCATTGGTACATGCCCACATCTACATAAAACAAAACAAAATGTGTGTATTAATTCTTCGTAGACTACTAAAGAATATATCCGCACATTAACAAATTAAATCAACAAATATTTCCACTAAAATTTTTCTTAAGAGTCATCAAAATTATGTCAAATATCTAAATATTCCAGGAAAGTTGCACCTGCAGAAACTAGATTGACAGTACTGCCCGTCAATGCTGCTACGAGGTCAATATTTCGTACCACTCGTGACTCCTCTGTTTGTCCAAATTAATCATAATATTTTAAAACAATCTTTGTTTTCTCCTTTTATTCTGAAATTTAACGTACAAATAATTTTTTTAGTTACTTTTATTTACAGATATGTCTGCATACCTCATGTAACTCAAGTCTTAAGACGGATGTATCCACATCCATTATTATTGAGTAAAAATGAAGAGAAAAATACGTAATAAAATTTGTGTGGATTTTCTGCCTTTAAAAACAGTTTTCTAATCAGAAAAATATTTTTCTAAATAAAATCTTTCTACCCCAACCCATAATTAAATGCGTCGTAACATCAAACTAATTCCGTCCACAAAGGGTTAAATTAAATATACTAAGGATTATTTAATTATTTTGTAGTTAAAAACTAAATTACAGATAAACTGAAGAAAAAATAATTTATAGAACAGTGACTTTTTCAAGTGTCACCAATAATGTGGGTTGATTAACCCTTTTAGTGCTGCTACGTGGGTCAATTTTTCCATGCTTTAAGTGCTACCACAAAAATGACTACATTACATTGTGTTACCGATTTATTTATTAGAAATTTATTTTTTAATGCTTTTTGGCATAGGTTATTTTATATTGTTCATAAAAGTTGATAGTTTCTACTGGTTTCATTTCAAATATTGTTCTGCAGTAGCAGACATTTTTAAAGACATAAATTTACAACAAAAAAGTATAGAGGATAAAAAAATGACTTTGGAATAGAAAATAGGGGGTTTACAATTTTGTATTTGAAATGAAAATAATACTATTCAATAGAGAAGAAAAAACTGAACAAATTTCATTCATTTATATATATTTCGGAGACGAAGGTTCCTGGTTCAAATCCTAGTAAAGGTACTTTATACGGATGTGAATACTAGGCAGTGGTTACTGGTGTAGTTTAATGGTTGGGGTTCAATTAACCATACTATCTCAGGAATGGTCAGCCTGAGTCTATACAACACTACAAGACTACACCTCATTTACATGGCATACACATCATCCTCATTTCATTGGGTCATAGAGGTTGCTTATTGTTCTGAATTGAACAGATTGCAACGTACACACATTAGGGATAAAAAAATATAAATATAATATAATGATTTTAGAATAATAAGTAAAATTAAAGAAGAGAACGCGCAGCAAAAGTCTGTTCCCATATAAAGTACTTGTGCTTGCGAATGAATCAGGCCAATTGAAATAGGCTTATCACAAAACACTATGCCTGTAAACCACTACATAATAACAATATAATATTTTTAAACAATAAAAAGACTAGTAAAAAATAGCGATTAAGATAAAACTTAACGATAACCAAACAAACGCAAACTTGATGAAGATAGCGAATAAGTGGTGAAATCACAAACATCAGCTGAATAGACAGTGAAATATTTAAGTTATATTTTGATGCACCATGGAAAGTGAATAACGATTAGATTCAGTAAACAATTCCAAAGAGAAAAAAATTAGTAGCAATGCTATCTGATTGATATTAAAGAAACTACGTCCAGATAACTAAAAGTCGATTAGATCGCTGCGCAGCACTAAAAGAGGGTTAAGAACCACACTTGACAATTTTTTAGAGCTGAGTACGTGGAAAATTTATTTCCAGAATATTCATCACGACACTGCCCCAAACCTCACTTCTGATTTGCAAATTTTTGGCCAAAAAAAGATTCCTGTCTGTTCACACGAGCCTTACACTCCAGATTTAGCACTATGCGACATCCGGCTCTACCCAAAAATAAAAACCATGCTGAAAAGAAAAGGTTTCAGTTGGTTTTTCTCAATTTTGATTGATCCAGATTTGATATAGCTCATTTTAAAGCCAATAGATTGCAGCACATGATGGTAAAATAATCAAATTTGTCATGTTAACGCAACAATAGTACTTCCCTGTGAAGTTTAAAAACGAGTTTATTGCAAGGCTATTAGCCATCATCAGACTTCAAAAGGTTAAAATGATTTTTACAATTGAAAAGATTTCAATAGTAAAAGTAAGACAAACATACCAATGGAGTGAATCCATAATCATCTTGACTCAAAGCATCTACTTCCATATCTAAAAGAATAGAAGTATTCTCTGCTTTCCAGTGTAACATTGCGCATACAAGTCTGAAACAAAATATCACTAATTACATACCATGTAAGATTTTTTTTAATGTAAGGTTACGACGGAAAAAAGTTATCGGAAGACCCTGAGATAAGGATATATGATTGATCAGATATTAACTGAGACATAAAAAAATTGATTAGAGGCAACGATAATAAAGAAAAAATAATTTAAGTGAGAGATTTGAAACAAAACCATTGGATACATTAGAGAAAAAGCGGATATAATGAGGCCATGTCAGCTGTATGGATGACGAAGAGAATTTTGGCAGCAAGACCTAAGGTAAAGAGAAGTATCTACAGGGTCAAATTAAGCTGGAGGAACCATCTACTAGAAATAACTAGAAAGATATGTCAGAAGGTGAAAAGAATGGCTTTGGACCAGAGAGAAATTGGTACTTGGATACCATGATGATGTAAGCCACATAGGGAGTAAAAACGAAGACATATAAGGAAGAAGATGATGAAGGAAAAAAAAATTAAGAAGGCAGAGGAGAAGAAATATTTTAAATCCAGATATACCTTAATTTTTCAAGATTAGTAACCTTTCTTTATTTTACTAAAAATTCATATGAGTAAAAAATTGTACTTACCTTGAATAACCTAATGAAGCAGCCAGATGTAAGAGGGTCATAGATTTTAGTTTTGTAGAACACCACCTAACGTTGCCACCATCACAATTATTCTCACTGTTGGTTAACCATACTCTTTGGCTAAGTCCTTGACAATAAGACACAAGGCGATCTTCGAATCCTTTTTGCTTAAAAAGACAGGAATCTTCAACCTGTACATCAACAAACCAATATACCGTAAGTTCTGCTTAATTGAATTGCTAAATGACTGAAAGTCCTTATTTTTAACATTGGGTGCTAGGGATGGATATCATTTTTAAATGGTTTCAGTCTTATTTTATAGGTAGAATACAGTGTGTGGAATTAACTTGAGTTCTTGGTGGAAAACTTATCAAGGTGTTACCTAAAATGCTTAAAGTCTACGATGGTCCCCAGTGTCCAATTTTGTTCTTGCTACCTATAAATAGGTTTTCAGAAGTCGTACTAGTCAACAGAGCTTTAGTCTTTGCTGAAGATTACTTCAGAAATCAACAAACGCTTACTAGTAGATGTTTTCAAAGTGAATACACACACTAGTATAAACTATAGTTCAATTTCTGAATGATTTAATGTTAACAGTCAATGGGAAGAAGTATCAGTAATTACAGTTTAAAAACAAACACAATGTAAGGGAAAATAGAAAAATTTCTAGAAGTGTCACTAGATAAACCTTTGTCTTAGGATTTTATACAAACCAAAGCTTTTGTAAAAATACAATATGAGATATTTGCATTAAAACAAATTTCCAGATTAAATGATAAAAAATTGCTAATAGCATCTTAGCATGGTTTCATGCTTTCTCATAACCAGTAAGCCATATTATTGTCATAGGGCAATATGAAAAGAGTTTATAAAATTCATAAAAAAAAACAATTAGATGTATGGTGGGAGCAAAACACCTAACCTCATGCACACCAGAAATTAAAATATTTCAAATGCTTACACATCCTTCTTGGTACTTTTTTGAAGTGATACGTCTAAAAAGAAATCCATACAAGTCAAGAAATCAGTACAAGAGATCTTTTTGAAGTGATATGTACATAAAGGAAAATTCCTTTCTAGAAAATTTTAATGGCCACAATTATAACACTAAATTGTTTGAAAAAACCTCAAACAAGTCAATAAATTGAGACAAACTTTTAAAAGTGTACAAGAGTAGAGCAGAAACCAAATAAGCTGCTTGGTTTTCTGAAGTGCGCAGAAGGTTTATTTCGGTAATGGCGCGCTCAGTTGCCTCAATGCATGGTCAGTGCGGTACCAGCTGTGATCAAAGACATGTCTCTCTCGCAACGTTATATATCAGCTAACCCGAAAATATTAGTCTATAATGTGTTGTATGTGGTAGGCGTTAATAATTGTTGTATACAATGTTTACAATTGAATGTTTTTAACGTCGCTAATAGATGATAATTTACATCGTTCAACGCCTGTGATTTAATAGGCAGTTTGGTATTAAGACATGAAATCTACCAACTGAATCCAAACTGTTCGTGCAGCGCAACTACACCGGCAAGCTTATTTGGCGTCTGCTCTACCTTTCATTTAACTATACAAATATTTTGTAAATTACCATTTATACTAAAAATAAACAAAACATAAAAATAATGCACTGAGAATAAATACATACATCATTATTAGAATCAGGTTCTTGTTTTATATGGAGTTTTCCGTCCATAGCCTCCAATCGATGTAAAAGAGTAAATTTGAGCAAATTATTATCGGTGATAGTCACTTCGCTTGTACTTTTTTGTGTCGTCTCGCTTGATTCAGGTGGTGTCTTATACTCAAACATTGCTGAGTTAGAAATTACGAAGCCATCACAGGCAACTTGTAATGATACCAATCCTACTTCATGAGCTGTTTTAAATCAAAAACAAAACAAAAAGTTAAGAATAATTTGTAATTGCATAATAAAATTATCAACAAGAAATAAAATGTATATATATATATATATATATGACCTCTTTGGTACAGTGAAATCCTGAAGTAGAATGTTTTTTTTTCTGCAACGGCTGGTGGGAAGACAAAAAACGTTCTGCGGGTATGACATTTTAGTGATAAATTAATCATAGAGATTTTATAGGTGAATAAGTAAGAAATTTACACATGGTCAATTCTCTGTTTTTTTTAGCTTAATAAATATTTTAATTTCAATAAAATACTTAAAATTATACAGGTCTACAGAAATGGATTTGCAATTGTGAGCGTGATGCACGGAAGCAGACCATATGGAGGGGGTACTGGCGCTCATTTCTCCTTCAGCTGCCAGACAAGCAACATCGATACAACATATGCAACACAGCACGGCTGTTTGAAAAATAATGCTATATTAAATAATATTACTCATTATTATCCATACGATTCTAATAATGTAATAGAATTCTAAAAATAAATACAATTCTAATAACGTACTTAATGTAAAATAATGGATGTTTTATAATTTCGGCCTTAGTATGCATCTTACGACAAAAATGCATAAAAAAATATTTGTGGGAAATTAAAAGATCTACAACTTTCATTTTAAGCATTTTTTTTTCTACAGAGCCTAGTTTAGCGTGAAAGAGAGATTTTCCGTATTATTTAGCCAAATTAAGGTTGGTTTTCATTTTTAATCATGATTAAAATTAGGTTATGTTTTTAGAGGTTAGTTTTTTCGTTTATATCTAATGTTTTATAACTAATATTAGGTTATATTGGTCATTATTTGGATTGACAAAAGAAAATTGTGTGAGTGTTTCACACCAGATTTTTAATTTTGTCTTTATTATTTATAGTTTACTATTTTTACTGCTTATTATCTACTGTATGCCTAATAGCTATGTTTTCACTAAATTTCTATTTTTAATAATACAGTTAATATTTTGAATTGAATTTTTATAGTTTTGTAATGCCACTCATCATCAAGCTAAAGAAATAAATAACTTTCATATATTTTATAAACTGTACTGTTTTGAGATTATCAAGGCTCGAAGATGAAGTGCATGTCTAGCTTTGGCAATATACAACCATCCAGACCTGGGTTTGACTCTTTAACAGCAACCAAAGTCCGGAAATCAAATTCATTTCAGGCTTTGGCAATCTGCTGACATCCAAACCTAGGATTGAACACTTTTTTGCCCACTGGCCGATTTCAGACTTTGTGCCCAATATATACATGTACGTTGATGTACTGTCTCCGACAGTATTTAAACTGAACTATGTGTGGGTGTTTTATGTATGATTTGCCCTGCGTCCCATGTAAGCTATAAAAGTACATACAACTATGATGATTCATATGTATGTTTTGCCCTGTGTCACAGCCAGTTGATCAGATAAGATTCAGTTCAGAGCATACTATAGTCCAATTCACAAAAGAAAACACCTTTCTTTAAACCCTTGCCGGTTCCCGACGGAATATTACGTCACACCGATAATGCACGATAAAGGCCGCTGACAGAATATTACGTCGGGAGTTTTTGTCCCGTTTTATTTTGTTTTGTGTCGGCTTATTATGTCGATAGCATTAAGTATTTAATTTCACTGTCTTTGACAATAATATAGAGTGCTAGTACGTAGCTTCAAAGTAGTCTACGCATATTATCATGAACAATAAGTGACGTTGTCGTTAGTAACGGTGGTCCATGTGCTCGAATAAACTATAAATGTAATGATTTTTATGTGTTTATAAGTATTTTTTAGTGAATACAATTGCGAAACTCACATGGCTTTTATCGATTGGCAGAAAGCATTCGATAATGTTTCAAGAGCCCACTTGTGGGATATAATGCTCAAAAAAGGATATCCCAAACATCTCGTTGCTGCAATTGCGGGGGCATACATCAATACAGACATCATAATCACATTTGGAAACGATAGAAAAACAGAGAAAATTATAATAAATAAAGGTGTAAGACAAGGTTGCCCAATGTCCCCGACTTTGTTCAATATATATACTGACGAGATTCTAGATATTTGGAATCGATATGTTGACTCAGGCATTGAACTTTCCAATAATGCCTTTGTAAACTCTTTACTTTATGCAGACGACACTGTAATCATTTTCAACACAGAAGAGAAACTACAATATGGAATATTCAAACTTAACAAAATTGGAGCAGACTTTGGCATGAAGATCTCACCCCAAAAGTCCAAGATAATAGCATTCAGAGGGAAGTGGCCAGTTAGATCGAAAATTGTGCTTGACAACCACACATTGGATCAAGTAAGAAATTTCAGTTACTTGGGATGCCACATTTCATTTGATGTAAATGATGATGTTGGTGAAAAAATAGCGAGATTCAGTTCTGTTTGTGGTAGTATAAGGAGAGCCTTGGGTAGGAGAACAAGACATGATACCCAACTGAAATTTTATAGAGCAATGGCAGTACCGCTAATAGCATACGGCAGCGAGACATGGGTATCTATGAAGAGAACTGAGTCTCGGATACAAGCTGCTGAAATGAGGTTTTTGCGAGCGGTTAAAGGTTGCACTCGACTAGACAAGATAAGGAATGAAGACATAAGAGCTGAATTACAAGTGGAACCTCTACTGAGTATTTTCAAAAAAAAGTCGTGATAACTGGTCTAATCATCTACTCCGAATGTCACCCAATAGACTTCCATTGCAGGCATGGGAGTACAAACCTATAGGAAAACGAGATGTGGGAAGGCCGAGGAAAAAATGGATGCCGGAACAGGCCAATAGAGCCTAATCCTTGTGAGATGATGATGATGATAAAATCATTTAATTATGTAAATGAAACAATTGTGGACTTATATTTTATTTTATGGACTTACAGACTTTATTTCAATAATACAATATTAGGATAGGTTAGGTAACCAACTGTTTTAAATTATGAATAAAATATATTTTACATGCAAAAATGTTGCTTTTATTGAAATTTTTGTTTTCTATTTGGCCATAATTAGCTGTAATAATAATTGTTAAAGCAAAATAAAAATAAATCAAGATAGTATTAATTTCTGAAAAAAATAATAAACCAGTAAGGGGTTAAACAACAATATCTTTTGAACTGTTGTATGTCAAAACAATTACAATACATCAAATTACAGCTTGCTTTATTGTTGGTTAGATGATTACATCAACACATACTAATATTTTGGAAATTTTAAGATACGCATGAACAAAGTAATAGTACACTATTAATTTCTGAAAATGTTAATGTATATCCGGTAACAAACAATAAAACAAGCTTTAATTTGATGTATTGTAATTGTTTTTACACACAACAGTTCAAAAGATACTGCTGTTTAAAGATAGATGTTTTCTTTCATGAATGACTATATTAGTGCTATAATTATTACTATAGATACATTTTGTTTATTCGTTTCTTTTTTGTGCATGGATAGTTTCGGATTTTAATATGTGTTTATAATAATAATTTTTAATAATTGTTTTTCTTGTGGGGTTTCTTGTAATTATGAGTTCTCACGGTAGGTATCAAACAAACAAAGCGCCTTATTTGAAACCTTACCATGAAAACCCATAATCACAACAGGAAGATTAATTCATTCAGTCTTTAAATTTATGCAAAATTTTTTTAATATTCCCGAATATTAAATGTTTAAATTCAAAGAAAATATTCATTTTGTCAACAAGTAACAAAATGGTTGTGTTACATGTAAATAATTTTAAATAACTATCAAGCCGTTTATTATTCTCGTGGTCTACATTCAATGCAGATATGATCCATAATGAACTTTCAGTTCAGATACAATATTCTTTCTCTTTTTTTAATTGTTGCTCAAAATCTTCTTTTCCATTGATATTAATCATTACTTAAATTTTGAATAAATATTTTAATTCTTTACTAGGTACCATTTAATTTTAAAAATAACAAAATATATATAAATAGTTTTTTTAAATTGTATTAAGTTGTAAAATAATTATTTGTTCAACAAATTTATAAATTTAAATATAATTATATTAACATTTTAAATATTTTCAAACAGCTGTTTTGATTTTATTAGTAAAATAATAATTTATAAAAAAAATAACAATATTCAGCTATTTTCTGCATACAGCTGATAAAAGTGAATAGGAGTAAACATTGACTGTAGACTTAGTGAGATTTTACTAGAAGCCTTGACTAGTTTAATGACTTAGTAAGGTTTCCCGCAAAAAAATGTTCACTCTGGTACGATATTATTCTACAGCTCTCATTTTCGTTCTGCAACAATGTTGCACCGTTGCTTGATGTTCTGTTTTGAGGCAGTGAAGTAGAGTTAAAGATTTGTAGAAATGCTAAAAACACTAAAAGAGCCTGGTGTGAAACACTCACACGATTTTCTCTTGCCAATGTAAATAACAAAAAACATAATAATCAATGTTAACCCTTTCCATACCAACGTCTGGAAAACAGGACACGATATATTTTACATAGTGACAATATCTTGTTTACTGGACGCCCGTAAGTTATGCATAGTTTTAAATAAAAATTAATGGAATAATGTATTTTGAAACCGCCTCCATGGCGTAGTGACAAGTGTGCTAGCCTGCAAAGCGAAAGGTCCCGGGTTCAATTCCCAGCTAGGGGTCTGGAAATTTTAACATGTTAAAACCACCATTAAGGTACCAAAACCCACAGTAGTTGCTAATAACCAAGCTGTCGATGCGACTTTAAATAAACTAAAAAAAATATTTTGAATATTTTTAGTGTTGAAACGATTGCTTTTTTATGAGCTCAATAAACATTAATTTTTAACATGAAATTTAATTTTTCTGTAACATTGAAATTTTGGTTGGCAATGCAAGTTCTCGAAATAGGGTGTACACTTTTTGTACACCCTTATTCAAATTAAAAGGCTTTACATCAAACTTTTAAATATTATTTCAGCACTGAAAGGGTTAAATCACCAGTTAACAATGTAAAATTAAAAACATAACCCAATTTTAAATGTGAGGGTCATTCCATGTCAAATCAACAAACTTTTAATGAAAATTTTACCTCACCATTTTAGATTTTGCTAAAATTTGGTATACTCACAGTGGGTGCTAAGACTAAGAAAAATCACAAATTTTAATTTTTTATCTCTAACCGTTTTCGAAATACGGCTAGGTAAAGTTTTCAAAAAAACTCCCAAAAAGAGGCAAATGTATGTTTTTAAAATTGCTCTAGAAGCTGTCCTAATTGAGCTAGAGAGGCAAGATTGAGCTCTTTTCTGTATCTGTTTGTTCAAAACCTTTCTGTATCTTTTAATTATAAACTTATTTGTTAAAGGTAGGTGGGTATTATTATTTAGACAAAACTGGTGAAACAAAGCGTCAGGGATTATTTTTTTAAACAATGAACCCATCACCATCCCATATTTATATTTGGCAGTATTATATAGAACAGTTCAAAGTAATTACAGAAAAATTTTGAAAATTTTAAATTATGTACTTTTTGGAAAGAAAGTTATTCAAAATCTTCATCTGTATTAACAAAAAAAAAAATTAATATTACCTAAGCCACGTTACACATCAATGAAAAGAGCATGAAAAATGCTGCAAAAAGAGCCCTATCTTGCCTCTCTAGCTCAATTAGGACAGCTTCTAGAGCAATTTTAAAACCATACGTTCGCCTCTTTATGGCAGTTTTTTGAAAACTTTACCTAGCCGAATTTAGAAAACAGTTAGAGATAAAAAATTAAAATTTGGGATTTTTCTGTCTTAGCACCCACTGTGAGTATACCAAATTTTAGCAAAATCTAAAATGGTGAGGTAAAATGGGTGTGTTGATTTGGCATGGAATGACCCGTGAGTGAATGATGTTAAATATAAATCAACTATGTAGAACTTAAAAATACAAAAAAAAAAAATCACTGATTGATGCTAAACTAGGCTCTATAGAAAAAGTTTTTGAAATAAAAGTTGAAGGTTTTTTAATTTCCTAAAACTTTTGATTGTATATGATTTTGTCGTAAAAAGCATATTAAGGTCGCAATCTAAATAAATATGTTTTAACCAATCTTAATCGGGGGAGACCCACCATGAACATTTTCATCAAAATCGGTCAACTGGAAATAGTACTTTACATAATTTTTTTACTTCTTTTTTATACAATTTTTCTTTTTTTTTACGAAAAAACAGTTCCTACAAAATTTTTTTTAAATCGTCTCTTTAACTAAATTTTTTATTCTGTACAAGATAAGGTAAGCACTATGTCTACTGAATTTTTTGAGAGGCCTGTGCTCTTATAAAAAAATATGATTTTTTTAAGATTGAGCCTTAACAACTTTTATTTCAAACTGTTTTATTTCTACAATGCTTAGTTTTTGGCATCAATTAATGATGTTCAGTATTTACCTCAATAAAATTGGTAAAATCTTAAAAAATGAGTTTTTTTTAGGATTGCAGCCTTACAATGCATTTTACATCCAACAGAGGTTGATTTTCATTTTGGATCATTCACTCATGATCAAAATAATGTTACATTATTTTAATTTTACATTGTTCACTAAATTTTTCATTATTTACATTGGAAAAATTAGACATTATAATACTGTGATAAAACCTGTGACTGTACATGTGTCAATGCCTTAGAATGACCAGGAAAGCTGGTTTAAGAGAAGTAGAGAAATTTGAGAGAAAGTCCTCCACAAGATAATGGGCTCGAAGAAAGTAGACCAGACAATAAATAATAGGTTATGAGGTCGAGAAGAACTGTACAAGGAAAATTCACAAGAAGAAAAGAAGGTTGACATTTTACGGATGTCTATAGAGAATGGAAAACTGGTTGACAAAACAAATTTTTAAGACACTAAACGATAGATCTAAGGTGTCAGATAAATGGTTTAAAGAAATCAGAAAGGATTTTGAGAAAACTGTAATAAACCGAGAAAACTTAATGAACCTAACCAAATCCAGACAAATAATTATGAACTTTAGGGGCTTCTATCTAGAGGAAAACAGGACACAAAGTGGACAGAAGAAAGGAGAAAAGCCTAAAGTTACTTAATGAGGTCTAAAATTGACCCTATACAAGGGAAATAAATTGGCAAGAGAAAGTCGTGTGAGTGTTTCACATCAAATTTTTTTATTGTAGACATCCATACATAGTTTGTATTCTATTTCCATTTTTCTGGCTCAATCTTTCACAGCTATGTTCAGTAAACTGTTAAAACCATAATGGGTCACTTACCTGGGCAATAACACCTTAACACACCACTTTGGACTAACGTAGTTGGTACAGGGAATGAATCGAAAAGAACAGTATATGGTGAAGATGTTGAGTACCATGGACCAGTCACCAACACTTTAACTCCACCCTAAAACCAAAGGTACAAATATACTAAAATTCTTTGGGAGTTAAGCATTGGACAAAAAATATTACCTGTAAAAGTTATAATACCATTTCTAATTATCTTTAATTTGTACTAGAATAATATATGTCTTTTTCCCCATGCTATGGGATAATTTTGTAATAAGTTGGCAGCAGCATGTACAACATTCCTTCGTTTATTATAAATATCACTACTGCATTGTTAGGATTTGACATGTCACCATTGCCCTCTTTAATTAAGTACTGTGCTGCTGGCCAACAATGTTCCCAACAGTACGAAGAGATAAATAAGTCTGCTTTACAGCTCCAAACAGACATAAACTATAGGCACACAGCTACCGAACTCCCATGAAGATCCATTGATAACACCACAAGTGAGAAGATAATGCTTCTGCACGCTGATCTGACACTGTAACCGCTGTTGACTGGGACTGTCATTGCCCTTTGTCTGCACTACTGGGAGAGAAGAAGATGACGTTTCCGCTAGACAATGAGACACCGTATTGCCCACCTCCTTGACTGTCACAAAGAATATGACCACCACAGCCACCCATCAACCAACTCTTTCCATCTAGACACAGACACTTAAAAGGTTTTTTTTCAGGCCCACCAAATATTTAAAGTTTTCTCATATGACTCATGTTCACCATCCAGTGACAAAACAAATGTTACTTTTTCATAATATTTATAATCAAGTGCAGACTTTGCATTTTATATTTGTTATAACCTTATTGGATGTTAGTTTTAAAATATGGCTTGAAATTTTGTAATATAATCTAGACTAGTTTCTTGACGATTGTAATGCATTTGATGTTCTTATCTGTTTCTGCAATAAAGAATTTATTTATTAATTAATTAATTAATTTAAAACACTGACCTCTGGATATGCCCATTCAGGTGAATAATCAGTGATATGTGCAGCAGCTTGTCTATATTGTATCGGAGGCGATGTTTGATCGCTATTACTATGTCCACCTTTGTCAGAATCGGTATCGATTAATGGGGATCTGTTCGGTGTTATATCATTATCGTTCTCATTCTGACTGTTGTTATTATCACCTACACTGACACCACAATGGACACTACTTTCATCTGAAACCAAATACATTTAAAATCACAATTACTACAGTAAACATTCGTGAAAATGATTAAATATTTTCTTACTAGTGTTATAAAATGTCATTATTAATTTATTAAAAAACTAGCAACTACTCGCTGCGCATCGCAGCTTCTCATGAAAATAAGTAAATAAAAATTTAATTTAAAACTTTTTTATAAAAAGGAAAATCCAGATGGCAGAGATGAAATTTCTGTGAAGTACTAAGGGGTGTATGCTTGGATAGAATAAGGTTAGAATTAGGTATTTACAACTTGAACAAAAAGATAACGGATTATCGCCAAAGTTGGAGACAGCATATGGAAAAGATGTCAGTTCACAGGATACCTATAGTATACTTCTTTTAAGCTGAGATCTACTGTCAACAACATTTTATGAAGTAAGGTTGGATCTGTTGTGTCTACACTACCTGTAACCAGATGGTTGGTGCCCGTTGCCTGCTCTCATTTCTATATATAAATATAACCAACTACGGTGGCATGCGGGCCGCACATGCGCAGTAAGTAGCTCCCCCACCACAGATCGTAGCCTGATACAGGCTGCCTCTAAAGTAGTACTCACTACTCATTGTGTTCTGTTCATGCGGTAATTGTTTTGACATTTTTGTGTCGCTGTCGAAAGCCACACGCCGTCGAAATTTGTTGCGCACGCACAAAATACAGGGAAAAATTTCTGCGATTCCTTTTGGGGTAATAGGCAATAAGTTTTTTTCTGAATGATGTACCTACCATAAGTTTTGACAGGCCTGAAAGAGAGGTACGTCATACCCTTATTCTGTTATATTTACTGTACGGTTCTTTTGGTTAAAATTTCATACAACTGATATTGTGCGTGTGTAGTTGATTTCTAAAAAAATATGTGTGTTTGGTATAAAGTTCAAAACTATAAAAAACGATTCAGCTTCTTGGAATACTAACAGGAAGGAGACACCAGACACGATGATCTATCTTTGACTTCCCCTCAAAAAGTGATTTTTTCAAGCTCGTTTATTATTTCTCTTTCTGCCTTACATAGGCCTATATCAAATTACAGATAAAATTTTATATTTTATAACAAAATAATGAAACGCATATTATGTCATCCTGGAAAATAAATTATGGGGTTAGCCTACGTGATACGCAAAAATTGCGATAAGATTTAAACGTCTAACTTTGTACGAGCGTATCTTATATAAATATCAGAGTATAATAATAACATTTGTAGCATAATAAAATAAGATTCATTAGGAAGCGAAAGTAATATTTTCAGAATTTTTGATGAAAAATGAGCTTGTTAGAGTGTAGTGAACAAAACTGACCGGCAGAGTGCCCTACCATATCGCGTGTTGTCACTATCGCGCTTGAATACCGTGCACTGATTGAAATGAGTTGAGGGGAAAGGCGGACGCAACATATTCTCTCTCTGTCTCGCTACCCTCCCTACATGCCGCCGTAAATAACGAACAGTATACCATTCGTAACCTGTATATCATTTGTAGTCTGAATCCTATTGGTTTAGCTTGGGCTCAGGTGAAGGAATATGTGGCTACAATTTTAAGTTTTGAGTAGGAAACTTTTGGAAATTGGGGTTTCTAAACTATCGGTGGATAAGTGGAACTGCATAGCTCATATGGAAAAGGAGGAGTAACGCATGTGGGATTTAGATTTGTTGAGCGAAGTTCAGGTAGAAAAACTTGTTGCAATTTTGGAAGATGATTCAACTAGTGACAACGCGGATGATGTGTCATCTGATGAAGTTTTATCGGGTGAAGAAGAATTACAATAAGGTAACCTGTTATAGTACTTTGTTTACAATTAACAACCTGGTTACAAATAAATGTTTATAATAAAAATATTATAATTATAATAAGAATGTAAATTAATTACAAAACTAGCAGTTGTAAATTTCCCGGAGAATAAACATAAACTTTTTCGGATGGATCACGCTATGTAACATTTTTCTTTCAAATTATTTTGACCAGGTCTTAGCTTAGCAGACATAAAGTATAAACAGGTGCACTGGTATGCTTCAGTAGGGAAAAAGTATGTCAGTAGACCTAGGATAAGATCAAGATAGACGATATAGTGTGTGAGTTCGGAATAGACTGTGGCCTAATCCTTGTTGGGAAGAAGAAGAAGACTTCTTTATAAACAATGTTTGTGGCTTTGTTGCATTGTCAGCAAAATAAATTGGTTGTCTGCATGAAGTAGTTTTACCTTAAATCAATCCCCAGTCTTATAAAGGCCTTTTTAAATTAGATAAAAATATTTTTGGTACAAATCTTTTTATTCATTTTACTTTCTGTTGGCCTAAATTAATATATAAGGAAGGAAAGTATTGTTCTATATTGATTTTTCGAAATTAAGTTTTCACCGGATATACACGTTTTCAGGCCCCCCGAACCCAAAAAACATGTTTTACGCGATTGGTCTGTCTGTGTGTGTGTGTGTACAAAATATATCAAGAACGGAATATAGTACAACGTTGAAACTTAGAAATAAAGTTAGGTACCACAAGATCACTCTTTTCAAAAGCTCACTTTGAGCAAACTACTCAGCCAATTTTTCATCTGTAACTGTTTCAACAATGGAAAATTTCAGATTTTACAAAAATTGTGACAACACATCTCAATAGCACTATTTTAGTGGACGTTAGTAAAAACTTATAACATTTTTCTCAAAAACAGCTCAACTTGTTAAAAAACAACTTTTTTAAAAAAATCAACTCATTTAATACATTTTTTATTTTCTACATGATAGGGTAAGTGCTATACCTACTGACATTTTTAGGGAAGCTGTGCTCGAGTTAAAAAAAATGTTTTATTTTTAAAGACTGCGGCCTAAAACATTTTAGTGCAAAAGTGAATATAATTAAAGTTGTAGAAAATTAAAAAACTTACAACTGCTATTTTAAACATTTCTTCTACAGCACTTAATTTAGTGAATTTCTGTATTTTTCCCATTAAAATCAATAAAAAATGGGATTTTTTTCAAGATTGCGGCCTTAAGATGCATTTTATGATAAAAGTGTAGATGATCATAAATGATTATTAATTAAAAAATTAAAACATCTACAACTCTTATTATTAACGCATATTTTTAACATTTTATTTCGTTTAGCATCAACTTTCCACATTTTCCATATTTTTATAATTTTCCATATTTTTTTCAGAGGTTGATTTTCATCATTATTAAACATGATGGTTATATGGTTCATTATTTACATTGACCAAAGAAAGTAATGTGATTGGCTCACATCAGATTTTTAGCTACACAATTAACTTTCTGAGAAATTGTCATTTAAGTTTGAATCACCAGTAAAACCATTTGGATAAGCAAAATAGGGAGAGAAGTTCTTGAGACATTTTTTTGGACAACAAGCTTTATAGTTAGATATCAATACTGACCATTGTTATGATTAGATTCAAGAACTTCCAATTCAGGAAAATCGCCAAGCATGTCGAATGCATCCAAGTTTACAAAAACATCATCGTCAACTGTATTAGGAGGTGAAACAGTGACATCTATGAAATCCATTGGGTTTAATACTAATACATCTGTATCACTGCTTGACTGCGATTTGGAACATACAACAACTCCATCCACATTTCCATCACTGAAACAATTAAAGAAATAATTTATTAGTATAATTTTACATTGAGAGTTACTTTTATTATATACTTTTACCCTAAAATGCATATTAAGGCTGCAATCTTAAAAAAGCCAATTTTTTCTGTAAGAGCACTGGCTCCCTGAGAATTTCAGCAGATACGGTGCTTACTCTATCTTGTAAAGCATAATTCTAAAGTAAATGAGGCGATTTCAAAAACATTGTGTGAATCATTTTTTAGATAAAAATTAACTTAAAAATTGAAAAACCCCGACAAAAAAACCTTTAAAAAGTAAAGAAATAATATGTATAGTTACAAGAGTCATGAGTTTGCCTTTGGTTATACGGAGGGGTAAAGGGGGAAAACAACAGTGCGCATGCGTGACTGCTTTGGTATCAGTTTGCTACCACAACAGCGTAAACTATTCTTAAAGGACATACAGTACGTCGTGGAACATTTTGTAGGTTAACTGTAAGAATATAACAGTTAGTTACCGTAAACATAAATATCGATTTCTCGAAAACTGTTCACAGTGCTGCAGTAATATGCAATGTAATAAAATGGTGTGAGGTTGAAGCTAAACAAAAATACCTTCCTGTGCCTCTTAACAAAAGCCGTGAGCGAGCGGCTAACTACTGTGATGTTTTTTGTTCCACAATTAAAAATATAAAGAAAGAAGTTAAAGACAGTGAAGAAGATAATTCTTCATCAACAGTTTTTTTGACACCTGGTAAAAAAAGGAAATGGTTATATCAATAAGAAAGTGATGCTGACATTTGAAACGTTATTACCAGTTTTGAAAGAAAGGCTAAATTTTAGTTGGAAGCTTTGTACGTAAAATTTTAAAGGTGGGGTTTAAGTGGAAAAAGTGTCAGTTACAACGAAGTATATTAATTGAAAGGCAACATGTGTTTAACAAACGGTGCAATTGCACGGTAGAAAAATATAGTGTCTCACTATTGAGGTTGGCAGCACTGTCAGATTTTGCTTCCCTTCCTTACAGCACCTCCATACGCAAAAAAGCATTCTCGTGACTCACTATGTATATTGGCCCTTTAGTATTGACGTCGCGTCAGGGGATCGCTAAGTAGTAACAGAATTGAACTTAGTTCTATTATTTAGCGGTCACTCAATGCGACAACGTCAATCCCAAAGGGCCAATACATATTATTGTTACTTTCTCTTGCCTATATGAATATATAGGAAGGAAAGTATTGTTTTTATGTCAATTTTAAGAAATTGAGTTTTCACTGTTAGTAAAGCCTCTAGAGGTTAAAATCAGCCTGTTGGCTGATGACCTAAACACCAATAAAATTTTAATTTAATGAAAGAGAAAATTCAGAGCTTTAAATAGATAACAATGTTGAAGAGGTAAATCTTATAATTAATTCACTAAAATTTTTTGAAAATAGTTAAAAATGCCCAAGATCTGATGTCATTACTTTATGAAAAATAGTAGGCTCCGTGTGTTCAACAGGTTGGAAAAAATAAGAAAATATTATTAATTAACAAAATAATATGAAACTTACTTATGTTGAGGTTCTGGTGTAGAACAATTTATTGGCATATTTGCTGATAAAGTTTGTTGAATATCCTCTTGTGATAAATCTAGCGTCTCATTAAAATATTGATTATTGTTACTAGATCCATGCAGACCATTATCAGATCCATTATTACTTTTATTACCAGCAGATATACTATCTAAGATATTGCTACTATATGAAGAAGTTTTGACATCCATTAGATTCGTCGAGGATAAATCACCAGCACTATTTGTACGATGAGGATTCTGATGGCGATGATAATGGTGATCTCGGATATTTGCAACAGTTGGTACGACTGAAGATGATGAAGAAGATGATGATGAGGAACTTGATGGTGTCGTGATCATTCGTTTTGTTTCAGGATTTGGATCGATCTTCATCATGACGACATTTTTGTTGTTAATGTTATCATCTTCATCGATATCTAATCCATCGGATAACATTCCTCCGGTTGTATTATTAGTTATATCCATTTTTTCGACGGCATTATTATTATTTGAACTATCGGATGAACCGTTATTATTTGAATTGCTGATATTGATCATGCGACAATCGTTTAAAACGCTAGTGATCAGATTGTTTGAAGGTTGCTGTTTCTTATTGATACTAATGGCAGTGGAGACATTGTTATTACTATTATTATTATTGGTACCCAACTGTCCCGTTGAGGCATCAACTGCTGAACCGTGACCACTTAGCCGATGTGAAGATGTTGATGAAGACATGACTTGACATGAACTGATAACTTCCAACTGTAACAAACAAACAAAAATCTGGTGTAAAACACCCACACCAATTTTTCTTACCAATGTAATACAACAACATAACCCAATTTTAATCTTGTATTTCTAGTTCTTCGCACTTAATGCGATCTAATTATTAAATATCAACCTGCTCAATTTGTTCAGAAATTTAAGAATATAATGAAGTTGGATTATAGCAGATTTGGAACCAACAGGGAGCTAAGAACTTATATTGAAATAGCAATATTGGAATTTTTTAACATGAAGCATCTGTCAGTTAATAATACAATTTCACTTCCTGTAAGATATATACTCGTAGGTCTGTCAAGATGTATGAGAGGTGTGATAAAAAAGTATGGTGAATAATTTTATTATGAATAAAATATTAGTTTACATCAAATTTGAATTTTATTTACATCAAAGTACTCTCCTTAGCTAGCAATGAACTTATCTTAATGTTGATTCCACGATTGTAACCATTTCTGGAAGGCTTGTTTCAGAAAGGCCTTCAGCTGCTCTCTGTGTTGTCAAAATATTTTTCTTTTAGCAAGGTTTATATTTTTGGGAAGAGCCAGAAGTCACATAGTGCTAAATCTGGAGCGCAAGGTGGATGTGGACAGACAGAAATATTTTTTTTGGTCAAAAACTTGCAGATTAGAAGTGAGGTGTGGCATGGAGGACAAAATTTAGTACTCGCTCTGTAGCTAGTGGATATGACTCACTCAAATTTGTGTAACAACGATTATGTACACATTGTACTGAAAATAACATCTCTGTTATGACTGATGTGTGATTACTGTTGTTTATCTGTCAAAATGTTTACTACCTCTATCCTGCCCATTATCTTTTCTTGCCGATCTGGCTGCTAAGAATCACATGTTGTTCGTGCTGGCCTGTAATGGTTTTAATAAAACATATATGTACATACATGAGATTCGCCCCAATAAGCAGCAATATGGACCAAATAAACGGAGTACTTATCAATGTAACATACCGTTTTGTTTTTGTTCTTTAAAGAACTGTCCCAAAAAACCGGCTGCTCCAACTATCTGGAATCGACTGTATTTTGATATGACTCACCTCCATTGCTTCTTGTTTTGGAAGTATCGTCGCAGTAGTCGTAGTTTTGACATCGCCGATTGTGGTGTTAGACCGATGTAGTAAACTTCTATGTGATCTAGTGCTGAATCCTGATTGAGAATCATGATGCTGAGTGGCTGAAGCTGAATTTAATATCAGCAGTCCACCAGAGCTTTGAATCTGAGACAGACTTAATACTAAAGGAGCTCCAGCTGCAGATGAACTATTAACGCCACTTACCATTTGGCAATTTGAAACCTAAAAAAAGATGTAAATAGCTTTAACTTGGTAAAACAAAGGAAAAAGTACTAAATATAAACATAAAGAAAATACATATGACAGTAAAACTCTGCTCAAACATAACCCACCTTAACTGAAACAGATCTTTTTCTTTTTAATTCGGTTATTACTGTAATGTATTTCAATATAATGCAAGTACAGTAAGGCCTCGACTTACGTGAGGGATGCATTCGGCAAAATCATCGCGTAACTTGGATTATTCAATTTAACCTTAAGACATTCGCTAATTGTCTGTATCATTCAAAACCGCTAATTGTCCGTAGTGTTGATTCACTAAACCCCGGTCGTTCCTTTTATGCTCTTCGTTTTTTCACCCCTTTTGTATCTTTTAACGACATCTAACTTTTCCTCTAAAGTAATCGCTTTCTGTTTTTTTAACCTTTATTAGAACTCATATTGTATGCAAAGTAATACCAAAAACAATAAAATAAAATATCTGCAAATTGTAGCACAATTAAAATCACAAATAAATCTATGCAACCTTACACGACCAATATTTTTAATGCACAAAAAAGTACCTTACTAATGCTTAGAACAAAAGCAAATCAAGATAAAAATCCAGTATAAAAATGGGGAGGGCAACTCCGATAATAGTTTCAAGAGGAATCAGTAAAACAATGGTTATAAATGTAAACATCCGTAAGATAAGAATAACTACTGTACACAATATAGTAAATTATGTTCAACAAATATGAATTCACATAAGTTGAGGTCTTAATGTACTGAATTTAAATTTAAATATGTACCGTTCATTAAGGTAGAGAACAGTGTAGAATTAAATAAATTATGAATATAAGGTTTCAGTTTGCCCATAAAATAGTTTGCAGTAGAGCGTTAAATTATTTGCACTCGATCTACTAGTTCCAGGGCTACAAAATATATTTCTGTTTCATATCACATGGTCAGCCAATTATATGACTGAAGCACGATGAAAAAGTATATATATAAAATACATTAGTCAGAGTAATTGATTCTGAGAGTAATGAATTTCATTATACAGTCAGACCCTGTGGTGAATGAAGTGAAAGTGTCATTTACACGGTGGAAAGTAGATGCTTTTCAGAGGGCCTGGCATGCTGATAAGCATACTTTTCCACTCAGTGAAGAAGGCAGAGGTAAACCACCTAACACCTCGCTTGATGCTTTATAAAGCATCAAGAAGTTCAAACCAGCCTTTTGGCAGATGACCTAAACAACAACAAGGTTTCAGTATTCTTGGAATTTGTTTATTATGCATACATTTTTTATTTTGTTTTAGGTTTCCTTACGTTTTGTTGAACAGTGTGAGGAATCTTCACCATCATACGTACTTCTAATACAGTGCTAATCAACTAAATTTGATCAAGGTCTGTTTAAAATTTTGATGAGACCGCCATAGTCTGGTCACATTTTTATTTAGGCCTACTTTGCCAACTGTAAAAATTTAAATACGGAAATCTTGCAAAATCCTAATACTAATTGTTGACTTTCAAAAGATTTGAACAATAGAAAGATTATAAAAAGAGCTTATAAAACCTATTGACAAAATCAAGCTGTTCTATTCCATTTGAAATAACACAATATAGCAAGACAAGCACCACTTGTCCTTAGGATTTTACAGTCGTTTGTGGCGGATGAGCTGGACTTGTCCATAGACACTTATGTGTTAATTACCTGATGAGTAGTGTTAATAATAGCTGCAGCAGCTGCAGGATGATGTTGCTGATGATGATGTTGTAAAAGAGGATGCTGTGAAGATTGCTGATGATGTATAAGAGACGCAGAAGCGGTTGCTCTTGTCTCCTGCATGTTTATTGCCATCAGTCTATGATGCTGTTGTTGTTGGTGATGATGGAGACTCACATGGTGATTGGTATTACCAGCACCACCACCACTTGCGGAACTGTTAAGTTGCTGCTGTGAAAGGATTCCACCAGGACCCGTTGTTGAAGAGACCTGAAGGCAAATCACCAAAATTTGAATTTGTAAACAAAAAATTTTTTATTGAATCCAAGGCTGTTTGTGAGTTTGTCAGTAAACTAATAAATCCCCTGGCTGCAGTACAATAGTACCGCAGCCAGGTGATAGTAGGGTTGCTACATTACTGCCTTTAAGCCTGCAGGACCTTTTATTTCTAGTATTCTAATCTGTATAAAAGTACCTAGGTAGTTGTATCCTTCACTAGGATTCGAACCAGGAACCTTCGTCTCTGAAAATCAGCTGTTAAACAGCTAACTTGCAGCAACAACTTTAATACTAGACCAACCTGGTGGATGGTTTATAGCACCTAATTTAAATTCCAAGTTTCAACTTGGTGCGCTATTCCGTTCATGAGATATTCAGTTCGTATACAGACCAATTGTTAAAAGTATGTTTTTTTGAGTTTTCGACCTGGTAAGTTTATTCCTGGTAAAAACTTGATTTAGAAAAATCAATATGAAAACAACACTTTCTTTCCAATGTAATACCACTATAAAATATATTATACCCAATTATTTCATCATTGTCATATTAATTACCTGGTTGCTATTATCAGATGTCACAATAGACAAATGATGTCCAGCAGTTGTAGTCAAGTTCTCTTGTTTGCATTGAGAAGAAGATGTGGAGTGAGTTGCAGTTACAATAGATGAGCCAGCTGTTGGTTTCGCAGCAGTGATTCGCCTCATAGGATGAGAACATATTTTACCGTCTGCGCAAGTTGAATCAGGACATCCACATTCCAATTGTTTACTCAACGCAGCGGCCCTTGCACACCTCTGTTTCTCCATTAATTGACTTACAATTGCTTCAACAGTTTCAGCCGTCTGTCAACAACATAATTAATTAAGTAATTAATTAATTCAAATATCTGTAAAAAAACTATGATAGTTGAGAGATGCAAAATTCAGAATTTTTTAAAGTTCGGTTAAAAAAATTGTATTTATTTTTTTTACAAATAGCCCTTTAGAGAGAGAACGGCAAATAAATATTTTAATTACATCTTCATGTTTTGCTCACATTTCTTTTACTCCCACAATCTATTCATTTTTTCTAATCTTTTCTTCTTAAGTTTTTCAATGTTGAAGGTTTCTTGTCTCTTCTTTTCATTCTTTCCCCTGAAGATCATTCTCTGGCTTTTTCCTAAAAAATTCAATATCCTGTATGTTTTCTGTGTCAATTTTTCCATCTGTAAGGTCATTAAATGTTACTGTGAACCATGCTGATTTAGTTTTGAGATTCATTATTTTATAGAAAATTTGTATTGCAAATCTGCTAACTGTTTGCATAATTCTGTTATCATTCTTATCAACTCTTTATACTCTTTATACACTCTTTAGAGTTATAAACTCTATAAGAGTTTATAAAGCGTGTATAAGAGTTTATAAACTCTTTATACACTTATCAACTCTATTCTAATCAACTGTTATCATTCTTGTCACGTCTGAAAAATGCACGTCTCCTTTTTCTCATACCATGGATTATGTTTTCAGTTTTTTTAAATATTTCTTTGTTCGACGGGGTCTATTGTAATTGTCTTCTTCCTTCCTTTTTAGATCCTAGGATGTTCCGAACTATTGTCCTTTCTATGTTCTCATTATTTTATTGATACCACCTTTCAACATAATTGTAAGTGTTTCTGCTCCATACAATGCTTCCGGTCTTAACCACCGTCTGATAGAGCCTGAATTTTGTATCCCATGATAAGGCTATTTTGTTATATAGGTTTCTGGTACTCATGAATGCAATTCTCATCTTATCCACTCTTCTTTCTAAGCTATTTATTTCGTTATTGTTTGTACTGAACCATTCTCCCAAATATTCAAAAACCCTTTCTCTTTTAATTTAATTTTTATGAATAGGTATATGGCTCGGAAAGTTCTTAATGTTTGTTATGAACTCTGTCTTAGGAAATGATATTTGTAGACTAGTTTTTTCGACTTGAGCTATTAAACTTTCCACTTAAATGATAGCATTTACCATATAAGTAATCAGGACAATGTCGTCAGCAAATGCCAAACAGTCTACACAGACAAAATTTTTCATTTATATTATTGTGCAAAAAGGGTTTGGAGCTATCAAAATCAGAACCAGCAAAAGAATCTGTAGTTAGCAGTACCATATTTGCAGGTGAAAGACGCACTCCTATTTTTCAGAAGGATTCTTTTACTTCATTTTTATTTTTATTAAAGGAATGGGAATTTTATTTGCTTAAGTAATAATTATTTAAATGCAATAAATGTTTATTTGTATTGCTATACCAGTGATTTAAAAAAAATTATATTTAAAGATTGTTATATGAAAAAGAACAATATTACATAATATAGGAGCTACAACTTTTTAACCAACATCGATATTACACATAGGCTTAACTGAAGTAGTAAATTCTTGCTTATAAAGTATGACAATACACATAAGTCCTGATCGGAGTCATTATCACTTGAAGAATTTGAGCTGTTTTCAAACAATAAATCATTTTCAGCTCTATCCAAAGAATTGCAGAAGTCACACTTCTTGAAACAATTCACAACAATTTTAGAGTCAACATTGTTCCGTGAAGTTTTAACTTCCTTTAAAGTTTTCACAGACCTGAGTTATGGAAGGATATTTAAGTTTTACCCCTGGTGTCATTTCTTGTCCTGGTGACATCATTCATTAATTCTATTTGTTAAAAGGGCAAAACAGTTAGTACCTATGTCAGATGCAGGAAGCGAGTGCGATTTTCATTAAATAGCATTTCAAAAGGAATGACTAACCAGACAGCAAGAAACAATCAGTAATTTCAGCTTATACTGTAATTGACTGTCGACTCATTGTTAACAGATAAAACCATGTCCTCTGATACTGAATAATGATACTCCAGAAATTTTTACAATGGAAACACTTTTTCCGAATAAGGTTATTAACCAGTTGAATAGCGTTATGACTTAACAGTATAGTATTTTGATTTTAGTAGTGCTATATAGCAAACATTAAAACAATTACAGTAAATTCCCATTCGTTGTATAAGATGCACCCTGTTTTTTTGACGAGTTAATGAAGGGAAAAAGTAAGTCTTATACCTCGGCAAATACTAAACTTTCATAATTCTTCTTTCTATTGTTACTGAGATACAAAATGTACAGGGTAGTTTTCTTACATACTTATTACCAATTACTTGTACCTGCTTAAACCTGGAGCAAATAAGTCACCTACAATTAACCTCATCACTAGCTTAAGCATCTGACATGTCCTATACTCCTCCTGGAGTCTCCAGGGCGCAAAAAAAGAAAAAAAATCTATGTTACAGATCGACAGTCGATAACTGCCTTGCCCAAAAATCTGTGACACTGCACAGATTCCTGATTGCCTAAATGCACTCTATATTATATTAATGTTGGTGATTTATAATTGCCCAGGAAAAAATTGAATGTCTCACTACACCTAATTTGAAATACCATAACAAGAAAAAAATATGAGAGTAAGTCAAAGAAATGGGAATATTTCTGTGTCTCATCAGGCAGTACTAAACGAGATCATGGAAGTGTCACATTCAAGGTCAGTGAATTAAGGGCACATTAGGGTTGATTCACACACAGAAGACTGTGTCATTTCGAAAGGAATTGGAAAATGGTCTTTTACATTTAAAATATACAGAAATGTTTCATCATAATTGACATTACATGAACCGCCATTCATCATGATAGAAAAATCTGTGTGTCTCCTAAAAAATTGGTCGAAATGTACTTGGAGACCCTTGTACACCTTCCCTGCAGTCCAGATATATCTCCCTGTGACTACTTTAGTTTGAGCCCTTGAAAGAAGCACTGACAAACAGAACGATTATAAAACGATTAAGCTGTAGAAGATTACGCGCACAATATTGGTTGATGAGTCAACCTCAAAACTTTTTTGAAGAAGGAATCTTTAACACATTCAGTGCTAAAGACTCGCCTAGCGGGTCATGGGTAGGTGTTACAGCCAGGCTGCCATCTCGCCTAGCGAGTTCTGTTTTGTTATCATTTATAGTAATTCTGGAGGGACACTGCCTGTTGGATATCAGTTTTTGTTGCTATTATATAGCCCTCAGAAAGGGTTTTTCTCAGTAATCGTGCAGTTTGTTTTTGAATTTTCGTCATACGATCTCTACACTCGTACAGTGTACTCGTTCAGTATTTTTAACGGGTTTTCAGGTTTTATTTGAAGCCGTGAATTTAGTATCTTTGCAGGTATCGATTCAAAAATAGCTTACACTTTTAGATTTACTTTAAAAGTATATTATTTGCTATATAAGAAATTACGCATAAATGAGTAAAGTTAAATGGAAAAATTCAAAGAAGTACATTTATTATAACAGGCTAAAATAAACCTAAAAAACATTAAATTGTTTACTTTTGTGTTATTAGCAAACATAAATCCATGTATAGGTCACAAATAAAATAAATGTATAAAAATGTTAGTAAGATAAGTAGTAGGTCCTACATAAAGGAAGCAGAGAACACGCTGCACGAGTAATCAGCCCAACCGGAGAGATACCTCATTATTGCTCAGCATTGAATGTGTTAAGCTTCCAAAATGGTGGCGAAACTGTGAAGAGCATAAATGTGAATTTTTTTAAAATATTAAAAACATTGTTTGTAATTTCTTAATATAAATAAATTTATACAACAAAAGTCCGGTTTATATCTGACTCACCCTCAAATAAATAAAATTAACTTACCGAAATTTCTAACTCATTGTTGAGATCAGGTTCATCTTCACTATAGACTGTCAGTCGAAACAAATGAGAACAACAAACATCTATATTAGTAATATAACCAACATATATGTACAAATTAAATACATACAAAGAATTTACTGAAACCATATCAACATAAACTGTTCACGTAGTAAAACCAAAATCTTGGATTTTGAATTTTGGCAGATAAGCCTTACAAAAAACCTGAAGTATTGGTAAACATTTTATGCCTACACTTGTGGTCACTTCTATCAATAATATCTCACTATGGATCTCAAAAGTTATAAGGGCGATCCAAAAAGTAATGAAACTGATTTTCCAAGGAATTTTTAAAAGGTTCAAAGTACAAGCCCTGCTTGAGTTTATGTACCAATATGTTTTATCTTCAGTGAGGAAAAACGTGTTGGTGCAGAAGAGATGTGAGGAGGGAAGGCATGGACAAGAAAAAAGGTTAAACGGTAAGATTGTGGAGGAAGTTCAAGAATTCACGAACTTCTATTCTTTTAACAAAGGGTGATTCCTTTGCAATCAGTTCTTTTTTATTGTAAGTATAAGCTTTAATGAAAGATGATAAAAATTTGAATAATAGCGTTCGTAGAATGAAAATATGCCTATAACAGGCATATGGAGTGTTAAATTATTTGCACTGGATCTGCTAGTTCCAGGACTACAGAAAATAGTTCTGTTCAATATCACATGGTCAGCCAATTATATGACTGAAGCACTTAAGAACAGAAGAGGTAGAGGTGTAAAAGACACTAGTCAGAGTTATCTACTCTGAGAGTAATGAACTTCATTATATAGCCAGACCCTCTATTGAATGAAATGAAGGTGTCATTTGCAGAGTGGAAAGTGGGGGCTTTTTGGAGGGTCTGGCATACTGATAAGTACTTTTTCAATTCAGGGAGGAAGGCAATAGTAAAACACCTCACTCTATCTATTTACTTAGTAAAACCTCTAGAGGTTTATACCAGCCTTTCAGCTGATGATCAAAACAATAACAGAATGAAAATATAAAATACATTTAGTAATGTGTTTCAAAAAAAAGATAAAACTGAACAAAAGTAAAACTAAACTTGACTCTCAACTGTCAATTAATATATTAAAACATGAAGTAACTGAAGCTGACAATGATTAGAGAAGTAGAAAAAAAATTAAATGAGTTGAATGATTAACAAAATCGTAAAACATTTCAGTCTGATTCACTGGTCTGCAAAAAAAAAAGAAAATTTTTTCCCCTTGGACTTTGATGGGTGATTGTAATGTATCTTGACCTCCTGAATCCAAATCTGACTTCCATTTCTCTCCATCACCCACCGTTTTTGAGGGGCGCTCCCCCCCTGAAATTCTCGAAAAAACACCTAAAAGTGGTAATTTCTAATAAAACGCGGGGCGTGGGGAGGTTTTAAGTACTCCATCCTCCAAAGGAAATGTTGTCTCTGTACATGCACATTGTATGCGTGGAGACCAAAGGGGGAGGGGAAGGGGAGGTTAGTTTAGAGGCGTAGCAAGTGATAAGCTTAGCGACGATGAAACGTTTTCAGTACATTTTTTTACGCCCAGAGCCTCATCTCGTCACACAAGAGGAGCTTAATGATCTCATCCGGGATTTAAATCTCCCAAAAACTAAACCCCAACTGCTCGGATCTCGGATTCAGCAGTAGAAACTCTTGGAAAAAGATGTGAACATTTTTGTTTATAGATCCCGGCAAGCTACGTGTAAACAATTTTTTTTCGGAGGACTGCGACTCAGTTTACTACGATAATGTAAATGGATTAGTGATTGAACTTAACATGCCAGATGATCCAGAAAATTGGCACTTTTTCATCGACTCATTAAAAACCAGTTTAAAAGCTGTTCTGTTGGCAAATGGTGATGATTTGCTCTCAGTTCCAGTTGCATACGCGGTCAATATGAAAGAGACATACAAAAATATCAGCCGTATCCTTGAAAAAATTGGTTACAAAGATCATCCCTGGAAACTCTGTGCTGATTTTAAGGTTGTGACTTTACCTACAGGGCTTCAATCGGGATACACTAAACACTGTTGCTTTCTGTGTGAGTGGGATAGTCAAGCCAGCGATAAACATTATACCGTTCGAAATTGGCACTTGTGCAAAAGTTTAGTACCCGGTCAAAAAAATTTTACCAATGAGCATTTGGTCCCAAGTGAAAATATATTTTTTCCTCCTTTGCATATCAAACTCGGTTTGATTAAACAGTTTGTGAAAGCTTTTGATAAAACAGGAGACGGTTTCCAGTATTTGAAGAACAAATTTCCACGTTTGAGTGAAGCAAAAATTAAAGAGGGAATTTTGGTCGGACCACAAATTAGAGAGCTTTTTATTGATTCAGTGTTCGTCGATCACTTAAATCAAAAAGAAAAAAGAGCTTGGGCTGCATTTAAGGACATGTGTGAAAATCTTTTAGGAAGTAACAAAAGTGAAAATTATGTTGAACACATTGAAGAATTGCTATCTGCATATGAGTTGATGGGTCGCAACATGTCATTAAAATTGCACAATTTACACGCCCATTTGGCCTTTTTCCCAGAAAACTTGGGAGCAGTTCCCAATGAACAGGGAGAAAGGTTTCATTAAGACAGTGCCCGCTTCGAAAAACGGTTCTCTGGGAAGTGTAACTCAAGTATGTTAGCAGACTACTGCTGGTCACTCATGCGTGAAACTCCCAGAGATTAGTACAAGAGAAAAGCTATCTCCAAGTAAAACCACTCTCTTCAAGTATGTGTGTCCGATGACAAATATCTTGAACCATAAACATTGTAAGTAAAAAAGCACGAAATGTATCAATACATCAATACTCTGTTATTGTACTCTTTCAGTGTTAGGTAGGCTTTGAAGAACCATAAAAACGTGATACAACTGCACAATATCATATCATAGCTACACCAGCCTGATAAAAAGTTGAAATTTCCCGAAAAAGGGGGAATGGCCCGCCCCCTAAAAATGGTGGGTGATGGAGCAAAACGGAGGTCAGATTCGGATTCAGGGGGTCAAAATACATAAAGATCACCTATTAAAGTTCAAGGGGAATTTTTGATGCAGACCAGTGTTATCATTGCAGTTGTTAAGGAGGTAAACTGCAAAAGGATTTTGATGTTCATCTAACTTTTTTAAATGTTTCTCGCTACGTTGTTTAATTCTTCTTTTATGAATGGGAGGTTTAGATCTTTGCGCAATATTTCATTGGTTACATATCAAGGGGCTACAGTGATCAGACTCAGGCATTTTGATTGAAAGCGCTTCAATATTTCAATATTTGATGAACTAGCTATATCACATAGCTTTAACCCATAAAGTCTAAAATAGTTTGAGTAGTACTTTGTATGAGAGAACTTTATTTTGAAGAGAAAGTTGAGACTTACTGCTTAAGAGCCAGAACAATTAATTTTGGATAATCATATACCGTTGTTTAGGTCAACAGCCGAAAGGCTGGTTTGAACCTCTAGAGGTTTTACTAAGTAAATAGGAGGAGTGAGGTGGTTTACTATTGCCTTCCTCATTAAATTGAAAGAGTATGCTTATCAGCATGGCAGACCCTCCAAAAAGCCCCCACTTTCCACTCTGTAAATGACACCTTCACTTCATTCACCACAGGGTCTCGCTGTATAGTGAAATTCATTACTTTCAGAGGAGATAACTCTGACTAGTGTCTTTTACACCTCTGCTTCTTCTGTTCTTAAATAATTCAGTCATATAATTGGCTGACCATGTGATATTGAACAGAACTATTTTCTGTAACCCTGGAACTAGCAGACTGAGTGCTAATAAACACTCCACCTGCCCGTTATGGGCAGAATCATATACCATGAAAATATGTAATATCAATCAACATTATGTATGTATGTACGTTTTGTATCGATTTAGCAAATAAAATGTTGCAAAAGATACATAAATGTGTTCAAGATAATGCAGAATCAATTAAGATTACAATTTGTTCAAATAAAATTTACAAAATTTTATTGCATCATGATAATGTCACTTGTTGTTCAGATAGTCCATGATTAGAATCCTACCAAATTTCCAGCTTAATGAAAGAAAAATTGTGGACAACATTCAATCAATTTTTCAAGAAACAAATTTTTTCCGTTGTTTCATCAATGTCTTTAAATAAATCAGCATTTTTATAATAAATTGATGATCAAATTCTTGAATCCACAATCAATTTCAAATTTCCTGATTACTTAAACTATTTAACTAGAATTTAAACCTCTTACCTTTTGTAGTACACAACATTTATGTTTATGTAAAAATTACATATATATTGCAAAGACAAAAAAAGCATAAACATTACAACATTGCAAAGACAAAAAGAAACAATACAACAGCCACTTAACAAACACAAGAAAGTTACATCTTCACGAATATAAAAATGAAAGCATTAAAGCGAGTTTCTCAAATTTAAATTTATTCGTGCATTTACACGATTATTAGAATTTGTAACAATATCTAAGGCATGCTTAATATATGCAGCTGGAGTATTAAGCTAAATGGATTTGTTTTGCCATTTCAGTAAAATAACATCAGGTGTAAAACACTCACACAACATTCTCTTGCCAATGTATATAATGAATAATATAACCTATATTTAATCCTGAATAAATGTGACACAAAATAAAAATCAACTTCTGTAAGACTTAAAAATATGGAAACCACTGATGCTAAACTAGGCTTTGTAGAAAAAAAATCTCGAAATAAAAGTTGTATGGTTTTTTAATGCATACTAACACTGAAATCTAAGAAAAACGCAATTTTTCACAGATTTTAACGATCAAAATACGGAAAATTCCTAATTCACGCTAAACTGAGCATTGTAGAAAAAAAATGGTTTATATAAGTCGTAGTAGGCTTTTTAATTTTCTACAATATTTGATTGCATACACTTTTGCCCTAAAATGGATATAAAGACTGTAATTTTTAAAAAAGCATTTTTTTAGCCCCGAAGAATTTCAGCAGATATGGCACTTACATAAAAAAATGGTTTTAAAAAAAACCAAAATAATACTTTTTTTATAAAACATTTTAGAGTGTACAAGAATTCCTTTCTAAATAGTTGTTTGATAGAAAAATAATAAATATGTATAACTTTAATTATATACACTTTTGTCATAAAATTTTTATTTTACTTAATTAAAAAATCCTATTTTTTTTACCGATTTTGATGAACAAAATATAGAAAATCACTTATTGGTGCTAAACTAGGTGTTGTACAAAAATATGTTTAAATTAACAAGTTGTAGGTTTTTTAATATTCTACAACTTTGATTGTATACACTTTTGCTCTATAATGCATATTAAGGCTGCAATCTTAAAGAACCAATTTTTTACCACAAAAGCACAGGGTCTCCAAGAATTTCAGCAGGTCGGTCAACCGGAAGTAGTAATTTATTCGAGGGAGTTTTCACTTTTTTGCGGTTTTCTCAAAAGCGGCTCCTACAATCTTTTTTTGAATCGCCTCATTTACTACATTTTTTATGCTCTACAAGATAGGGTGAGCGCTATGTCGGCTGAAATTCTTGGAGGCCCTGTGCTTTTTAATAATAAATACGTATAACTTTAATTATATACACTTTTGTCATAAAATTTTTATTTTACTTAATTAAAAAATCCTATTTTTTTACCGATTTTGATGAACAAAATATAGAAAATCACTTATTGGTGCTAAACTAAGTGTTATACAAAAATATGTTTGAATTAACAGTTGTAGGTTTTTTAATATTCTACAACTTTGATTGTATACACTTTTGCTCTATAATGCATATTAAGGCTGCAATCTTAAAGAAACAATTTTTTACCACAAAAGCACAGTGCTTCCAAGAATTTCAGCAGACATAGCGCTCACCCTATCTTGTAGAGCATAAAAAATGTAGTAAATGCGGCGATTCAAAAAAAGATTGTAGGAGCCGCTTTTAAGAAAACCGCAAAAAAGTGAAAACTCCCACGAATAAATTACTACTTCCAGTTGACCGACTTTGATAATAATGTTCGTGTCGGGTCCCATAGTGTTACCTAACTTAAATTTCAAGTGTTAACTTGGTATTTTATTTCGTTCATACAGACATAATCGTTAAAACATGTTGTTTAGGTTCAGGGGGTCTGAAAACCTGTAGGCCTATATCCGGTGAAAACTGTATATCACAAAATCAACATTAAAACAATATTTTCCTTCTGTAAATATCCACACATGGCAAGAAAAAGTAAAAATGTAGAATTTTAGGTTAACAAACAAAAAATTGTTTTTTTTCAAATTTCCGATTACATGTGTCCTTAAATGAAGGTGGTTTTCATTTTAAGCTAAAATCATAATTATAATTGCAGAACATAACGGTAAAAAAAAAACAAAAAAGATTACTTTCTGAGATCTAGAACTGTACACATATAAGCTGATGGAAAGATGTAAGTAAAAAGAAAGAAAATAAAAAATATTGGAAAATTTATTTCAAATAAAGCGAACAGAGTTATAATACTTTTCTTTGTGAGAACTAAGAAGTCCTGTATACCTCAATTCTGAATTCATCACAACTCCTCGTTTTGTAATATTTTCGTTAAACATATACAAGTATGATCAAAAAATACAGTGAATAATTTTATTATGAACAAACTGCTGACTACATCCATCTGAAATAATACATCCGATAGCCTGATTCTTTGACATAGTAAGAGTCAAGTTTGAACAAGTTGTGACAAGTCAGTGACTTCCTAAGCTGGAAAATGATATTGTGTTTACCGTGTCTGTCACACACCATCGAACAACACGTTAACATAAAGTTTTGTTTTAAGTTGCAAAAAAATGCCAAAGAAAGTTATGAAATGATAAAATTAAAGTATGACGATAATTTAGTAACTCTGAAGACTGTTTACAAGTGGTACAAGTGATATAAAAGTGGAAATGAGTCGGTTGAAGATGAGAAATGGTTGGTAAATCCTTCGACCACGAAAGCAGATGAAAACGTGCAAAAAGTGACAAAAAAATTTGATCAAACAAGCGGATTGACTATTCAAGTACTTATACATTTGCAAATGAGAGCGAAATTTGTTCCCTGTGCTACATCTCATTTCTGATCCACGAGTTGTTGGCCGATAAAAAGACCTCTTGTGACTTGAATTCCTTTTGTCTATTAAGACCACATTTCTGTTTAAATTCTGATGACGGGTGCCTTGTGCATCACGAAGCTTTCCTGGGCGAGTTATGCACATCCCTCAGGTTGCGACCTGGCTAACCCTCGCTCTTGAAACTTTTATATAAATTTTATCAGGTAGGTGAAAGTCGCCCGTTACAAGTTCTTATAACAGTTCTTTGGAACGGCTTTCGAGCGACCAATCGGAGGGGAAGTGGTGGAAGAAAGCAAGCAAACCAATTACCAGTTACTCTCTGAATTTAGAACCATGCAACTTCTGAATCTTCCCAAAAACAAAAATCATGCTGAAAGGAAAACGTTTTGACACAATTCCCAACATTGACAGGGCCATGACAGAGCAGCTCTTCAGTTGCTCTGTATGTTCTTTTGATAGGGCAAAGGCCTTATCAAAGAAGCATTCTGGAAATGCTTCCATCATGGAATCAACATTAGCATAAATGCATCACTAGCCAAGGAGAGTACTTTGAAGGAGATTCATTCAAATTTGATGTGAGCTCATTACTTTGTTCGTAATAAAATTAAACACTGTATTTTTTGATCACACTCGTACAATGACGGTAGCAAAATATTAAATTAATTTTCCATTAACAATTTTTAATAAAACCATAAATTCAAATCAGTTTACTAGGAATACAATTAAACAGCATATAACAAAGATTGCAAGCACATGCCAAAATATCTAAACGGATAATAGAAGCAGGAAAAGGTCAAGACAGAATTTCAAAGATTGGTAAGGATGTATGAAAAAGTGATAAAAATAAGCAATGTAAAGTAAAAAGTATTCATAAAAAGAAATCCAGTTTCCATTTTCAAGTCTACAAAGATTGGAACCAAAATGTTGAGGTTAATCAATTAAAACTTATGACTTATGAAGTCATCATTCACAAAAAGGTGTTCGTGTAATGTAAAAGAAAAAATATCAAAAATTTAAACTTTATGATAACGTTGAAAATAAATAATTGATCTTTGTTTAAACATACATTTGTTATTTTCAGTGTATGTGAGGTTTGATAAAAAATTATCCGTAATGTGTGTACATTGCAATCTGTTCAATTTAAGAACAATAAGCAACCCCGTAACACAATGAGATGAGGATGGTATGTATGATGTGTAAATGGTGTAATCTTGTATAGACTCAGGCTGACCATTTCTGAGAGAGCATTTTTAATTGAACCGAAACTATCAAAGTACACTGGTAATCACTTTACCTTCACTACGATTTGAACCACGGAACCTTCATCTTCGACATTAGCTGTTAAACAGCTCACTTGCGGGGGCGACTTTTCACTAGACCAACCCCATGGGAAAATAATACAAATATGAAAATTTTTAAATTTTGTGGTAAAAATAAATTCTTGTTATATAAGTACACCTGTTATGATGTAATTTTCAGGAATTTTACTTTCTAGTAAGAAGGTCGAAGTACAAGTTGTAAGTGTTTTGGTGGGTTTGGTGATTGATTACTTGCACAAAAAATGGATGAAAGGTTTGATCAAAAAATTGTTTTCAATGTCATACCCAAAGACCAATTTTTTTGACACCAGTTACGACCCGTTTAAGGTTGATTCACACATACAAGACTGTGTCATTTCGAGAGGAATCAGATAACAGACTTTCACATTTAAAGTGAACAGAAACGGTTCATCATAATTCACACTACATAGACTGTGCATCGATCTGTCTGGAAACCAATATATCAAGGTCACGGTTCGACTCAGTTTGTACACAACACACTGTGTCGTCGGCGACCACTGGGCACATTTGTACTTCAGTAGCTGCTCGGCAGTTTCCGACTGCATTTACAGCCGACGAAGCCAGTCTACAGCTAAAACTTAGAGAAATCTGTGCATCTCCTGAAGCTAAATATCTTATGTTAAAGCTAGTCGTACTTCCGGGGAAACAGTTTGTCTCCATTTAATGTTATATCTTTGTATATCTGTTACTAGGACTTCCAAAATATTCACACATTTTGGAATGCTCATTCGATAATATTTGATAAACTTTTCCTGGTCTCCTTTAAAACGAGGAAACACAGTAAGGAATAGTCTCCTTCTTCCGTAGCTTTCCATAGATTGTAGACCCAGTACCTTCACTTCTTCCGCTTTTCCTCTTCAATAACTAAAAAAAACTTCACATTTGATAACCAAGTCTTCATTATTGCAGTTAATTTTATCGCCTGACGAAAAAGCTTTGAAAAATTGGGCATGCAAAAGATGGTGGCAGCACAACACAGTCTTGTATGTATAAATGGTAGCAGCACAGTACAATCTGCGCACGGACTCAGCATGGTCGGTGCACAGTCTTCTATGTGTGAATCGACCTTTAAGCAATCCTGGATCGTTTTTTACTTCATTCAGCAGCTCTTGGGCAATGTTCATTCTCCGTTGTTTTTGGATGAAATTCAACAATTTTGCTGGAACACGTTTCAGGCCAAAGACATCAGAAAAATATTTTACATGTCAGGTAAAAAAGTTTAGAAAAATATCTCTTACAGTTTTTGAGAAAATGAACCTTCAAAATCATACATTTTAACACGGGAAAGATAGATACAACCCGACCCCTCCGTAAATTAATTCAAGGCAATCCAAATGATCTACGTGGAAAGATCAATATGGAAAATTTTATCTCGAACCTAATATTGTAGTTAGGGAAACTTTTACCTGGTTCCACTGGCAAAATCCTGAGGAAATGAACTTAGAAAATGTCAACCCTACAAAGTGTTAGAAATAAAATAAGTAAAATGAAGAAAGAGATGAAGAAGAAAAATGAAAGGCGATTAATGAGTGAAAGAGAGAGACAGAGAGAAGACACACCAGAAGAATAGTGGGACACTGATGTTGCTGACTCACACATTGGCTTCAGTTGTGATACGAGTTCCTCCTTAGTCCATTCTTTTTTGTCACCCCATAACGCCAGGCTAGGAGTAATCACTGCAAGCTTATTATCATCTGGGTAAGGGACGTTTAAGTAATGCACCAAAACTATGTCTGGATTCTGGAACAACAGAAAAAAAATAAATCAGTACAGCATACGTATATAATAATAATAATAATAGTAATCTTACTATTACGCTAGAGGTGGTGGAAATTACCCCATATAATTATGTATAAAACCATGTACTAGGATGAGCTGGAAACTAAAAAACCTAAAAAAAGTATTAACCTAAAGTACTACATTAACCAATTTACTAACATTATTTTAGCCAATACTTTTATTAATCTAAATTCTGATACACTAAATTTTAGTAATTATTAGTATAGTAATTTTAGTAAATTTTAGTAATTACTATGGTATTTAGTAGAGTAGTAGTTGATAGTACGGCATTAAATATAGTGTTTATAATTAAATAAATCAAAGTTAATTAAATAAAAAATTAATTTACTAACATTTTATTTTTCTCCTATCTCTTTAATTACCTACATTTGAAAATTAGTGACCATTTTCGCAACTGTCTCTCTTCCTGTATTAGCTATCCATGTTTTCATTTCTTTATTAGATTTTTAGACGGTTCGGGAGGAGGTGATATATTTTTTGGTGCCAAGTAATCAAAATGACGCTGGTAAAGAGCGATTCTCACTCTTTCTGATAAGAGTAGATCTCTGTTACATGTGTAGTATCGATGCCCTCAATTTCGCATGTTATTTATGTTTACTTGAAGTTTTTTATTTATTTCTCTCACGTACAGTTGCCTAATACCCATAACTTCAAATTTTGTAAATATCTGATCCATTGAATATTTGCGCGGTTTATTAGATTACCTTTAAAATACTTCTTTGGGTTCTTATCAATGGTTCCATATAGCAATCCAACCCAACCTACGAAGTGGTGTGTACTTTCCGACGATTTTATGCCCCTGTAATATTTATCAAAAAATACTCCAGTTGATCGTACATTTGGCAACGTTTAAATAAATAAAACCATTGGCCGTATATGGGTTTAATTAGTTAAAGCTTTCAATATATAGGTTACTCATCCTAATTGTTCTTGGAACACGTTTTTATTTTCACATTTAAAATACAACGTTCCATCTTGGGGATCTCTGGGTAAAGCAGATGCTCTTCAGAATGCAGAATTGGGCTATTAGGGCCATCTTAGGAGTTAAGAGACGTGACTATTGTAAACCCTTTTTTAAGAACTAATGCAATAACGTTCTGATGCATTTACATTTTAAAAGAGTGGATTATTTCTGAAGAAAAATTAATATTTATTGTTGAAAAATAAAGATATTTATTCGTAACCGACCATGCACAAAAATTGTTTTAGAATTTTCCAACATAGAACTACCGGATACAAAAAACCACAGTACTATGCCTCTGTCAAAATTTATGAGAACCTACCAAATCATTTGAACGATCTTTCATTACACAGTTTTAAAATTAACATTAAACAGTTTCTACTAGAAAAACAATTTTATAAATTAATGAATTTTTTAACATCCGCTGAAATCATTCTATGAAAAACAGGGCTCAACTGTCTCGTCCGAGTGTACATGTTCATAGCAAGTTTTTTTGGAAATTTTTAACGTCATAAGAGCTTTTTAATATAATGAGATAACTAAATTTTATATAATTAAAATACTCATTAACTAAGGGTTTACAGTGTTGCCAGTTGAATAAGTGCGTACACTGCAACTATTAATGATAACCGTCGGAAAGTACACGCAACCACATACGATACCATACAAAAAAGCAAATGCACGATGGCAAAATATACCACTTTTAGTGTTTCTATATTAAGCACTGGTCTTAGTTTCTTATACGAATAGATAGCTCATCTCAAAGCTTCTTGCATAGATGTTAATGTGCTCATCTCACCGGAGCTGAGAATCGATTACGATTACCAAATATTGCGATTAAGAATCTTAATAAATATACACACGACGTGTGGGAATTAAATAACCGGACTGGAGCTACAAAACATTTTATTGGTCACCAATTTCATTACATATTTTATCCCCTTCAATGAACTCTTCTTGGCGATCTCTACAACACTCCATGCAAGTTTTCCATAGTTGAAAGCAGTGCCGGAAGTCCGCTACTGTCACCTTGTTGAGAACCTCCATCGCTTTTGCTTTCACTGCTTCCACACTGTCAAATCTTGTCCCCTAAAGCTCCCATTTTACCTTGAGGAGATGAAAAAAGTCCCAGGGGCAGGTCGGGCGAGTACGTTGGGTGGTCCAACACGGATTTTTACAGGGTTTGGACTAACATCGAGGTTGCTGAGAGAAAATGATGAAAAAGAAAATGATGTTTCCACTGGCAACCCGACCTCTCAGGCCAACTTCAACTAAATCTGATTAAGGTCCGTTTAAAATTTTAATGAGATGTCATGGTCCGGCCAACGTTTTACTTAGGCCTACTTTGCCAACTGTAAAAATGTATACATAGGAAACATGCTAAATCTTAGGACTAATTGTTGATTTAGAAAAGATTTGAGCAATAAAATTTAACAAGTTTCAAACTATTGTAGGCCCGTGCACAAAAATTGTAGTTCTTTGTATTTTATACCGTGGCGCTTTCACGAGTTGCTTTTAGCCTGATTGTGGCTGTAAACTGGTCCATTGAACATCAACTCTCTTCAGAGAAACTAGGGTATGTCATGTTGATATCACCAGTTGCTCTAAGCATACACACAACCTAAAGGTAATAAAATTTACTTCACACACGAAAATAAGACCTGCACACAAAAAATTTTTGGCTAGAGCACGCGATTTGGACGCCAGTTGGTGACCATTCCCATACACAGTCTGCTGGACCGTCATCTCCGCAAGCAATGCCAACCATGGACCTGCAACCGTGCACTTCCACCGCTCGGTGCCAGCAAAAAAAAATTAGCCCATTGGCACTTTTCGGGGCCACCAAATTTTAAAGATGATTATTTAATTTGGACTACATGAAAATGATTGAAACAAAAATTCTTTCCTTTTAGTGAACATTTTGAATTGAAGAGAGGTCATACCTCTGTAAAAGAGGTTGAAGAGAGGTGTATATTGGTCGTAAATAAGGTAAAATAATAATCTATTAAAACAATGGTAAAGAACAGAGAAATGATGAAGGGAATTAATTTGAATAGATCCAAGGGTCGTGTGAGGTATGGAAATACAGAGGTGAGGATGGTTAGGTCAGATAGCAAGGAAAGGAGATCGTTCACCAATACATACACACAAATGTCTAAAAATACAAGTAGTAAGGTCGGTGTAAGAATAACTATAGGTGAAGCATATGAACTAAACAAACCACACTCAAGGGGGAGAGGGAGGATTGTTTTTTAAGGAGGAGGGGTGTGGGTCAAGAGTACTATACCCAGTAGTTCGGGGAGGAGAAGGTTCACAGTATAGTGTTAGTAGAAGAAGTAGAAAACTAATTTAAATAATCAATAGGTGAGGCAGAGGTGGTCGTGTATGGACAAAAAACAACTGACTACATCCTTCCACGGCACCATGAAACAAAACACCCCTCCCTTTCTTCAACAAATACCCCCCCCCCCCCCATGAATAGCTACCCTAGTTAAACGCTTGTACAACATAACTTACATTTATAAATAGCCACTAATGTAGGCTATGTTTAAGGAAAAACACACACACACACAAACCACTACTAACACACTAGTATTGTCTTGTACACGATCACATATACATACATATACACATGACTTCTCTCTGTACATTATAAAAGTAATAAATATAATATACATCATTGTAAAATGTTATGCCAAACGTCTTTCAATTCAACTAATCGAAATTTAATTTTATATATATTTTTTAAATTTTTCTGTAATAACTCTATGTACAAATACATCGTGTAAAGAAATATGAATTCGTGTTCCATGTGAATGTTACGTGTTATGAACCCTTGAAGTCAAAAAAACTGTTTATGTAGAAATTGTGACGCACAACAACCCGGCTAATTCAAACTAATTATGACTAGGACCTGTTGGGATTTTTAAAGTTCGGATTGTCGGAAAAATGTTCTTAATTTTAATTCATGATATATAAATGGGAAAGCCCTCACTGATTGAGATTGACTGACTGACACACTCATCATTGATTCTCCTACTTGCATAATAGCTAAAAAACTGATACTTTGAGAGAATATTCCTTTAGGCCATTGGTTCCCAACCGGTAGTCCACGAGAGTCTCGGGAGTGGTCGGCAGCACATACAAAAAAGTTGCCGAATAAATGGGGATTTTGGAAGCGATGTTCATTGAAGGAAATGGGCTAAATAATCCGATGACTATCACATATTGATTTAATTTTTTTCTCACACATTGTATTCCTTCTTTTTGCTGAAGGGAGAGGGATATTCCGTCCCACCAAGTCACAAGTGGGGGTAGTCCGTACATGGTTCAATTTGTGGCTTAAAGTTCCACAGACTTCTACGGGTTGGGAACCCACAAATAGAAAAGTTAAACATAAACGATTTCGACATTCCACCGTTATTAGGTTGAAAAGGGTGTTCAACGGATATTTACCGTTTACTATTTTTTTTCTTTTTGGTTTTACGTCTGACAGTTTTGCAATTTCTGCTAATGCAGACGGTGAGAAGGATGACAGATAAAGATGAGTGATGAAAAAATTCCATACTTGACCGGGAATCGAACCCGGAAACCCGGCGTAGAAGCCAGTTGCGCTAACCACTACACCAACGAGCCGTTTATTAAGTTTCGGACGAGCTACATGGCTGAAACTAGATGGAGAAGTCACATATAGCTCAACTACAAAAATGACCCCTTAACCATTTTCAAAATGTACCCCAAAAAGGATGAAAATGGTGTTCAACCCTTAGACCAAATATCACCACCAAGTCACAAGTGGGGGTAGTCCGTACATGGTTCAATTTGTGGCTTAAAGTTCCACACGAGTTTGTTTATTAAGTTCCACACGAGTTAGATATCTGAATTTCGGTGATGTTATTTTTAGCGATCGAGAGATTTGGCATCCTAAGAGCAATTGAACTTTCAGAAAAGTTTTGTTTTCCTTGGTCCATAGATTTATAATGTAATACCTGAAGTGGGTAGGTCTAACTCTAAATCATTTGATATATTTAGAAGGAAACTTAAGCGTTGGACTTTTTCCCTTCAGCCAGAAACATCAGACGACATTTACAATGTTATTTATTAACGTTATTCAAAACTACAATGATGATTTGGTTCTAACGAAGTAAAGGTTGGTACTGTGTGAAATGTGTGACTATGGTTTTCCTTTTATTTTGTTTTTTACTTCTCTTGCCTATGAGTATATAGGAAGGAAAAGAGTTTTTTCAGGTCGATTTTTCGAAATCGAGTTTTCACCGGATATAGGTCTACACGTTTTCAGAAACCCGAACCCCCCAAAAAAACATGTTTTTAGCGATTGGTCTGTGTGCGAACAAATATCTCAAGAATGGAACATCGTACTAAGATGAAACTTAAAACTTAAGTTAGATACCACAAGAGTACTCGACACGAACGTTTTCATCAAAATCGGCAACCAGACGTAGTAGTTTATTCGTGTAATTTTTCACTCTTTTGCAATTTTCTCAAAAATGGCTCATACGATTTTTGTTAAAATCGCCTCATTTACTACATTTTCTTATGCTCTATATGATAGGGTAGGCGCCATATCTGCTGAAATTCTTGGGGAGGCTATGCTCTCATAGAACATTTTTTTAAATAAGATTGCGGCCGTAATATGCATTTTAGGGCAAAAGTGTATATAATAAAAGTTGTAGACAATAAAAAACCTACATTTTTTATTTCGAACATTTTTTGTATAACGCTTAGTTTGGCGGTAATTAGTGATTTTCTGTTTTTTTTCATTAAATTCTATAAAAAATGTTTTTTTAAGATTTCGGCCTTAGAGTGGATTTTACGATAAAAGTGTATAGGCCCTATAATTAAATTTATAGAAAGTTAAAAGATCAACTTTTATTATAACCATTTTTCTTTACAAAGCCTAGTTTAGCGTCAATATTAATATTCAATTAATCTAATATTAATCCAATATTTTTTCTGTAATAAGTTCCAAACGAGTAGATAGTTTAAACTCAGTGGAGGTGTCTAAGTATATACATATATATCAGATTTTTCCAAATCAGAAAATCATATTTTATATTTATTTATAACTCAAATTTACAAATTATTGAAACAAAACAAAATTATACCCGGGTAAAGTCGGGACGGGCAGCTAGTCCCTAATGTGTGTAAGTTGCAATATGTTGAATATGTTTAATTTAAGAACAATAAGCAACCACATGACCCAAATGAGATGTGAATGAGTCTTGTACAGAATCGGGCCGGTCATTCCTAAAAGAGTATTGTTAAGCGAACGGTAAATATTAAAGCACACCGTTAACTTCTGTCTAGTATTCAAATCTGTAAAAAACCTACTAAGATGAAACTTAAAACTTAAGTTAGATACCACAAGAGTACTCGACACGAACGTTTTCATCAAAATCGGCAACCAGACGTAGTAGTTTATTCGTGTAATTTTTCACTCTTTTGCAATTTTCTCAAAAATGGCTCATACGATTTTTGTTAAAATCGCCTCATTTACTACATTTTCTTATGCTCTATATGATAGGGTAGGCGCCATATCTGCTGAAATTCTTGGGGAGGCTATGCTCTCATAGAACATTTTTTTAAATAAGATTGCGGCCGTAATATGCATTTTAGGGCAAAAGTGTATATAATAAAAGTTGTAGACAATAAAAAACCTACATTTTTTATTTCGAACATTTTTTGTATAACGCTTAGTTTGGCGGTAATTAGTGATTTTCTGTTTTTTTTCATTAAATTCTATAAAAAATGTTTTTTTAAGATTTCGGCCTTAGAGTGGATTTTACGATAAAAGTGTATAGGCCCTATAATTAAATTTATAGAAAGTTAAAAGATCAACTTTTATTATAACCATTTTTCTTTACAAAGCCTAGTTTAGCGTCAATATTAATATTCAATTAATCTAATATTAATCCAATATTTTTTCTGTAATAAGTTCCAAACGAGTAGATAGTTTAAACTCAGTGGAGGTGTCTAAGTATATACATATATATCAGATTTTTCCAAATCAGAAAATCATATTTTATATTTATTTATAACTCAAATTTACAAATTATTGAAACAAAACAAAATTATACCCGGGTAAAGTCGGGACGGGCAGCTAGTCCCTAATGTGTGTAAGTTGCAATATGTTGAATATGTTTAATTTAAGAACAATAAGCAACCACATGACCCAAATGAGATGTGAATGAGTCTTGTACAGAATCGGGCCGGTCATTCCTAAAAGAGTATTGTTAAGCGAACGGTAAATATTAAAGCACACCGTTAACTTCTGTCTAGTATTCAAATCTGTAAAAAACCTCTACTAGGATTTGAACCGGAATTTTCATTTGTAAAAATCAGCTGTTTAACTGACTCGCGGCGACAACTTTACTACTAGACCATCTGATAAAAATATAATCCAAATCTATAAAGCGGTCATATTTTTGTAAACACTCTTATGTAATACAACAAAAGATTCGGGAGAAAACTAACGCGGTTTGCCGAAAGTGATTCCAATTGTTGACATTTGGTGATATTATATTGGGCGAAATAGGAACAAACAAAAACAACTGACACAGCAAAAAATATAGGAACGATTGTTAAGAAGCGGAGGGTGGAAAAGAGGTTAGATTGGTCACATATGATGTCTTGTGAGAGGGTTTATACGGGTGAGGGTACAAAATGAATAAAAAGTGGAAGGTTTTGTTTTTGCTATTGTAATAGTAGTAGTAATAGTATTTATGACAGTCCAAGTAGGGTGGGTAGATCTTTGACCTGTAACCCAGAGGTTTACTTTTTTGTAACATCAGTCTATTATTCTAACATCCAATAAATTTAGATTGGTCTAAAAAAAACAAGGTTAGGTGTTAGTACTTTCATGTGCTTATCTAGTGTAGAGCTACATGCAGCCCTAGCTTTGTTTCGCTTCGCTTTCGTAAATATTTTAAGAGGGTGAATGAATACAAACCGGAATTATTGTTTTAACATTTTTTAGGTCATGATAGAAATAAATAAAGACACAATTATTTTTCTACATAAGTCTCCTAATTCCTGACATATTTTTCCCGACAAATAATGGGTAATTTTTTTTCCTGTCATGGTAAAACTAAGATGGTTGCGCCATGAGCCAATTGCGCTAGAAAGCTTTAACTGCGACATCGTAATCAAAATATTGACCTCCAAGAGCATTTTTCAAGGGTCTAAACAAGTGATAATCGCAGGGCGATAAGTTCGGACTATAAGGAGAGCGTTCCAGTGTAGTCCAGGACATTTCAACAATTTTATGGCAGCTGTATGGGATCGAGGATTGTCTTGAAGCAGAATAATGTCTCATATGGGAAAACAGTGTCTTTTCCGAAAACCAAGGTCGTTGGTAATGATTACCTGAGCACTGCCAAAGTTGATAGCCACCTCAGAAGAAATTTCGGCTAATCTTCTTAATCTTCGGTCGTCCTCGAAAAGTCGGCCAACAGTACGAATGTTCTCCTCTGTGACGCTGGTTCACGATCGTTGTTGGTAACCTTCATTTTCTAAGAATTTTCGCACTTCTAAAATTTTTTTTTCCATGAATACATTTATGCCTTTTTAAGGGTATTATCCCCAAACTGTAGCTCAAGCCTCCTCAAAGTTTCTGATTGTTTTACACCCTCTATTGCAAAAAATTTAATAATAATTCTTCGTGCAACGAACGACGGTACGTCTTAATACATCGTGATAGTAACTAAAGAGGTGGTAATATGACCTTCTCTAGCGGTGGCATGTCTTCTAACCATTCAGATTCATGAATCTCAGAAGCCACGCCCCTCTCTTTTTACCCCACTGTCGGTACAAACAAAACTCCTGTTTGTTTATTTGATCCGCTCGTAATTTATTATTACTAAAATATTTTTGAGAAAGTAATTTTTTTCAATTTTCATTTCTGCAACTGTATCAAATGTCACCGTCACCAACTCTGATTAGGTACTGTGCATCCGCCCGACAAAGCTTCCGATATAACGACAATACTTACGACAAGGCCAGCAGACCTTTGATTACATCATAAATGTTCCCTCTATACATACAGCATAAGACAATAGCAATGGATGATATTAAAATCACATCAAAATACTTCTAATAAAAAACCGGTTTAGAATAGTTACCTGAAGAAGCCAGTAGCACCTACGGTGGAATGTTGGAAGTATCGCAGAATGGACATAACATCCATATATGCACTGTTAACAGAAATAACATTATTATACAAAACTATTTAAAAAATTTATTTAAGTAAAGATAATAATACTATTACAAACAGGGACAAAAGAACCATAGGTTATATCAGCACTTTTTAATTTTAATTTTCGGAGGGTTAATTTAAAATAAATGAAAAAGTTTATCATTCTCTTAAAAAATTAATTTTCTTGTACACATTTCCTTTGCACCCTAAAAATGATGCTTCATTTTGTAAACTTAACATCATGTTACGTTCATTAATTGAGGCACGCGTGGGTGTGCCATTTTAAACAAATTAATGGTAAATTATAAAACACAAATCTAATTCTATTAAATTTTATAAATTTAAACAGTATTTAAAAAATATGTAATGAGAAGTGAAAATAATGAGTATTTTATATCAAGATTTTATAAAAATTAGTTGATTTGAATCTATTGTATATTACTCGTTTGAAATCGTGGGCACACTCAATCGTACTTAGTTCCAGTCCTTGTCAATTCGACGTTATCGTTCATGTATTCTATGATGGCTGCCGTTTAAAATTCTTTCGTGTGTGTGTATCTTACTATTAACCTTTTAAAAACTCGGTTTTATATTACATTGCATCGAACTTGTGCATCCACAATTTTCCTCTTAGAAATTTAAACTGCTTGCAAAACATATACACTGTAAAACAACTATTTGTCAAGAAATACATCAAAATCCATCAGTACACACATCAGTCTCTTTTACTGGTTAATGACCCAGCGGACTGGGAATGAATCAAACATAGCTAAATAATCTGAAATATATTACAAGTGTTACAAATGTATGTGCATGATTAACATTTTGGATACATTCAGAAATTCTTCGTTTTCAAGCGTTAGGTTGTAAAATAATTAAGTATAAATATATTATTATTCATAAATCTTGGAAGTTATTATGGTATTTCTTTAAAGAATATTCACTTCTCACACACACACACAAATACGAGGGTGTATCAAATATAAATGGGACTCGTTTTTCTAAAAAAATCGAACTTTATTTATCTAAACTTACAAATATAATCTATTGTTTTTATACATATTCCCCAACTCTAAAAATGCATTTTCCGATCGGATTGTAGATTTTTTAAATTCCGTCATCATAAAAACTCTTCGGCCGTTCTTGTAGCCATTGCAGGACCAATGCACCCACAGTTTTGTTTTTATCGAAACGCTGGTCTCAAAGCATTTATTTGAGGGGTACAAAAAGACGGTAGTGGCAAGGTAATAAGTCTGGACTATAAGGTGGATGTTCCAGCGGTTCTTACCCTAATGCATCCAATTTCAGCTTCGTAGCTTTAGCTGCATGAGACCCAGCCTCGTCAAGCAGAAGAACGACACTTCTGGCCGAATGCTTCTTCTTTTTTCTTCGAAATGATAATTTCCAGCCATTCAGCAATTCGCAGTAATATTGCGCATCGATCGAGGAAAAAATGAACATGAAAAGTACCATTTATAAGATTTCGAAAAGCCTCAACGTTGGCCTTGGTCACACTCGTCGTTGGGCGGCGTTCGTGACTCTTCGTTTTCAACCTTTATATACCTTCCAGAAAATTCTTTGTGGCAAGCAAACACACGGGTTCTTGGCTGAGTGTTGTCCCCGAACTCTGCCTGTATCACTGCAAAATTTTAGTTGGGTTCACCCACTACTCTGCTAAAAAATTGAAAAAATCCACTGCTCCACGGAGACATGAACTTCTTTCTCGCTCAAAGTTTCTTTTGATTCTTAAAGAGAGTTGCGGTCGGCTCTCCCCTTTCTCTAACGGTACGGACTAATTGTACATAAACCCATTCTCGGTCTAGGACTCCCTCCGGAATTTTTAAGAAAATCAGTCCCGTTTATATTTGATACACCCTCTTATTACTTTTATGTATTAAATTCAAAAGTTGATGAGAGTAAAGGAAAAATAATTGAAAAATATTTACCTCAGTGCCTTGTACTTTAAGTTTCATGTGATCCTCCCGTGTGGTCTTTCCGTCCTTACGTTTCTTCCAGCAGTATCCATCTCGCCTGTATCGAACTTTCTTCCGGCTGTATAACAACATCGATCCACTTTTTGGCCTGCAAAACGTAACAAAAAATATAACTTATTCCGTATTTATTATCACAATAAAAAAATCTAGTGTGAAACACTAACACGGCTTTGTCTTGCCAAAGTAAATTACGATAACCTGTGTTTTATCATGAGTGAATGACGCAAAATGAAAATCAATCTCTGATCAGCTTAAAAATACGGGAAATCACTAATTCACGCAAAACTAGGCTCAGTAGTAAAAATTCTTAAAATAAAAGTTGTAGGCTGTTTAATTTTTCATAACTTTAATTATATATACTTTGCCGTAAAATGTTGTATACTTAGGCCGCAATCTTAAAAAAAATCCATTTTTATACAAACTCCAATGAGAAAATACGGAAATATGCCAGAGTGTAGAGTTTTATTGGTTATGTAATAGGGTGCGTTAAGTATTATTTAATAATAATATTATAATTAATAAATAATATTATTATTTTATAAAACCTTTGATTAAAAACGCTGAATTTTGCTAGCACTGATGGTTTTACACAGCCACAGATCTCTATGGTCAGTCTGAGCTAAGCCACTCACTTGACTCGCTTCGCTCCAGATTGTTCAAAAGTAAAAGTTGTAAATGGTTAATTTAGATGTAGCTGGTAATTTTTGATTTGTGTTAAAGAAGTCTGTACAACTGTCTGAAATTGTCTTGGGAGTGTTTTTATTTTTTATCCATACGTACATTCCACGTGAGTTTGATATCTAAGTAGATATCTTAGGGTCACTGACATTCCCTAATAAAAATTCTAACCCATAAGGCCTCAGAGAGCAAAAATTAGAAAGACCTTTATCGTTCGTCATGTGCCCAAACCACCGGGAAAGATCAGAAATATTGAGTATCGGCCCCCCCAACAATTTTGATTCCAAATACTTCTTACGATAAAACTTAAGATTGTCAATCGATTCAGCGTACAAAATTATATAAATTTTGTAAACCTAAAAAGTGTGGGTTGCAAACCCTCCCAAAAATGGGTAAAAATCAGTTTTCTTCGTATTAATCACAGACAGTTAGAATAAATACAGTGTCCAGGCTGATTTTACGCAGAGGAAGGTCATGTAAAAACTTTTACTTACACTGAAACCACATGAACTGAATTTAAGGGGAGAAACATCCCGGATTTTTTCAAAATATTAAGAAAGCCTCGGATCGAAAATGTTAACATAGTCCTTCTTGTTCGGCGTACGCTAAAACCTAAAACGCTGGTAATGGATTTTCGATACTAATATGTATGTCCCGGAAATAACATTTACCCACTGTACCGGAAAACAAAAAATTGCAAATATAACCTATTAAGAGATTTTGGAGAGCAAAAATGATGAGGTCCTTTTTGGTCGTCTGATGTTCAAACCCTCAGAAAAAATCCGTAACCCTAAATTTTTTACAAAGGGAGGGGGTCGTGAAAGTTTTAACTTCTAAACGGTGCGTCAGAAGCACGCTAAAAAGTGCATAGGACCTTTCTTCTCTAAAAAAACGAAAATCCGACTTTTTTCAAAATTTTTGTCCGCCACGAAATTTTCTCGTTGACTACACAAAACCTTGAACACGTCAATTTTTTTATCCACTTAATCCCTCTGACGTGGGTGATTTCACCTTATGACAAAGTGCTCTCTCTCTCTCTCTCTCTCCCTCTTTATATATATATATAAATATATTTGTATACAGAAGTGTCGAGATAATAGAATGCATATTGTTTTGTCCAGAGATACTGTAGATTTATTCCAAATGAAATGCCTACGAAGTTCAACCCTTTCACTTCAGACCCTCTCCCTTGTCTTCCTCACTCTAACACTCCCTCTCTCACATATACACATACACATTCACAATCACAAACGCAAACACCCTGGGATGTATCTTACTTTATGGAGAACGATAAATCAGTACAATTGACAATGTTAGACTTGCGTTACGACATGTAAACAGTGTATTAAAACCAGTATATTACATTGGAGAAACACAACCAGTGTTTGAATTCAACAGAATTGCTACAATTTAGTAAAAGCACCGGAAAACATAATACTGTAATGAATACATACAATGCTGGCAAATTGGAATATCTTTCTAGAAACCATTCAATCGCCTGTAACTTTTACGTCACGCCCTCAACCAAAAAAATGTTGTTTTTTACTTTCTCTTGCCTATATGAATATATAAGAAGGAAAGTATTGTTTTCATGACGATTTTTCAAAATCGAGTTTTCACCGGATCTACAAGTTTTCAGACCCCCCTGAACCCAAAAAATATGTTTTTAGCGATTGGTGTGTGTGTGTGTGTGTGTGTGTGTGTGTGTGTGTGTGTGTGTGTGAACAAAATATCTCAAGAACGGAACATCGTACGAAGTTGAAACTTGAAACTTAAGTTAAGTACCACTAGAGGACCCAACAGGAACATTTTCATCAAAATCTGTCACCCGGAAGTTGTAGTATATTCGTGTAATTTTTCACTTTTTTGCGATTTTCTCAAAAAATGCTCCTACGATTTTTTTAAAAAAACGCCTCATTTACTACATTTTTTATGCTCTATAAGAAAGGATAGGCGCCATGCCTGCTGAAATTCTTGGGGAGGCTGTTTTCTCGTAAAAAAATTGTTTTTTTAAGATTGCGGCTTTAATATGCATTTAAGCGCAGAAATGTGTGTAATAAAAGTTGTAGAGAATTTAAAATCCTACAACTTTTATTTAAAACTTTTTTTTGTATAACGCTTAGTTTAGCGGTAATTAGCGATTTTCTTGTTTATTCTCACGAAAACGTGTAAAAAATAAATTTTTTAAAGATTTCAGACTTAGCATGCATTTAACAACAAAAGTGTATACAATCAAATTTATAGGAAATTAAAAGATCTACAGCTTTTATTTAAGGCATTTTTTCTGTACAGAGCCTAGTTTAGCGTGAAATAGTGATTTTCCGTATTTTTAAACCAAACTGAGGTCGATTTTCATTTTGCGTCTTTCACTCATGATTAAAATTAGATTATACTGTTAATTATTTGCATTGGCAAGAGAAAGATATGTGAGTGTTTCACACCAATTTTTTTTTGGAAAACGTCCAATTACGTGTACTTCGTTCTGGATCAAAAACAATTGGAACGATTGTGTTAACATTTGGAAACTAACGGTTTTGCAACTAACTCCAAATGGGTTTTGGAATCAGTTAAATCGTGGCCTCAAAATTAAGAATAATACTACTTTATTCTAGCTCAAAAATACAAAAGTTATTATCTGTATATAGGCCTACAGTATATTATTGGGAAATCCCTCACTGACTCACTTATTCAACCCTAATTACCCTACTTGCACAAATTGCTATAAAGCTGAAGTTTGAAGGAACTGTTTCCTTCAGTGTAAATAGGAAAGTTAAACAAAAACGATTTCGACATTCCACCGTTAAGGGGTTAAAAAGGGTATTCAACTTAAACCGATGTTTCACGTTCCCTAAGTTCCGGACAAGCTATATGGTTGAAACTTAATGATGTTACTTATTTTTCAACTACAAACTACCCCTAAACTATTACCAAAATGTACCCCTAAGCGGATAAAGATGGTGTTTAATCCCTAAACCAATATTTATGGTTTACTATGTTCCAGATGAGTTATATGGCTAAATTTCGGTGATGTTATTTATAAAGCAACTAAAAAAATTACCCCTTAACAATTTCCAAGACGTACCCCAAAAAGGTTGAAAAGTGTCCAACCCTTAAACCAATATTTCTTATTTACTAAACTCCGAAAGAATTAGATGACTGAAACTCGATAGAGATGTAACGCCAAATAATTACAACTCAACGATTTCAAAAATTTACACGTAAGAAGTTGAAAAATATATTCAACCCTTAAATCAATATTTTCAAGTTTACTCAGTTACCAACAAGCTAATAACAAACAAATAAATAAACTTTATTGTCACGTAAAATAATAAGCTTTAACACTTAATCCAGGTTCATACGGGATCTGTTATTATAAATAATAATTAAGAAGTAACTTTTTTGAAAACCTATAATATTTATTTATTAGCAGAATAATAATTACAATAAGACGCCGCCGTGGCGTAGTGGCTGGCACACTAACCTACAAACCAGAAGGTTCCAGATTTGAATTCCGGCTGGGGTCTGGAAATTTTAACACGTTAAATTCTATTGATACACTATATAGTGTGACATTTTGGTCTGATTATAAAGTATTTTTTTTTTCTAAGATGAATTATTTAATAATGGATAATTTATTTCAAGCATCTTAATAAAATTATATATATTATGTTGTGAAAATTTTAAAGAAACATTTGTTTAAACTAAATGGGACTGATGCGTAAGTAAGTGGGGAGTCTAATATCGTAACGTATAAACAGATGTAGAACTATTAAAAAATAGAACGTTGAAATAATATAGGTATAGTCTAACTGTATGTCCAGCGGCAGTTGTTCATAGGCAGTGGTACATGAGAGTGATAGAGGAACAGTTGTTTGAGTTTGGATTGGGACTCTCGTACGTGAACAGTCAACACGGCCGCTCTTTTAAACATTTTGGGTTATGGACATTAAATAGTTACAGTGTGCTGAGATGATTACAAATTATTTACCTAAAAAAATGGATGTAAAAACTAAACATTTGAATACTGAATTTCAAAGAACATCTAGAAGCAGTAACAGATTGCCTATCCGCCTTTTCTCCGACTACCAGTAAGATGAAACCATAAATTCGTATTTAAATTTACATTAGAATATCATCAGTCCCAAGAACTTTTTTAAATTTAATAATTAATTGCATGCTAGTTAATTTAAATAAATACGAGGGGGTACCCAAAAGTATCCGGAATAGCTCTGCTGTGGGCGGAGCTTGTGCAGTACAAATTCCCGCCACTAGGCTGCTTGTAGCGCTACTCATTGCCAGTTCAATGCCATTTTGTTCGTTGATCTAGCTTGTTCTGTTCTCGTGCAGTGATTGTTCTCGTTAGTGCTGTTTTGTGCTCGTGTCGTTTTTCATGATGGCAAGTTTTAATGAACAACGTGCGGCTGTGAAATTTTGCTTCTTGCTCGGTAAAAACGCCGCGGAAACAGTTGTAATGTTGAACACAGCTTACAAAGACGACGCTATTGAAAAAACCCAAGTGTACGAGTGGTTTTTGCGCTTTAAAAATGGCGACATGTCGATTGAGAACAAACCTCGTTCTGGACGACCGTCGACTTCCCGAACAGACGAAAATGTTGTGAAAGTGAAAGAAATTGTACGAACAGACCGACGACAGACCATTGACTTTTTATCTTTAAGTGTTAAGAAGACTACAAAACAGCATTCGTCGTAAAAGACCTAATTTGTGGCAGACAGGGGACTGGTTTTTCTACCACGACAACGCGCCTGCACACACGGCAATCTCGGTTACCCAGTTTTTGGCGAAAAACGGCATGGTTTTGCTACCACACGCACCGTACTCACCCGATCTGGCTCCGTGTGATTTTTTCTTGTTCCCACGCATGAAAAGGGGCATGAAAGGTCTCCGATTTAACAACGTTGATGATGTCAAGAAAAAAACGACGGATGAGCTGGCAGCCATCACTGAAGAGGAGCACAAAAAATGTTTTGAACAGTGGAAGCACCGGTGGGACAAATGTATTAGTTGTAATGGAGAGTATTTTGAAGGGGATAAGGTTCTTTTGTAAAAAAATTAAAAATAAATAGTTTTAAAAAATAATTCCGGTTTCTTTTGGGTACCCCCTCGTATTTGTTCAATAATGTATTTTGTGTTATTTCTGTGTTGAGTGATCCTTTTATCCACAGACACAGGTTTTCGGGACACACGTACCTTTGGAAACTAAGTAGCAGCATACTGTGTATTAAAAATCTGGTGTGAAACACTCACATAACTTTCTCTTGCCAATGCAAATAATTAACAATAAACCTAACATTACTAATAAAATATTAGAAATAAACAAAAAACTAACCTCAAAAACATAACCTTATTTTAATCATGAGTGAATGACGCAAAATGAAAATCAACCTCAGTTTGGCTTAGAAATACGGAAAATCATTCTTTCTCTCTAAACTAGGCTCTGTAGAGAAAAATGCTCTAAATAAAAGTTGTAGATCTTTTAATTTCCTATAAATTAAATTCTATACACTTTTGTCGTAAAATGCATACTAAGGCCGAAATCTTAAAAAAATCAATTTTTCACACATTTTCGTGAGAAAAAAACAGAAAATCGCAAATTACCGCTAAACTAAGCGTTATACAAAAAATTGTTTGAAATAAAAGTTGTAGAATTTTTAATTCTCTACAACTTTTATTATATAAAGTTTTGCGCTAAAATGCATATTAAAGCTGTAATCTTAAAAAAACAACGTTTTTACGTGAAAACAGCCTCACCCAGAATTTCAGCAAACATGACGCCTACCCTATCTTGTAGAGAATAAAAAATTGAGTAAACCAGGCGATTTTTAAAAAATCGTAGGACCAGTTTTTGAGAAAATCGCAAAAAAGTGAAAAATTACACGAATAAACTACCACTTCCGGTTGACCGATTTTGATGAAAATGTTCGTGTCGAGTCCGGTAGTGGTACGTAACTTAAGTTTCAAGGTCGTACGATGTTCCGTTCTTGAGATATTCTGTTCACACACACACACACACACACACCGACACACACACAGACCAATCGCTAAAAACATGTTTTTTGGGTTCAGGGGGTCTGAAAACGTATAGATCCGGTGAAAACTCGATTTCGAAAAATCGACATGAAAACAATACTTTCCTTCCTATATATTCATATAGGCAAGAGAAAGTAAAAATATACCATTCAATTATTTCATTAAAAAATTAATAATATAATTTTATTAAATTGAGATAACTGCTACAACTATTACTAAAATCCACAGTAGTCGGTAATGACCAAGCTGTCGATGCGATTTCAAATAAACTAAAAAAATAATAAATAACTGCAAAAAGTTACAACGCTTACCACTACTGTCATTTTACAAATCAAACCCAACGGGTTGGTTTAGTGTTAAAGTCGTTGCCTTGAGTTTAGCTGCAGATTTTTGGAGAGCTTAGTTTAGCGTCGATTAGGTATTTACTGCATTTTTAAGTTCTAGAGAAGTTAATTTTCATTTAGCATCAATCACTCATGATTAAAATTAGGTTACATTTTTCATTATTTACGAGGGTCATTCGTAAAGTAAGGTCCGAATCGCGGTAACTAACCACACGGCGAGCGAACAGCGCAATGCGCATGCGCGACGACTCCCAGCATGCCATGCGTACGAAACTACGCCATTTGCAGTAGTATCTTTGTTGTGTGCTGTTTACTGTGCATCTTTAAGATGTTTAAGACAATTGATCATCCCGCCCACTGCGAAATACGGTCAGTAATTCGTTTTTTGACAGCAAGGAACGTTTGTGCAGTAGATATTCATCGACTAATAAGTGAAGTGTATGGTCCTAATGCAATGAGTGACAGTAAAGTGCGCAAGTGGGTGAGAGCTTTCAAGGAGGGAAGGGACAATGTCCATGATGAACCGCGATCTGGCCCACCATCAGTGATCACGGAAGATTTGGTCAAAGCCATTGAAGAAAAGATTCGTGAAAATCGGCGATTCACAATTTCGTCATTAGCATTGGAATTCTCGAACGTGAGTAAGCGGTGAACGTGAGAACGGCGGTAAGCACTTCAACTCTGATGACGAGGTGAAAGAAGCTGTTCATGACTGGTTATATTCCCAGGCGGCACAGTTCTACGACACTAATATGCAAAAGCAACATACATCTCTGATGAATATGATCGGGCCTCAATCAGTATCATTTTTAGGGCTAGAGGAGGTCAGCTGGGATTAAATAATGGGCCGCACAGGGAAGAAGAGAGACAGTGTTGTTCCCTGTGCAACCTGCGAGAGAAGGAAACAGTGGAACATTTTATTGGGGTCTGCCCGGTTCTGAATGAACTAAGAATAAAGTGGTTTGGGTGCCGTAGGTTAAATAGAAATGAAATTATATGCTATTTAGAAGGTAGGGACTGGAATGCCCTTATTGGCTATATTCGTCAAGCTAAGAGGTATAGGCGCTGGCTGGTTGATGAGTTCAATTATTAATGTAATAATAATGATGTGTGCACCTTTGTTAACTTTCATTTTGACATAATTAAAAAAAAAAAAAAAAAAAAAATTGTCTTTAATAATAATTTTATCTGTGTAAGTAAAAATTAGTTTAGTTAATTAGAAAGACCAGCCACTGATATTTAAATATTGTATTATCTATGTTATCTAAATTCTCTTATTAATTGTATTTATTTTTACTTTGATTTGTTTCTTACTAAACGTATATACTGTATATTTTTGTTTTAAATTTATATTTCAGCTGTACAGAATTTAAAGGTATTTGTGTTAGTGAATCTGGCGGACGACTTCGGTCAAGCCAATCTGTGCTGAGAAAAGACATTTCAATTAATTAACTGATAACAGCCTAACGAATTTTATAATTTGTTAAAGATATTTTTGTAATTTAAATAATAAGGAATAAAGCACATTTATTATTATTATTATTATTATTATTATTATTATTAATATGCAAAAGCTTGTAGAACATTATGATAAATGTTTAAAAAAAATTGAAACTATGTAGAAAAATAGATTAAGACGTCAGGAATTAAATAAAACAAGGTTTTTGATCTAATCTGTTGTGGTTAATTTTTTATACAAAAACGGACCTTACTTTACGAATGACCCTCGTACATTGGCAAGAGAATGTGTTACACCAGATTTTTAATAAGTTATTGACTTCATCCAACTGCACAGGAAAATATTGATAGCGTGAGGTCAAGAGATCATGGTGGCTACATTGCCACGATGATATCTATTATACAGGGTGATTCACGAAGATATGCAGAAACTTTGGGAGCCCATTGTACATGTAAAAATAATGAAAAAAGTTTATATAAACAAGGGTCCAAAAATGCTTCGTTACCGAGTTACGGCTAGCGAAAGATTTCTCCCGGATTTCAGCTCACCACGTGAAATGAGGTCTTCTTGAAATTCTGGTAAGGTAGATTAAGGGGAGAATTCAATCGTTTCTTATGGTTTATGACCTGATAAATTGAATAAAACAGGTCCCAGAACTGTAAGTTAAATAGTTTCTGAGAAAACCAGTGTCAAATGCATAAAGTGGAGTGAAAAAAAAACACATTTTTCATCATTGTTTTTCCGGTTAATTTTACCCTGTACTGTTATGAATAAAAATTCATTTAATCAAACATCTATTCTCTTTCTGTGTACTTTATTTACACCGGTTTGTTCAGAATAATTTTTTCTACATGTTTTTTTCAAAAATTTTAACTGTTTCTAGGTGAAATAACAAATTTATTCTTGCCCAAAGATGAAAAAATGTGTTTTCACTCCATTTTTTGCATTTAACACTGGTATTCTTAAAAACTATTTAACTTACAGTTCTGGGACCTGTTTTATTCAATTTATCAGGTCAAAAACCATAAGATTTGATTGAATTTTCCCCTTAACCTACCTTACCAGAATTTCAGGAAGACCTCATTTCACCTGGTGAGCTGAAATCCGGGCGAAACTTTCGCTAGCCGTAACTCGGAAACGAAGCCTTCCGGACCCATGTTTATATGAACTTTTTTCATTATTTTTACATGTACAATGAGCTCCTAAAGTTTCTGCATATCTTCGTGAATCACCCTGTATTATGATATCTACATATTATATTATGATATCTATTAACGGACCAGTGAAATAGCCATCACAAATTCTGTGAAACGTCAAAAATTTTAACATACAATACATTTTAACAAAGTAATTTTTTAAAAACATAAATATAATATCGAAGTTAAGTAACATAAAGATGATACTCTTTAGACTTCAGAGAGACGATAGACAACGGAAAAGCAAAGTATTAAAGAATGCCAACTACTCACCCTCGTTCTCCTACCCCAACCCTTATTTTACCATCCTCAAAATATCCTTGTTCCTAGATATATGTAAGAAAAAATATCTTGGAGTATAAATACAATATTAGGAAACAGTATACAAACTTTTTTCTTTGTATATTTCATACAGACGGATACTGATACTAAAATGTATATGTATGTGTCTGTGTGTTTGTGGGTGCGCGTATGTGTGTAAATTGGAGTAGAAAAAGATTTACTCAGATAATATAAGTTGGGAAAGGGGAGTTCAGTAACAAGAGGGATGCGGTGGAGGAAATAAGCTAATAGTTTACATGTATCTCAATATTGTCTGACCACATTCAAAAGGTATGTCCAGTAAACTTTCTAACTTCTAATGAATAACTCCCATTACTCCAAAATAAACACCCGATTCTTAAATAAACCGCGCATTCATTCTCGAACAATAAAGAAAAAATAATGGGAGTCAAGAAATTAATTTTTCAAGAAAAATAAATCTAGTGTGAAATACTCACAAGCCTTTCATTTGCCAATGTAAATAATTCCAATTAGAAGTCCCAGTGGAACTGAATTCGAGCTCCTAAATCCGAAATCACGATACCTCTGGTCGACAAGCCTCCCTCTCCTACCAACCCCGTTCAACCAACTTGGAGGGCCAAAAGGTGGGAGAACCATCCCAATGATTGGCTGTAAGTTTACAGGTGCAAGAAAGCCCAGAAACGAAGAGGGCGAAATACCCCCCCCCCCCCACCGCCTTTCATTAGGCCGGCAAATGACTACTACCCAGTATCAGATGATTGACAGTTGGCTATATTTACAACTTATTGTCTAACTACTATTCTATTAAACTAATTAGAACTAACAATGGGGGTTTTTCCCTTACATTATTTAATGGGTTTTTACCTTCGTAATTGAAGTTACGGTAATTAGGAATTACCATAACTTCCATTGTTTGTACAATTGTACTTTACAGCGGTGCAACTAATAAGTATCGTTTTTGTTGTAATTATTTAAGGATTAAATATGAATGTTACATACTTGTTTTTTATATTTTGTATAATTTTTGCGGAAATAAATTTTATTTCATTAATTTATTTATTTTAAGTATCCGCGAGACTACCAAGAATAAAAAAATGTAAAATACAAATAAATAAAAATTAACTATGTGACACCGCAAATACAAAACAACTAACGTACACGTACATAGAACATGCAGGTGCAGTAGGATGGTCTACCCGCTTAAATCTCTTCACTAATCGCGGACGGGTGGGGAAAGCTAAGCGTTCATATTTCCCGCTCACATTTCCGTTATCATGGCAACCCGCTCGTTTAGGAAGAGTAGAGGCAACCATCCATCTAACTCTTCACTTGGGCATTTATTACGTACATTAGGGCCTTTACAAGGTATATTTAAAACATTAGAAAGCGCTCTAAGCAAATATAATAATTTTATGTAATTTTTTACACGACAATTCTTCATTTATTATAAAACAAAAAATAACATATATTATAATTATTTTGTGAGAGTAATAAATCTCGATAGTATCCAGTCCATAGGTGAAGAGGCTCTTCACCTACTTCACCTGAATAACCGCCGCTGGATTTAAGTTGTAGTTTATAAAATTAGTAGTAAGATTATACAGTAGTTAGTTTATTAATAGAATTTTTGCAACTAAGTATAAATATTTGAATAGTGAAATTATAAATAATTATTAAACAATGGAAGTTATTTCTTTCATCGAACACCCCTTACAAAAAAAATAATCTATATTCAATCATTAGTAAACAATGTAAAATGATGAACTTAACCTAATTTTTCTAACTCGATCATTACTGAATGACGCTAAATGAAAATCAACCTCTGCAAACTTAAAAAAAACTGAAAATCACTAGTAGACGCTAAACTAGGCTTTGTAGAAAAAATGCTTAAAGGTTGCTTTCTAATTTCGTTTATCTTGGATTACAGTATGTAAACTTTACCGTACTAAACAGTAACTCCACTCTAACGATGCCAATTTTTTAATTCAAAAAGTCTACCTCGTTTCCCATGTCACTCGCGATATCAATAAAACAGACCAAAGGTGAGGCATCTTTAATAAAATTAGACAAAACTAACAGTCTATATTTCCTAAATACTGAATGGGGAACCTTTCAACACAGACTAGAACCGCCACCATTAACTTAACCATGGAGGATCTTGTAGAGATACAGCGCTGAAGCCAACCCACGACGAGGTGAGCTGAGAGGGTGTAATTTCCACGTTTACACAAAATTTCGTAACTATCATTTTCAGCAATTCTTCTGTACATAAGGTATATCAAGAAGCTATCTAATAATAATGTACGATTGTGCCGTGATATTCAAAAAATTATTAAGGGAATAAAATGTTCATAATAAGATATTGTTTATTTCATGAAGTGCTGTGCATTGAAAAAGGATTATGGATTACGATGAATGGAATGTTTTGAACAGCAAATTTCCGAAATAAAATATAATAGAAACTTTTGTTTTTATTTTAATTCCTTCTACTATGTTCCAGTATCGCGGAGAAATTGTTAAAAGGATCTCAATTATTTGGGAAACTATTAGACTGCAGGTATAAAGACAGTAGCGTCTTTGTAGTTAGTCGGTCAGAAACTGAATTGTGAATGGAAAAAGTTGTCGGGCTGTTCAAAAAATTTCGTTACAGGACCGGTACTGAATTACGTTAATAGTGCGTGTGAAATTGGTTGATAGCAAGTATTTGTGGACAGGTAAATCATGTATTTTGATTTAAGTAACATTGAATTACTTATAGTCAAGTTTAATTTAAGTTTATTTTAATGTGTTGTTAAGATCAACAGCCGAAAGGCTGGTCTGAAACTCTTAAAGCTGTACTCAGTAAAACGAGGAGTGATGTGGTTTACAAAAGCCTTCCTCACTGAATAGAAAAGTATGCTCATCAGCATGCCAGGCCCTCTGAAAATCATCTACAGAGTGATTTTTTAGTCCTGTTACCCAATTGTTAATGTCTGGTAATATTTTTCTAAAATAAATAAATTTTGTTTTGTGACACTAAATTGGTAGCCCTACTCAACCAGTATGGATATGGCAGTGTGAGTTGATTCTCCTTGAGCTGTGTAAAATTTTGTGCCATTTCCTGTCGTGCTACGAACAGAATGTCTTTTATCCTAAAACAATCTCTTGTTTAAATCTGGAGGCTGAAGCTCTAGAACTAATCGTATGTGATACGGATACAATTTCAATTTTTTAGCAGCTTTCTGAGCACTCGAACATGACAAATCAACATGCGAGGAAAGTTTTTGTAAACTTTTCCATGGAGAATTAAGCAATCTTGTTTTCACATTCTCTTAACGTCATCTGTCAAGAGAGTTGGTCGACCACTACATTTTCTGCTACAAACAATAACTGCCTCTAAAAATCAGTTAGTTAGCCTAGAAATTGACTAGAATAGAGTGGAGGAACACCAAAAAATTTAATTTGAAATGATTCTTTTACACTCGCATAGGATTTTGTAGCAAAATATTGTTCAAGAATGAAAACCCGTTGTTCTAGGGTAAAAGACATTCTGTTCGTAACACAACTGGAAACAGCACAAAATTTTACGCAACTCAAGGAGAATCAACTCAAACTGTCGTATCTATACCGGTTGAGTAGGGCTACCAACTTTGTGTCACAAAACAAAATATCCCTTTCTTAGAAAAAAATTACCAGACATTAACAATTGGGTAACAGGACTAAAAAATCACGCTGTACTTTCCACCCTGCAAATAACACCTTCACTTCATTTACCACAGGGTCTAGTTGGTATAATGAAATTCATTACTCTCAGAGGAAATAACTCCGGCTAGTATCGTTTACACCTCTATCTCCTTTATTCTTAAATGCTTGAGTCATATAATTGCCTGACCATGTGATAAGAAATAGAACTATTTTTTTGTAGCCCTAGAACAAGCAGATCGAGTGAAAATAATTTAACACTCCACTGTCTATTATGGGCATATTTATGCCCATAATAATAATTATTAATTATTACAATAATTAATGAGTTAATAAATAATTAAATATAATAAATTTAAAGAAAGCCTGTTTACTATTTATTATACCCAGATATCGAAAGAACCTAGGCTTAGTGTTACAATAATAATAATAAAATTTATTGGCCAAGATAGTAAGTGGAACTTTTAGAGTTCCGCAAGGATCAACCGTGATACCTAGCCATACCTACCATTATTCTTAAGAAAAAACTTTTTTATCCATTTTTCACCCCGATTTGGTTCGGAAGAAAAACTAGATAATAAAATTCGAATCTTTTTAACTCGATTTTAAAGTATACTGGCATAATTAAATTTTAAAAGGACCGACATAATTGGTAGGTAAGAAGATTCACCCGACACGAAACTGTACAGACAATAACACAAACCACTTGAGCAGTATCACTAACATTACACACTCGTATAAACACTAAACACCAGATCCAACAACTGGCTTGTGGCCGAGTTGAGAAAAACAAAAAAAACAACACACACACAACAGAAGAACAACGGGAATATGTATCTCATCTAAACCTCCTCTCCACACATGCCCTTTTAAATCGTTAAACAACCCCTTTACTACTTTTCCTACACCCCTTCTCCACATTGTACCATCCATTAACCCTGCTGACACCCCTAAAAACATTATACACCCTTACACTACAAACACACACACACACAAAATGCAATATATGTTTGTATACACTGAGTAACTATCCGAGTAGAAAATTTATATAAACTTTATTTACTACATATATAAGTATATAAACAACTACACACATACGCACACCGACAAAGAATATACGAAAACAAAATTTCCACCACAAAAGTGCTTGAAAACAGTTTCTAGTTTCTGTTATTTCTACAACATTTATTGTTTTCTGTTTGTCTATTTGATAGCTTGAGTACAAAACAAAAAAAAGGAGAGATAAAAAGAAGAAAAAAGAAATACAGCGGGTGAGATTATTGGCAATTGTTCCTAGTTAAGTTGGCTGTGCCATTTCTTTAAAAATGCTTGCTCCCATTGATACATTCATGGAACCGTATATTAACAAAATCAATTGTATTTATTATAATTATGTATTTGATTTTTACTTTCTCTTGCCCAATACGAAATATAAGAAAGGAATGTATTGTTTTCATGTCGATTTTTCAAAATCGATTTGTCAACGGAAATACATGTTTATAGACACCATGAACCATAAAAACTATGTATTTACCGATTAATCTGTGTGTGAACTTAATACCTCAAGAACGAAATTTCGTATGACGTTGAAACTTAAGGGAACCCGACATGAACATTTTTATCAAAATCGGTCAATCGGAGATCGAAAAAATTTCGTGCATTATTCAATTTTTCAGATTTTGTCTAAAATAGCTTCTAATATTTAAAAAAATCTGGTGTGAAATGCAAAAAATGACCAATATAACCTAAAATTAGTAATAAAACATTAATAATAAACTAACCTCAAAAAACATAACATTATTTTAATCATGAGTGAAAGACGCAAAATGAAAATCGACCTAAGTTTGGCTAAAAAATATGGATAATCACTCTTTCACGCTAAACTAGGCTCTGTAGAGAAAAATTTTCTAAATAAAAATTGTAGATCTTTTAATTTCCTATATATTTGATTATACTTTTTTGTCATTAAATGCATGCTAAGTCTGAAATCTTTATAAAATCGATTTTTTACACGATTTCGTGAGAGAAAAAAACAGAAAATCGCTAATAACCGATAACCTAAGTGTTACACAAAAACAAGTTTAAAATAAAAGTTGTGGGATTTTAAATTCTCTTTATTTTCTGTTATATATATTTTTGCGCCAAAATGCTAATTAAAACCGTAATCTTAAAAAAGCAATTTTTTTACATGAAAACAGCCTCTTCAAGAATTTCAGCAGACATGGCGCCTACCCTATATTATAGAGCATAAAAAATTTAGTAAATGAAGCGATTTTTAAAAACATCGTAGGAGCCGTTTTTGAGAAACTTGCAAAAAAGTGAAAAATTACACGAATAAACTACAACTTCCGGGTGACCGATTTTGATGAAAATGTTCGTGTTGAGTCCTCTAGTGGTATCTAATTTAAGTTTCAAGTTTGTACAATGTTCCGTTCTTGAGATATTCTGTTCACACACACAAACAGACCAATTGCTAAAAACATGTTTTTTGGGTTCAGGGGTCTGAAATCGTGTAGATCCGGTGAAAACTCAATTTCGGAAAATCGAGATGAAAACAATACTTTCTTTCCTATATATTTATCTAGGCAAGAGAAAGTAAAAAATTGTCTCACTACATTTTTAATGTTCTGAAAGATATGATAACCTTAAAAATTTCCATTTTGTTACCGATTTTTATGAGCAAAATACAAAAAATCACTTAATTAACGCTAAACTAACCATTGTAGAAACAATTTTTTAAAATAAACGTAGTTAACTGTTTTAATTTCCTGAAACTATAATTATATATTACACTTTCTCCCTAAAATTCATATTAGAGCCGTAATTTAAAAAAAAAACACGAGAGCACAGCCCCCAAGAAATTCAGTAGACTTTTACCCTACCGTGTAGAGTATAAAAAGTTTGTATATGAGACGATTAAGAAAAAAAGTCGTAGGAGTCGGTTTTGAGAAAATTGTAAAAAAGCAAAAATTTGCATCGTGTCGGTTCCCATTTACGTACTTAATTTAAGTTTACTAGTAAAGTATTATTATTATTATTATTATTATTATTATTATTATTATTGCTCATATCCGACTTGCAGATGCATTGAGACTGTACGTGAGGTAAATGAAAAGATTGACATTTCTAAAAGCAAAATAACCTTGGAGGATTTTAGGTAATGTTTCGTATGAAGATATAAATAATTGTTTAAAATAAAACTTGTAGAGAATTTAATTCTGATGAAATTTATGTAAATAAAGTCAAAATGCTTACATCCGACTTGCAGATGCATTGAGGCTGTAAGTGAGGTAAATGAAAAGATTGACATTTCTAAAAGCAAAATAACCTTGGAGGATTTTAGGTAATGTTTCGTGTGAAGATATAAATAATTGTTTAAAATAAAACTTGTAGAGAATTTAATTCTGAAAAAATTTATGTAAATAAAGTCAACTACAAAACAAAAATAAGTAGCAAAAAATTAATTTTATTAACTACAAAATACCCGAAACTTGGCTGAAAAAATGCGTCAATGTTTATACAGGAAGAATAATTCCAATACGCTTCTAACGTCCAAGAATATCTTCAAATAAAACAACTTAAAAATATAAGGTGATATAAACATAATTAAAAAGATTCATGTATTTATTACCCATTTAACAAAAGTACTGTACGACAAACATAATATATAAGGGGGTTGTACCCCATTTATTTCCGTTTTACCCCACATTTCTCAAAAACTACTGAAAGTGTTGTTCTGGGACCAGTTTTAATCGCTTTATCTGGTTAAGAACTATAAGAAACCATCATTTTTGACTCTTAATTTACACCCTAAAAAGTTAAGAACTTATCTAACCGGATGAACCAAAATACGGGTGAAATCTTTCGCTAGTCGTCGTAACACGTAATGAAGTACCTCCGAACCTATGTTTATTTATGTACTTTTTCATTATTTTTACTTTCTCTTGCCTATATGAATATATAGGAAGGAAAGTATTGTTTTCATGTCGATTTTTCGAAATCGAGTTTTCACCGGATCTATACGTTTTCAGACCCCCTGAACCCAAAAAACATGTTTTTAGCGATTGGTCTGTGTGTGTGTCTGTGTGTCTGTGTGTGTGTGTGTGAACAGAATATCTCAAGAACGGAACATCGTACGAACTTGAAACTTGAAACTTAAGTTACATACCACTACCAGACGCGACACGAACATTTTTATCAAAATCGGTCAACCGGAAGTAGTAGTTTATTCGTATAATTTTTCAGTTTTTTGCGATTTTCTCAAAAACTGGTCCTACGATTTTTTTAAAAATCGCCTATTTTACTCAATTTTTTATTCTCTACAAGATAGGGTAGGCGCCATGTTTGCTGAAATTCTCGGTGAGGCTGTTTTCACGTAAAAACGTTGTTCTTTTAAGATTACGGCTTTAATATAAATTTTAGCGCAAAAACTTATATAATAAAAGTTGTAGAGAATTTAAAAACCTACAACTTCTGTTTCAAACATTTTTTGTATAACGCTTAGTTTAGCGGTAATTTGCGATTTTCTGTTTTTTTTCTCACGAAAACGTGAGAAAAATCGATTTTTTTAACATTTCGGTCTTAGTATGCATTTTACGACAAAAGTGTATATAAATAAAGTTATAGAAAATTAAAAGATCTACAACTTTTATTTAAAGCATTTTTCTCTACAGAGCCTAGTTTAGAGAGAAAGAGTGATTTTCCGTATTTCTAAGCCAAACTGAGGTTGATTTTCATTTTGCGTCTTTCATATGTGATTAAAATTAGGTTATGTTTGTTGAGGTTAGTTTTTTGTTTATTTCTTATGTTTTATTACTAATGTTAGGTTTACTGTTAATTATTTGTACTGGCAAGAGAAAGTTGTGTGAGTGTTTCACACCAGATTTTTCGATTTAGATTCATCTCCTGAAGTATTTTCTTTATCTCGTGAATCATCCTGTACATTTCCATTTTCGGTACTCTGACTTATTCAGCTTACTTCTTAGGACTCTAGAGTTAGAATAATTCCCGCTATTATCATTCTCTATCTTTGATCGTCTTGCTTATGAACCGTTCACAATCTATGTTGTTACCAAAATACCAAAACTTGTCGACTCTTCCAAATGAAACACTGCCCATACGCAGGCTCTGTAATTTCCTAAATTTTTAGTAAATGCTTCATTGAAACCGGTAAAAACAAAAATTAATCAAGATCATTATTACCAAAGCTACAATGAAAAACGCGTTTTTCCTATAATTATTGAACTGAACAAGAGATCTTGATAAAAATCGGACTGACCCCATATCGGGCATAGATGCACGGTGCCTAATACAAAAATTGACTTTACTACATATATACATGAATATTACGGTAGAATTAAAATTTGGAGGATTCGCAGTTATTTGAAAACCCCTGATGTTACTGAACATTCATATAGTTCCAGTGGATCGACAAAAGCCCCCGGTTGGCTAAATATCTCCGCGAGCTCCTGGTTTATTACAGCAGGCCTTAAACAACGCCTATTATTCACCTTTATAATAAAAAAACTCCTAGAAAAATCTATAGGAGCTGCAGATTAGATCTTTTGCGCAAACAATCTTCAATATTCAGAAGTATCTTTAGAAAAATTATAAAAATCTCAAACTTTTCAGTCACCAATCTCCGATCCGCCATTTTGAAACTTTTGCAACTAGTATTACGCCGGCCGGCCTCTAAGACAACTGCTGAAGTCAAATTACGCTCATATAATTTTTAGCACCTCCTGGTACAATGGAATCATGATAATCGGAAAAATATTTTGCGTACCCTCCATAACGCTATCTTGAATAGTTTTATTCGTATTGTTTACCTGCCGATTTTAATGATTTTCATCCTGTAAACGCTTCTTCCAATTAAAACAAACGAATGTCCCGAGAAAAGTTTCACTGAAAAACACCGTAACCTAGCAAGTAGGTGGTTCCGATTCGGTGGGCCCACAATTTTTGAGGTGAAAATTTTTAAAATTACGCAGCCGAGTTATTCGCTGAAGTCCTTGGGGTCGAAAATGGATTTCAAAATTTTTAATCGATTTATAAATTCGAAGGGAACACTGTATCAGTTTGGTGACCCCATTTTCGGATTCTACGTCAATAATTACGACATAATCGGAAATAAAAAAGTGTTTAACTTGCACGCGCGAATATGAAATGGATGATCTTGGTAAAGGATGATGTATATTGACTAGAAGGAATCCCCTTGACAGGGCTCGGGTGGTTAGTTCGAAGAAGGAGAAGTAGGTCGTCTTACGGTACACGTGAGAGGGCGTAACTAGATCGAGAGAGGGGTGACGGGTGGTTCAGATTGTTTTCACTTGACCTATAGCCGAGCGGTGGTGAGTTAGATGAGGGGATAATGTTAATACAGCGCTCAGGTACGAAGAAAAAACGTAACAGTTTTACCCAGTTAGACCTATCTCCTCCGTGTGTCCCTCCTCTTGATAAAACGAAGCGACCATCGACTTTCTTAATTAGTCCTACATTACTTGATTTACTCCCGCACATTCTGTCTTTAGAAAAGAGTAAACAATTTTTGTGGGGATACCAATTTTCTATACTAATGTGTGTACGTGCTTTCTTTACTTTTCTTTCATTTTCATCTATCATCCTTCTCACCGTCTGCATTAGCAGTCATTGCAAAACAGTCAGACGTAAAACCCAAAAAAAATTCTTTACTTTCTCTTGCCCTATACGAACATAAAGAGAGGGCAAGTAGTGTTTTCATTTTTTCGAAAACAAGTTTTTACTGGAAATACACGTTTTCACGCATTGATGCATAAGTTATTATACAGGGTGATTCACGAAGATATACAGAAACTTTGGGAGCCCATTGTACATGTAAAAATAATGAAAAAAGTTATAAACATGGGTCCGGAAATGCTTCGTTACCGAGTTACGGCTAGCGAAAGATTTCCCCCGGATTTCAGCTCACCAGGTGAAATGAGGTCTTCCTGAAATTCTGGTAAGGTAGATTAAAAGGCGAATTCAATCAATTCTAATGGTTTTTGACCTGATAAATTGAATAAAACAGGTCCCAGAACTGTAAGTTATATAGTTTTTGAGAAAAACAGTGTCAAATGCAAAAAAATGGAGTGAAAAAAACACATTTTTTCATCTTTCTTTTCCTGGTTAATTTTACCCTGTACTGTTATGAATAAAAATTCATTTTATCAAACATCTGTTCGCTTTCTGTGTACTTTATTTACACCGGTTTGTTCAGAATAAAATTTACTACCTGTTTTATTCAAAAATTTTAACTGTTTCTTGGTAAAATAACAAAGTTATTCTTGCCCAAAGATGAAAAAATGTGTTTTCACTCCATTTTTTGCATTTGTCATTGGTTTTCTTAAAAACTATTTAACTTAGAGTTCTGGGACCTGTTTTATTCAATTTATCAGATCTAAAACCATGAGAAATGATTAAATTCACCCCTTAATCATCTTACAAGAATTTCAGGAAGACCTCATTTCACCTGGTAAGCTGAAATCCGGGCGAAACTTTCGCTAGCTGTAACTCGGAAACGAAGCATTTCCGGACCCATGTTTATATAAACTTTTTTCATTATTTTTACATGTACAATGAGCTCCAAAAGTTTCTGCATATCTTCGTGAATCACCCTTTATATATATAATGTATGATGTATACGCGCGCGCGCGTGTGACAAAAATATCTCAAGAACGGAATATCGTACGACGTTGAAACTTGAAACTAATAATTTTTTTATATTTTTATTTTGTTGGTCTCCTCACACTCCCCTGGAACCTCCCTCTCCTCCCACTACTACGACTGTTGCTAGGTTGGTAAGTAGAGGTGGTACAACAGAACGGCAATCAGCCTTCCTATGCTCTATATGTTGTTGTTTAGGTCATCAGCCGAAAGGCTGGTTTGAACCTGTAGAGGTTTTACTAAGTAAAACGAGGAGTGAGGTGGTTTACCATTGCCTTCCTCACTGAGTGGAAAAGTACGCTTATCAGCATGCCGGGCCCTCTGAAAAGCACATATTTTCCACTCTGCGAATGACACCTTCACTTCATTCACCACAGGGTCTGGCTGTACAATGAAATTCATTACTTTCAGAGGAGATAACTCTGATTAGTGTCTTTTACACCTCTACCTCTTCTGTTCTTAAATGATTCAGTCATTTAATTGGCTGAGCATGTGATAAGAAACAGAACTATTTATTTTAGCCCTGCAACGAACAAATTGAGTGTAAATAATTTGACACTCCACCTGTCCGTTATGGGCAGTTGCTCTATATAATTATATTATAACAAATAAAGAGTTTCTCACTCAATGAATTCTATAACTTTTTTGTTATCTTCATAAACTCTTGAAAATAAATAAATAAAAATCTGGTGTGAAACACTCACACAACGTTCTCTTGCCAATGCAAATAATTAACAATAAACCTAAAATTAGTACTAAAACATTACAAATAAACAAAAAACTAACCTCAATAAACATAGCCTAATTTTTTATCATTTATGAAAGACGCAAAATGAAAATCAACCTCAGTTTGGCTTAAAAATACGGAAAATCACTCTTTCACGCTAAACTAGGCTCTGTAGAGAAAAATGTTTAAAATAAAAGTTGTAGATCTTTCAATTTTCTATAAATTTGACTATATATACTTTTGTCGTAAAATGCATACTAAGGCCGAAATTTAAAAAAAATATATTTTTTACACGTTTTCGTGAGAAAAAAACAGAAAATTGCTAATTACAGCTAAACTAAGCGTTATACAAAAAAATGGTTGAAATAAAAGTTGTAGGTTTTTAAATTCTCTACAACTTTCATTATATAAATTTTTGCGCTAAGTTGCATATTAAAGCCGTAATCTTAAAAAAACAATTTCTTTACGTGAAAACAGCCTCACCCAGAATTTCAGCAAACATGACGCCTACCCTATCTTGTAGAGAATAAAAAATTGAGTAAACCAGGCGATTTTTAAAAAAATCGTAGGACCAGTTTTTGAGAAAATCGCAATAAAGGGAAAAATTACACGAATAAACTACTACTTCCGGTCGACCGATTTTGATGAAAATGTTCGTGTCGGGTCCGGTAGTGGTATGTAACTTAAGTTTCAAGTTTCAAGTTCGTACGATGTTCCGTTCTTGAGATATTCTGTTCACACACACACACACACACACACACACACACACACACACACACACACACACACACACACACACGCACGCACGCACGCACGCACACACACACACACGCGCGCACACACACACACACACACACAAACACACACACACACAAACACAGATCAATCGCTAAAAACATGTTTTTTTGGGTTCAGGGGGTCTGAAAACGTGAGATCCGGTGAAAACTCGATTTCGAAAAATTGACATGAAAACAATACTTTCCTTCCTCTATATTCATATAGGCAAGAGAAAGTAAAAATATATTCATATCACCTAAAATATAAAACATATACTCACACAAACATGCAAACATGGAAACAGGCAAAACACACAACACATAATACGTTTATTGCCCATTTACCGATATTATTGTACGGCACCAAAATTTTTATTCCTATTTTTAAGTTTATATATTTTTGAGTCCCCTAATGGTACCTAATTTAAGTCCCAGTTTTAACTTGCCTCAAAACGCAAATTTTCGGTGAAAATCGATTTTGAAAAATCAATATGAAAAAATACTTATCTTTAATAAAAATATTCGTTTCAAAATAGCGTCATTACGGGACCGGTTCTGGACTACGTTAATAGTGTAAGTGCGAGAGTGATAGCAAGTGGTTGTGGACACGTGAAATAATTGTTTTGATCCTTAAAAGGATATTACTTTATTGTTAGTCAAGTCTAGTTTAAGGTTAAGTTTAGTAACTGATTAAATTTACGTATTGTTAGTACCTAAACTAAGTTTCATAATTAATTGTGTTAATAAATAATTAATTGTTTTATAAGTTTTAAGGAAGTCTGTTTACTTTTTATCATACCCAGATCCCGAAAGAAACTTGGTTTGGTGTTACATTATAAAAATATAAATAAATTCAGAAAAACAATTGAAGAAAATAAGGGTTTTCCAGAGAAACGTTAAGAAAATCAGCATACCAAAGTGGTGCGAGAAAGAAGGAAAGCAAGCACTTCCGGAATTAATGAAGAGAAAATGGGAGGAAAGAAAACTAAAGCTCCAAAATAGGAACTCAAACAAAAAAATTAAAAGAGTGCCTGATTATCGTAATCTTAAACCGACTAAAACAAAAAAAGTAATAAGAATGTACAACAGAAGACAACTGACCTGATTTTGACCTCCTTCGATTGCCAATCGGTGTGTCTTTCAAAGCTGATAAGAATTGCGGCAATCTCCTGTAAACAAAAACAAAATACATCTAATTAATTATTAATTGTGCTGTGGAACAACAAGGGTGTGAGACAGGGTTGTTGTATCTCCTTCACACCCTTTTACATTTATGATGATTCCATTCACAGGTGGCGGCAAGTTTTGAAATCTGGGGTGCGGCAGTTTGTAATTTCTCATTTATGTCGAACTCTCCATTTCCTCAGCAGGATCAAGTTTTTAAACATGTTTTCTTGAGCCTTTTCTTTTTTCATCTTACTGGTTAAATTTTGCTCCAAACCGAATAGCGTATCAACATGAATACAAATGTGCATGAACAGATCTTTCGGAAACCATTTTCGTGGAAAATCGGACCAATCTGTATAAATAAATGGGAAAGCCCTCACTGACTGGCTGACTCACTCACTCATCACTGATTCTCCTACTTGCCCAATAGCTAGAAAGCTGAAAGTTGGAGGAAATATTCCCTTTAGGCAAATAGAAAAATTAAACATAAACGATTCCAACATTCTGCCGTTAAGGGGGAAAAGAGTGTACATTGAACCGATATTTTCTGTTTACTAAGTTCCGGACAAGCTAGATGTCTGAAACTAGATGGAGATGTCACTTAAAGCTCAACTACAAAAGTTACTCCTTAACCATTTCCAAAGTGTACCCTTAAGAGAATGAAAATGGTGTTCAACCATTAAACCAATCTTTTATAGTTTACTAAGTTCCAGATGAGTTAGATGGCTGGATTTTGATGATGATATTTATAGTGCAACTAAAAAAATTATCTCTGAAATATTTCCAAAATGTACCTCTAAAAAGTTAAAAAAAAGAGTTCAACTCTTAAATGAATATATTTTATTTACTACGTTCCGGACGCGTTAAATTGCTGAAACTCCGTGGAAATGTTACGTATATAGACGCTATAATAATAACACCTGAACAATTTCAAAAATTTACCCTTAAAAGGGGTTGAAAATAGTGCTGAACCCTTAACATCAGCTCACCTGTACCTCTCAGTTACAGACGAGCTTGATGATTGAAACTCTTTGGAGATGTTACCTATTGTGCACTTAAAAAAATTATTCGTTAACAATTACAAGAAAAAAGTTGAAACCCCTTACGTTTTCAACCTGTAAGGAGTTTAAAACTGTTCTCATTCTTAAACCGTTATCAGTTTCTTCCAAATCAGTTTTTCTGCAGAGCCTAGTTAAGCGTCAATTACTGATTTACCGTGTTGTTAAGTCAAACAGAGGTTGATTTTCATTTAGCGTCATTCACTCATGATTAAAATTAGGTAATGTTTTTCATTTTACATTGTTTACTCACCATTAGAGATAGGTTTTTTATTATTTATATTAGCAAGAGAAAGTCGCGTGAGTGTTTCACACCAGATCTTTTTTTTGTTTAAAAGTTATTAGGTGTGCTACGATTATTTTAGTTAAAAAATAGGTAATTAATAATTAAGCTAATCAGTTTTTGTCTTGAGATGTCCTGTACTCTTTTTTTGTGGAGTCTCCTGAGTCCAGTTAACGAACGAATTCTCCTAGTTCTAAGTTGACTGAAACGAAAGGACAGAATTTCACATACGGTGTTTTGAGAGTTACGGTGAATAGAAGAAGAGTGGTAAAGTTAAAAGATGGGGGTGTTAAAGGGGTAATTTGGAGTAAGTAGAGGGGGTATTTAGTGTGGTAGAAAGTACAGTACGCAATAAATTGTGGGATTATAAGAATGAACTTAAGTAAAACGAAGTAGAAATAATAATGATTATAATAATAATAATAATAGTAATAAACATTCGAGTTAAGTAATGTTAAAGAGCTCAACAGAGCTCCAAGAGAGCAACCTATTTCTCCCCACCCGTTTTGCAATGTTGTCTTCTGTACGGGTTAAAGCTATCTTCCAAATAAACATACAAAAACACAGGAAGGTTAAAAAGTTAAACGATTCAAGTCTGAAGCGAAACGAAATGGTTTTTATATTAATAATAGTGTAACAAACGATTGTAAAATCTTTTTTCTTCTCCTCCTACTCTCTTCTTCTTCTTCTTTTTCCCCGTCATCATCCACTTGTCCTTCTCCTTCCACTTCACCTACTTCTCCTTCTTTTATTCTTCTTGGATCAGGCCGCTCTGCCTATTCCGGAAACCATCTCCTACTCGGGCGTCCAACACTCCTTTTACCGGTGGGTTTGTACTCGTGAGCTAAACGGGGCAAGCGGTCTTCCTTCATCCGTTCCAAATTGCTGCACCAGTACCTATTATGAATTTTCATTCTTTCATCCTGGCTAATAATGAATCCCTAGGATAGGATAAGGATAGGAATCCTTATCCTATCCTCCCAGTTACCGCTCTCAGAAACCTCATTTCCACCCCCGGAAAACTAATGTATTTCTTTCCCGCTTCAAGAATCCCCACACCTCACTTCCATATAGTACCACAGGTATCGCCATCGTTTTACACAACTTTAAACGTGTGTCTTTTCTACTCCTGTGCTTTAACGTTTTATGTAAAATATTAAGTTTATTCGTCACATCCTGCTTGTTTGTGAAAGACACGTCACATCCCAAATAGTGAAAATTGGATACCTGCTCAAAAATTATCCCATTAATTTATTTTTCTGACCTCACCGGAAATTTTCCTATAAACGCCATTAATTTAGTTTTTTGAAAAGAGATTGTGAAATTGTAATCTGTGCATAAAATGTTGTTTACTGTAAACACCCCTCGTTGTACCTTCCCTCAGATTCTTCAATTATAGCAATACGATTGAAAAATAAACTTTCAGAACATTTTACAAACTCAACGAAAATAAAATTTTTCTCTTGATTACAAATGTAAATGTTTTACGAAGTCCCTAGATGCAACCTATATAAATAAAAGAGATTGGATTAGGATGTTAGATTACGCTGAACTGCAGTAAATCAGAAGGTTCGGCATTGGAATCCCGCAAGCATCTGGGACATGTTTACGCGTTAACAACTTCCCCCACGTTCTTTTTCTCGAAGTACAATCTGGTTTTAGACTTAATAGATCACCAACTGCCAATAATTTTACAATGAAAATCTAAATAGAACTAGCAAGACCTGAACGCCCTTTAACAACGATGACGAAGAGAAAGATGAAAATAAACAACATGGCAGGGTCACGGTAAAATATGAGCATACAAAAACTGCTACAGCGACTACAAAAAAGCATCAAAAGAAATTTATACAGAACAGAAAAATGTTCGAGTTAAAATCATGTAAAAATGATTAAAAACATATGTTTCTTCAGATTTCTAACCAATTGAAAGATCTTACTTTTGCGATTACCTTTCTAATTAAAAAAACATGCAAGTATACTAATGAAAATGAAAAAAAATCTGGTATGAAACAATGACACAATTTTCTTTTGCCAATGTAAATAATGAAACGTAATACCTATATGTTTATTCGAGAGGAAAAATTGTAAAATGAAAAACAAAACCCAATTTTAATCACGGGTGAATGATGCTAAATAAATATTAACCTCTGGTCGATTTAAAAATGCAAAAAATCACTAATTGACGCTGAACATAATTTCTGTACCAAAAACGCTTGAATAAACGTTGTAGATTTTTTTTATAACTTTACCTAAACAAACTTTTTCCTTAGAATGTACAAAGGCCGTAATTTTAAAAATCTAATTTTTTATCGATTATATTGAGCAAATAAGTGGAAATCGCTAATTAACGCTGAAATAAGCGCTGTAAAAAAATACTGGATATACTCGAAAAAGCGGTACGTTTGTAAATGTTCTACAAAGATTATAGACTTTTACCATTATACTTTATGATAATATAATTAATTGTTTTTTAGATTATTTACTTTTTGTGTTTTTATACTGTTTTTACACTTTTGCCTTAAATTGTACCTATATTAAGACTGCAATCTTAAATTAAACATATTTTTACTACTAGAGGACAGCCTCGCCACAAAGTCAGCAGGTATGCCGCTAACCATATCTTGTAGAACACAAAAAATGTAGTAAATTAAGTAATTTTAATGAAAATTGTACAAGCGGTTTTTGAAAAAATTGCAAAAACTGAAAAATTATACGAATTAACTAGGCTACTTCCAAATGACTGATTTTGATGAAAATGTTCGTATCGGGTACCCTCATGGTACCTAAAAAAAGGTTTACGTTTCAACTTCGTATAATATTGCGTTCTTAATATATTTAATTCACACACAAACACAAATCACTAAAAATATGTTATTTTTTTTTGGTTCAGGGGGCCTGAAATATGTATTTCCTGTGAAAACTCAATTTTGAAAAATCGATATGAAAGCAATACTTTCCTTCCCGATATTTCATACAGGGAAAGAGAAAGTAAAACAATCAATAGATAACATGTAGGTGGTGAAGATTACATCCGCAAAGTTACTAATAAAGAAAAATATGAGATAACAATGAAGAAAAATGAAGACTTAATTCTCAGAACACCCTATACAAATAAGGAAAAGTATTTTATGAAACAGTAAATATTCATGTAGCTATGTTGAGTCCGCTAGACGTAGTAGTGTGTAACAAGTAAAAGTAACAAACGCAAGCGAGTAAGGAATTACTATGGTAATACCTCCCATATAAAATGCATGTGTGTGTGAGTGTCTTGTGTAGAACAGTGTATGGAGGAGGGGCATTAATAATTATACTAATATCTATAATAAACCAAAAAAGGGAAGAAGCATTTAAGACCCGTCATTTTACTTTATAAAACCCCGAACATTTTTCACTCTAATTATTTTTTTAACGATCCAATAAGTTGTGTCACCGGACGGCGACATTATGTGGCGTGGGGAAACCTAAAATTTTTGGGACCCTGAAAAGGGTCGTTTAAGCGGGGGTCGTCTGGGCGGGAAAAGTTGGTCGTAGTCGTCGTGGTGGTCGAGGAGCTGGGCGACACGGCATGTCGTCGTCCAGCGGAGACATAATCTTTTTCCCTTCGCATTAGTGCGTCGATGGCTGCTTCGTCGGGATCCGGTGGGCGCAAGGCTCGGTCGAGGGACCTCAATAGGCATCGCTCGTGGCAGCGGGCGATGACGGTTCCGGTCGACGGCTTACGGCGTCCCGTCAGCGAACGGAAGCATCATCTTCTCTCTTGCGGGGTCATCGATGAGTCTTCGTCGGAGTCCGGTAGCCATGTGCCGATGGTGGATGTTTCGTCTGCTGTTCAGTGGATTGGAATCACTTCGGGCTCAGTAGAGCGCTCTTTAGTAGTCTCCAGTGCGCAGCGGTAAGAGCGGTTACAAGCCCTTAGCAATGCCAACACAGGCCTATTGCCCCTGTCGGAACTATTGGCGGCTTCCTTCCCTCTGTCGCTAAGTCGGAAGCTTTGATAGCCGGGAGCACAACACCTAATCAAAGAGGGCGATGGTTACGGTTGAAAATTATTTTTGCACAAAAGTTCAACAAGCAACCGTTATAGTCTTATTATTATTTATTACGAGTAATTGCGTTGACATTCGCGCTGCCTTATTACTCGCGATCAGCGGGTAAATTTATCACAGGGGTTAGGTGAATCACAGCCCTAGAAAACAACTAAAAACATGTTTTTTACAAGGGGCCTGAAAACGTATATTTCCGATGAAAACTCGATTTCGAAAAATCGAAATGAAAACAACACTTTCCCTCCCTATATATTTTTAGAGAAGAGAAAGTAGAAAGTCAGTTTCTTCATTTTTTTTGACGGTTAATATTTTTATTACCATAATATCCCTTATAGTGAACTAGTAGTTAATACAAACGCCTTTGATATATATTTTTTTTATTCATTTAACGTCGCATCAACTAAAACGGTCATTAGAGACGACGTTGGGGTTTAACTGTTTACAATGGAGGATGAAATGATTTTTGTAACGTATGAAAATATGCCGTGCCTGAGTGGGATTCGAACCCAGGACCGCATGATGGGAGGCGAGCAGCCTTTGATATTTATTATCCTAAACTTAATGCAACTACTCATAGATTACCAATAAGCTCTTAGCACGGGCTCAACTGGTACTATTTTTACTCCAACGCTTAGTTTATCGGAAACAGTAGGTCCTCGACTTACCGGTCTCGCATTTACCGCGGCTCGAATTTACCGCGGCTCGAATTTAACATCACTTATTTGAGAAAAGAAAAATTTCGCCTCCACCCCTTACGTCACTTTCTTTCTTGTGAGTTTTAATTGAATAATTAAAACTCCTACGTTAATGCATAAATACGATAACACTTGCTCTTAAATAATTATTCATTTTGGTCAAGTGGAAATTATTCTCCAGAGAATATTGATAAAAAAGTAATAAATAAACGTGCCTGGTAATTCAGCAAAATAAGAGTTAAAATTATTAACAATGGATAACGGGTTATGGATAGAATTACCTTCCGTCTTTGTTCAGTAATATGTCTGTTGTTTAGGTCATCAGCCGAAAGGCTGGCTTGAACCTCTACAGGCTTACTAAGTTAAACGAGGAATGAGGTGGTTTACCATCACCTTCCTCACTGAGTAGAAAAGTATGCTTATCAACATGCTCGACCTTCTGAAAAGCTTTCCACCACGCAAATGACACCTTCACTTTATTCACCACAGGGTTTGGCTGCATAATGAAATTCATTACGCTCAGAGAAGACAACTCTGACTGGTGTCTTTTACACCTCTACCTTTTCTGATCTTAAACGCTTTAGTAATATAATTAGCTGACCATGTGATAAGAAACAAAAATATTTTTTGTAGCCCTGGAACTAGCAGATAGAGAATAAATAATTTAACACTCCACCTGCCTGCCATGGGCACATTAACATGTCTACATTATGATTAATGCCCATTGTAAGTTCTAAAGAAGTGCAAACATAAGATCACTGTACATATACGAATACACAAATTTCCCGATCCGTTTCTTGAAGGTTCAAATTTAAAGACGGCTAGATTTAACGTCAGAATCCGATCAGACTTTAGCACAGTAAATTTAGGACCTATTATATTCACAAGTTTCTGTAAACAAAACTTACAATGAATTTGGATCATTAAATGTTGAGTCGTTCCACATGTGATTATGTGTTGGCGATACAGCATCAAAATTGGTCAAAAAATGAGTAAATATAGTACTACTTTAAGATCAGTGAGAAAGGTACAGCGGTCTACCAAAAATTTATTTTTTAATACAAACGTAGATACTTCATGAAGTATCTAGTACGGCAGAGAAAACTAGAAGTTATATTTATTTACTGCGTAGAAAATGAGATTCTGGAATTGTCTCAGTACCCCAACGGAAGAAGAAAAAGAAAAATGTTAGAAAAAAAGAGCCGGGACAGTGAAGTTAGGTGATATAAAATGCATTATGTCCGGCAATTTTGAATCATTGAACCGAGTGTGTTGGTTTGGAGTTGATAAATCACAACAGCCTTTCCACTTGTCACTTATTCAAACATCAATCCCAGTTGAAAACCCTTCTTTTTCCGTCCCTTCCACAACTTTGACCATATTCGTTATCTAGGAAGGTATACAGCCAAAAAAAAAGAAACAAGACCTTACAGTAGGATTGGGTTCTTGATCAAAAGCAATAAAAAACCCCGTCCTCAGACGAACGCATATCAAGTAAGCAATGGTCGAATTTAATTCCATTACGTCCTCCCTTCCACCGCAAGTCGATAGACACTTTACACATAAATGTAAAATAGATGATTTTTCACCTAACGTTCACCAAATTCTATTCATTTTAAATAATTCCACGAGTATCCAACATAATACAAAAATCTGGCATGAAACATCTACAAGTCTTTCTCTTGCCAATGTAAATAATGAAACTCAACCTTCATACGACTTAAAAATACGGAAAATCACTAATTAATGCTACACTAGGCTCTGCAGAAAAAAATGTTTGAAATAAAGTTGTAGTTATTTAAAAATTTCTATAACTTTAATTATAATATACACTTTTGTAGTGAAATGCCTAGGCTACTAACGCTGCAATCTTTAAAACAAATCACATTTTTTACCGGTTTTACAGAACAAAATACATAAAATCAGTAACTAACGCTAAACTAAGTGTTGTAGAAAACAATGTTCGAAATAAAAGTTATAGGTTTTTAAAATACATATTATAGGCGCAATCTTAAAAAAAAATGTTTTACCATGAGAACACAGCCCCCTCCCAAGAATTTCAGTAGATATGGCGTTTATCCAAACTTGTATAACACAAAAAGTCATAAATGAGGCGATTTTAAACAACGTCGTCAGAGTATTTTTTAAGAGTAGCAAAAAAGTGAAAAACTCTACAAATTAACTACTTCCGGTTAACCGATTTTTAAAAAAATGTGTGAGTGTTGGTCCAATTTATGGTCCCTAACATAAGCTGAAAGTTTCAAATTCGTATGATACTCCGTTGAGATATTTTGTTCACACACACACAAAACACACACCAACACATACACAAATAAAAAAAAAGAAATAAGATAGATAAAAACATTTTTTTTTTGTTTTAGGGGGCCTGAAAGGTGTATGTCCGGTGAAAACTCGATTTCAAAAAATTGAGATTAACAGAATTATTTCCTTCCCCATATATTCATATAAAGCACAGGAAAGTAAAAACGGAAAAGGAAAAATAATAATAAGGAGAAGGAGGAGAGAGAGAAGGAGTACGGAAAGGAGGAGTAGGAGATGGAGGAGAGATAGTCTCGAAAAAATATATTTTAAGTAAGAAAAATTGAAAAATTGACGGAACTCTTTAAAATTGAAGCGAGTAAATGTTTAGTAAAGGGACTAGGTTAGCTACAGAAAGGGGATGAACCATTTTTCTCAAGTACGGGCGTTAGTGATGCCCGACCACCCGCTTGCCTAACACACCAAAATGATGGATGGCTATTTTCATAATACGTTTCACTTCTAAAACTCAAGCTCTCGCACCTCTTTTAAATTTTTTTTCTTTTCTTTAATACTTTCTAGCAACAACACATTTTCCATTGTCTTTTTCCAACTTTTCACTCCCAATCTTTCCTTCCCTCTTGAAGTTTTTCCCTTCTAACAAGCTTAATATTGTTGAAAGACTATTCCTCAATATTTTTTTTCAAGTTCAAGATTTCAGTAGTTATTTCTTGTTCAATTTTTCATTCATAACTTTATAGTTCTTTCTTTATCTTTTATATAGATTCATCTATCTTCTCTATTGTTCCCCGTACTTTTTCCCTCGCTCTCTCTTTCAACTTAAACACCTGTACAGCGACATCAGCGGGCATATTAAAATAAGTGAAATTTGTCGAAGTACCCCCTTTGTTTAATCCCTTATCTAAAAAGAACTAACAATTAAATCCGTCATTTCAGAATACCCGTAAGTTAAAAAATTTTACCATTTTTTACTTTCTCTTGCCTATATGAATATATAGAAAGAAACGATAAGAAGAAATATACGTAGAAAGAAACATGTCGATTTTTCGAAATCGAATTTTCACCGGATCTACACGTTTTCAGACCCCCTGAACCCAAAAAACATGTTGTTAGCGATTGGTCTGTGTGTGTGTGAACAGAATATCTCAAGAACGGAACATCGTACGAACTTCAAACTTGAAACTTAAGTTAGATACCTACCACTAGAGGACCCGAAACGAACATTTTTATCAAAATCGGTCAACCGGAAGTAGTAGTTTATTCGTGTAATGTTTCATTTTTTTGCGATTTTCTCAAAAACGGCTCCTACGATTTTTTTTTAAAAATCGCCTCATTTACTTAATTTTTTATGCTCTACAAGATAGGGTAGGCGCCATGTGCTGAAATTCTTGGGCAGATTGTTTTCTCGTAATTTTTTTTTTAAAGATTGCGGTATAATATGCATTTTAGCGCAAAAATGTATATAACAAACGTTGAAGAGAATTTAAAATCCTATAACTTTTATTTCAAACATTCTCTTGTGTAACGCTTAGTTTAGCAGTAATTAGCGATTTTCTGTTTTTCTCACGAAAACGTGTAAAAAAATCGATTTTTTTAAAAATTTCAGCCTTAATATGCATTTTACGACAATAGTGTGTCTAATTAAATTTATAGGGAATAAAAGATCTACAACTTTTGTTAAGAGACTTTTTCTCTACAAAGCCTAGTTTAGCGTGAAAGAGTGATTTTCCGTATTTTTAAGCCAAACAGGTTGATTTTCATTTTGCGTCTTTCGCTCATGATTAAAATTAGGTTATGTTTATTGAGGTTAGTTTTTTTGTTTATTTCTTATGTTTTGTTACTTATTTTAGGCTATATTGTTCATTATTTGCATTGCCAAAAGAAATTTGAGTGTTTTACACCAGATTTTTCTTTAGTGGATTGTTACTGTCGCATTATTTGATTAGGTATTGTGCGACCGGGCGACAAAGCTTCCGACATTCCGACAGAGGGAAGCCGACAATAATTCTGACAAGGCCGGCAGACGTTTTTCGGTAATGCAGAGGGCTTGTAACCGCCCATTGTGGCTACTATATAAAACGCCCTGAATTGAGCCCAGTCATTCTACACTACAACTCCGACCATCGGCATACAACTACCGACTCCGAAGAAGATTTATAGACGACCCCGAAAGAGAGAAGATGATGCTTCTGCTCGCCGACCCGACACTTTGAACGCCGTCGACCGAGTACCGACGAAGCAGCTGTCGCCGCTCTGCTACAAGGGAATAAGATAACGTCTTCACTGGACGACGAGACGCCGTACCGTCACAGCCACCCACCTAGACGTACACTTTTCAGAGCCCCAAATATTTAAGGTTTCGTCACGTCACTCATGCTCACTATCCGGCGACAACATTTTAGGACTATTTGAATGTAAATGTATATTATCTCTACAAAAGCAAAAGTTTTCATTAAACATAGTAAATGTACATTTTTCTTTACTTTTCCAAAAGTGTTTTTTTTTTTGACTTATGGGCTTTCTGAAAAGACCAATCCAATTACACATGAAATCCTCAGCACCACTTTCCTCACGGTTTAATGGGGTGCATTATGCAACATAATTCACTGTTTTCCCCGTTCTTATACTTGTAAATTTTTAAGGTTCATGCTTCTTTCCTCAGACACTGAAAATCAGGAATTAACCCGGTTTTTCGCTATTATTTACGGCTTCCCGAAAACTGTTTCAGAACGTTCTGTAGTCCCGAAATTTATTTAAAAAATATATTTTAGAAATCCACATTTATCCAGTAAACAAAGGAAAACAGGAACTATTGAAAAATCCTTTTTAGAATTGATTAAGGAAATAATAAGGATCGTTGATTCATGTAAAAAGAACAGAACTATTTTTGTAGCCCTGGAACAAGCAGATCGAGTGCAAATGAAATGTATTACTCCACCTGCCTGTTATGGGCATAAGGATAGTTATTAAACAAAAATTAAACGCTGCACGCAATTAACTACTTCATTAATAAATTAATTAATAATTTAATACACATAAAGTATGAAGACACGGAAAAAAGTTCATATACTCGTGTCTACATATTTACGTTTTAGGTTAATTTTGACACAAATTAACTAACTGAAAGCAACCCAGATTTATTGTTGATAATAAAAAATACTTTTACAAATATTCATTGAAAAAATCTGCTGTGAAACAATCACACGACGTTCTCTTCCCAAAATCAGTTATGGAAAATAAAACATACGTTTAATCATGAGTGAATAACGAAAAATGAAATTAACTCTGCAGAACTTAAAAATACGGAAAAGCTAATACGGAAATACTAACACTAAACTAGGTTCTGTAAAAAAACATGCTTGAAATAAACTGCTTTTTTTATTTCCTATAATTTCGATTATATATACTTAGCGCTAACGCTATCTTGTACAGGATAACAATTTTAGTAAATCAGCCAATTTAAAAAAAAAATCCTAGGAGCCGGTTTTTAAAAAATGGCAAAAAGTGAAAAATCGCTCGTATAAATTACTACCTATTAAAATCGGTTGATCGATTTTGATGAAAATCGTGCCGAGTCTCCTAGTGGTACCTAACTCAAGTTCCAAGTTTCAACTTTGTATAATATTCCATTCTTGAAATATTTTGTTCAACACACACACACACACACACACACACACACACACACACACACACACACACACACACACACACACACACACAAATAACTACAAATATCTTTTTGTTCACGGGGCCTGAAAAAGTGTATTTTTGGTGAAAACTCGATTTCGAAAAATCGACATGAACACAGTACTTCCCTTCCTTATATATTCATAAAGGATAAGAAAAATAAAACTATATAAAAGTATTAAAAGAAACTTACCTCGTTTGTATTCCAACGATGCCTCTGCGTTGGAAAATGTTCAGCCTTTGGTAAGCTCTCCAAATTGTCAGGCAATTTAATCGGTTCTCCATCTGTCAAACAAAAAATTTTAATTAATATTCGTTACTTAACTAAATTAACAACTTAGTTAATACATGAAAATACAACCGAAACAATTCAAATCACTGCGTTAATACGGGGTACTAAGTGTTCATTCGGCGACATCATTTTCAGAGTGATATGTTAAAACTTAATTAATGAAGTGCTAATTTACTTTCTCTTGCCCTATACGGACATAAAAGGAAGGAAAGTCTTATTTTCATATCCCCTAAATCCAAAAGACATGTTTTTAGCATTGGTCTCCGCGTGTAGCATGTGTAACAAATTAGCTCAGAACATTGCTCAAGTTGAAACTTGGAACTTGTTAAGTACCATTAGGGAGGGGACACGATACGAACATTTTCATAAAAATCGGTCTATTGGCAGTACAGTCTCCGTATTCGCGGTTTGTTCCGAATGAAAAAAAATTTGGAAAACTATGATAAAATGCATGATAAAGATCATTATTTATGTAAAATGTTCTGACTATCATTCCAGAATAACGTGCTTTTATTACGAAGATAAATACAGTACCTACGAAACATCGAGTTCCTGGTTATAAAACTATACTTCATGCAATTTCAATAGAAGCTAGCACTGTACATGTTCCCTCTACTTGCCTCCTTAATCTTATTCTGAGTAGTCAACACAAGTTTTGTTAGAAAGGGTGCGTCTAAATTGTTACCCGTGTTCAATACATTTGTATGAATTTATTTCTTGTTAAGTTATTGTGGGGTTAATTGTAAAATCCTATTTTAGTTTATATGTACCACGTACCGATCAGTACATGCGTAAATTACCGCGTTCATCGTTGACCGGTACTGCAGTACGCTTTAATCTCTTGTGCATTGAACGGAAACTCAAACTGAACTGGTGAATTTCTTTGTACTATAATATTTTTTTTGCTTCAACTTTATTTTTATTTACAACTGTACATTTTTTTTTAAAAGCACAACTAGTAAATGATTAATGGCGGGAATGTAATGTGAATCGATCCAGTGACCGATTTCGGCGTGAAATTTTGCAAGGAATACGGTGCCAGTATTTTTAAATGATAATTATTTATAAACTATGATAGATATTTTTTTATATGAAATGATTTTTTGTTTTTATGAAATGACACAGGAATGACAATTAAATATTTTTTTATGGTGGTCGGAGAAGATCCCTACTCCACCTTCGTTTCAGTCGTCTGTTAACAGGCAGATCGTTAGTTGAAAGAAATTGGACATTTGGATTTATGTGGTCAATTGTCTTTTTGTGTAATGAGTTGTATGTTACGTTGACAATGTCTCAAACCATTGGTATTTTCAGGTCTTTAGAAAAGTATGATTGGTTACGTAAAAAGGTGCGTTTGTTATTGCTCTAAGTGCTTTTGACTGGTGTCTTTGAAGAATATTCAGTGTTGTATTGTGACTGGCTCCAAAAATTGGTCCACCATATAGCCAAATTGACCGTACTAGTGATTTATAGAGGATAATTTTTAAGTGTAGAGGTAGCGAGGACTCGCGACCTAAGACGCCGTACAACATACGAAACCGTGAGTCTGAGATTGCTCTGGTGTGTGCGAGTGTGGTTTCCACGTGAGACGTTTGACAAGTATTAAACCTAGGTACCTAACCTTGTCTGCAACTGTAAGCCTAGTATCATCGATGCGTAAATTTGGGCAACCAACAGGCCGAAGTGTGAAAGTTACCTGTTGTGATTTGGAAATGTTCAGTTTAATCTTCCACATGTGGAGCCATTCTTTGATACCATCTAAATTATGTTTGTACTATAATTTATAAACAGCCTTACATTTTGTGTTGACAAATTTATAAAAGCAAGCACTGCACAGTATAATAGGATCTAATTAATCAACAAAAAGCATTCGGACTATTCTGATGTAATGTATTTATTTTGACATTAAACTAATATACCAATAAAAGTAAAAATAGATAGTGATTTATATTATGACTATTACTCATTTGATTATAATCATGAGTATCGGTGTAATTGTACGTTTTGTAGCACACTATACAAACTGCTGCAACCACTTAACCAGTGTGAGAATACAAAGATGTATTACAGAAGCTTCTATTGATATTACATACGGTATAGCAAGTTAAGCATGTTTAAATAAATAACACATTAATATGTACATGTAATTGTAGTACGAGGTGTACATGTAATTGCAGTATGTATGTAGGTACTACGCATAGGTATTGCTAATTATTTTACTTATTCAATTTCCATATTCGCAAATTTTATATGTATTCCGTATTTGCTGCAAATTTTCGGAACCTGACCCCGCGAATACGGAGAGTTTACTGAAGTAGTTTAATTCGCGCGATTTTCTCAAAAACGGCTCCTACGATTTTCTTTAAAATGATCACATTTACTACATTTTTTGTGCTCCACAAGGTAGGGTAGGCGGTATTTCTGCTGAAGTTATCTGAAGAGGATTATCCCCTTTTGAAGAAGGATTATATTTTTGTTATATGAAGAGGGATCTTTTTTCAGATTGCGGCCTTAATATACATTTTAGGGTAAATGTGTATAAAGAGAAAGTTATAGGAAATTAAAAACTCTACAAATTTTATTAGAACAATTTTTTCTACAGCATACATTTTTAGTGTATATGTTCCCTCTGAAGATGGCCTCGTAGAAGCCAAAACGCATAAGGTTTAATTATATAAAACTGTTGGAGAAACGAAATTAACTTTTTTTGTATACGAACAAGGTCAAGCGAAATTAGTTTTGAAAAATCCCTTTCATAAGACGACGCATCTTATGGCTGGTGGCAATTTTCAAAAAGGCTTACTTTTGACCTATGGCAAAAAACCGTAAGTGATTTCTGTATCTACTCTTTCAGAGAAATCGAATGACAATATTTTTTGTTTCCAAATTCCGACTTTGATTTCTTGACGTCCCGTTTCGGGTCACTTCCGGTCGAATTCGGAACTTCAAACCCAATCCAGGCCCACTAACTTTTTGTGTAGATTGCGAATCCGAAAACTGTTTGTTGCTATCTCTTGCAGTTTCTGACATCTGGTTGTGACAGACGGACGGACATAGGAAAGTGATAGACAATTTAAAAAATTACACCAATGATATTAAAATTTGTTACCAATTTTATAATTCCAAGCAATATTATAGAATATGTTTCAAACTGTAGATAGTTCACCTAATTATAACGATTCATATATTGTGTGCGTCGAGACTTCTAAGCTGATTCAGAGGTTTATAGGCCATAATATAGAAAAATAAAGGGGGAAAGAAAAAGCGAATAGAGGAAAAATCTTCGAGAAGTAGAACGATGGCGGGATATTTGAATTATTTAAATGATGGGAGGGCCAAGAACAGCTGAGGCTTTTCCCTCGTTCCTACTTCTTATGAACTCTACAATCGGTATCAAAATTTGCAGACATGACTGCCATATTTACTTACTCTGTAAGACCCACACGTTTCACTTATAATTTTGTCCTATACGATGCGTATAGGACATAATGCGTAATTCCTTAAACACAAGGTGATACAAATAATAAAACCTTGTAAAAGACATATACAAAAAAACTGGAGTGAAACATTCACAGGATTTTTCCCTGCCAATGTAAGAAATTAAAAATGTAATCTACGATCATGAATGAATGACGCTAAATGAAAATCAAAAATCATTCTGTAAGACTTAAAAATACGGAAAATAACTAATTTTCACTCAACTAGGCTCTGTGCAAAAAAATGCTCAAAATACAAGTTGTAAGTTTTTTAATTTCCTATAATTTCAATTTTATACACTTTTGTCGTGAAATTCATACTGAGGCCACAATTTTTTTAAAAAAATCCCATTGTTTTACCAATGTTGATGAGAAAAATAAGGTAAATCGCTAATTAACACTAAACTAAACGTTGCAGAAAAGTGTTAGAAACCTAAGTTGTAGGTATTTTAAATTTTCTTCAACTTTACTACTTAAGTACTAAGTAAACAAAAATATATACTTTTGCCCTAAAATTTATTATATTAAATTAAATTTCGCTCACCGATTGTAAAAATTATTATCAAAAACTATGCATATACTGGCAAACTGCAGACACATGAATTAAGTGTAAATTCCTCAGTTTTTTCCTTATATAAGTTTATTATCCAAAGGGAATTTCAAACAAGTTCCTGATGGATAAAATACGAAATAGATATCTTACTGGAATGGAAGATATAATGGATTACTGGAAAATTATCATTTCCTTAAAACAGGAGTAAGTTAGAAGATATTCTGGAAGTGCATTGCGGCGAATTATGCATGCATTAGTGTTACGTTTCTTGACAAGTAGATGTTGTACACCTTGGACATCTCTCCTTTATCTGTTTTATTTTTTTCTCCCCTCGTTTAAAAGTACTTTTTATTTTATTCTTCTGTAAGTTAACTTTGTTATTAAGATATTTTTATAGTATTGTGTTGTTTTTCTTCAGAGCAAAGTTTCATTGTAATTGATGGAGTGTAGAAATGGACTGATAAGCAATCCGTATGATATCTCATTCCTCTACATTTAATTTATCGCTAACTGAAAGTTACATTTTTGAATTGTATTAATCTACATTTTTGAAAATTTGATGATGAATCATACAAATCTTATCGATACTTCTTAAACTAAAAAAAAATCTGGTATAAAACACTCACACGACATTCTTTTGGCAATGTAAATAATAAAACATCCTATGTTTTATCATTAGTAAAGAAAGTGAAATGAAATACATAATCTAATTTTCATCATGAGTAAATGACGCAAATTCAGAATCAACTTGTGTTTGTCTTAAAAGTAAGGATTAAGTGTATGTGTGTGCGTGCATGTACGCGAATAAAATACCTTAAGAACGGATTATCACACGAAGTTAAAACTCGGAAGCTATGTTAGGTACCATAAGCGAACACTACATGAACATTTTCATCAAAATCGGTCAACCGGAAGCAATAGTTTATTCGTGCGGTTTTCTCAAAATCGCTTCTACGAATTTTTTTATAAGAGTACCTCTTCTACTACAAATGTATAACTCTACAAGAGATGGTGCTCGCCAAGAAAGAAGTACGCTGTGTTTGAAGAGATCTATCCCAAAAACGACCGAACGGAAAAATTTTAACGCTGCAGCAAATTAAAACCTGTTCTTTTCTGCTTTAATTTTTTAACGTAAATATTTTTATTTAAAAATTTGTAGGAGGTACAGTAATTTACGCATAAAAAGTACCCAGTTCTTAGCCGGTTTTTTGTTAATGAGCTTTTCTTACGTCTGTTACTTCATCCAGGCTTTAGATAAAAATCGGGTTTTAAGGTTGTTAAAGATTATAGTTTTCTCTATATTGTGAATATATAAAAGTAAAATCTATGTTCCGTTTTAATATGGCGGCCATTTTTTAAAGTGTTATTTTAGCTCCACCTAAAGATATACTAATGATATTTAGACTGAACCATGCATTTTTACAACAGTATTGTGCCAAGTATAGCCTTTTCATTTATAATTACACACACATAAATCATAAATGGACGTGTGATGTAAATAGAAAATTCTATCAAATTGGTGGAGGAGAAACTGGTCTTCACAGCGGACTTCTTTCGTGGCGTGCAGTATAGAATAAGCGCCACATCTGCTGAAAATCTTGGGGGTTAGGCTCTCATACTAAAAACGTTTTTGAGCTAAATATTTTATTTAAAGTTCTACAAAATTAAGAAACCTACAACATTTATTTCAAGAGTTTTTTCTAAAATTTAGCGCCAATTAGACATTTTCTGTATTTTTTTATCAAAATTGGTAAAAACGGGCCTTAATGCCCTAATAATTTTACGACAAAAGCGTACACAATCAAAGTCATAGAAAATAAAAGAATCTACAACTATTATTTCAAGCATTTTTGTTTCTACAGAGCTTAGTTTAACGTCAATTAGTGATTTCCCGTATTTTTAAGTTGAATACAAGTAGATGTTCATTTTACATTATTTACTCATAATTAAACATAGGTTATATTTTGGCGTGCGTTTTTCACACCAAAATGTTTACGTTCAGGAGATGATAATTAGCTAAGATCATTTGAAAATTGGGTGTTGAAATTTTTGTTAACTTTCTCAAACACATTATTATTTAGAGAATAAAATGTAAACAGTGACAAAAGTTTTTGTAAGCTAGTAAAAAAGGATGGGAGTTCAACGAATACAAAAAAGTCTTGAAGAAAGAGAAGATGTAACATCAATTCAAATGGTACATTCTGAATGTGCTGATACAACCCTTGTACATCACGAACCCCTTTCTAAGAAACGACAGAATATTTTTCCCTTGGAGCGCGAAAAGATTCCCTCATTAAATATAATATTTATATAACGACAATTTCCACAAACCACAATGGGTAATAACACACTGTTTACTCCAATGGTACGATATCTTCTACTATACGACTCCATAAACTAACCGTTGTCAGTGTTACCAATACACGTAAATAAATAAAACAAATGTATCTCAACAGGATAAATAAATGAAGGTAAAAAATAACACTAAAATTCCCGCTAATCGTTAACTATTACTTATTAATCTGAAATACAAAAATTATATTTTTTTCAATTAACACTCGAAGGGGTTTCAAAAATTACAACACTAAATAAATAATAGACTATAAAATTTGTACAGCTACCCTAAACCAAAATTACCTAAAAACAGTATTATTTGCACTCCCTAGTTCCAGAGCTACAAAATAATAATTGTGTTTATCACATGGCCAGCCAATTATATGACTGAAGCATTTAAAAACAGAAGGGCCTGGTATGCTGATAAGCATACGTTTCGACTCACTGAGGAAGGCATGGTAAACCACCTCATCCTCGTTTTACTTAGTAAAGTCTCTAGAGGTTCAAACCAGTCTTTCAGCTGATGACCTAAACCGCTACAACAAAGAAAACGTAGCTTACTCTGCGGCTTGTGCTGTTTTTGCCTCTCTCAATACCGTGCGTCGATTCCATCCCCCTAATCCTGGTCCAGCTATTAAACATCGCTGTCGCTGCTCCCACAATCACAAGGAGGCAGTTGGAGAAGGAATTCTTCCCCAGTCTTCAGTTAGCGCATAGGCAATTTTTACAATGTTTTTCTGTTGTTGTTTAGGTCACAGCCAAAAGGCTGGTTTGAATCTCTAGAGTCTTTACTAAAAAAAACGGAGGAGTGAGGTGGTTTACTATTGCTTTCCTCACTGACTGGAACAGCAGCCTATGCTTATCAGCATGCCAGGCCTTCTGAAAAGCATCTACTTTTCACCCTGCAAATGACACTTTCACTTCATTCACCATAGAGTCTGGCTGTATAATAGAATTCATAACTCTCAGAGGAGATAACTCTGACTAGTGTCTTTTACACTTCTACCTCTTTTGTTCTTAAATGCTTCAGTCATATAATTGGTTGACCATGTGGTAAGAAACAGATATATTTTTTGTAGCCCTAGAACTAGCAGATCAAGTGCAAATAATTTAACACTCCACCTGCCTGTTATGGGAACGTTTTTCTGTTATAAAAATTTAATCTTCAATGGGTTTTTATGACGTTTAAGTCTGTCGTGGTATTTTTTTAAAATATACATTTAAAATCACTAGTACAGTGGTTCTCAACTTTTCAGGCACTGTGACCCCCTTTGAACACCGATGTGAGGTCACCTGCCCTCCACCACCACTACTATAAATGGCCAAAACAAGTAGTAGCCTACAATCGCAATAAGAAACAGAAGCCTGATCACAGTTTCTAGAGTAGGACAATTACCCTGTTATTGCAATAATCGAGTGCTAGACTTTGCTAAAGTGCAATGTACAAAAAAGTACAATAATTTTGAATATATACATGCGACTACAAAACTGAGTAAATTATAGTTTTACTTTTTTATTTTTTTAAATACACTCACGCCTCCCCTGAAATTCTTCTACGCCCCCTGTAGGAGGCGCCCCCTAGGTTAAGAACCATCGACCTAAAGGATTTATCAAACATAGGTTACATCGTTTATTATTAACATTGGCAAGAGAAAGCCGCGTGAGTGTTTCACACCAGATTTTAATAATTATACACAACGTCAATTTAGTTTAAACATTATGAAATGTAAATTACGTAGACGGTTAAGTTGTTTATTGATTTGTCTTAAATGAGTAATACAAGTTAAATTAGAACACCGATTTTTTAATAACACAATACCTTCCCAGTCTATAATACAGGAAAAATAAGAAATAAGCAATTTCATAGAAAGTTTCATTCCTTAATGAAACTTCCACGCCCTCTGACTGCACCTATTCTATTAAACCCCTGTTTTAAAATGAAAAAAGAAACACTTACAACATTCTAGGTGTATTCTATCTACATTTGTTGAAAATTTAAATTTTGATTTTTTTTTCATTTAATTTGTAAATAATTTAAAAAAGTACTCGGTTTGATTAATATTAAAATACTGTAGGTTAAACTTAAGTTTGTTGTTTAGGCTTTGGAAGCTGTGTTTTTATTCGTGTTACTAAATTATTTAATTTTTAATATTTTTCTTCAACTTGTTTTTCTCGTTTCCGTCTTGAATTGTATTACACAATTGGGTTACTCAATATAAACAGAACATTGTATAAATGCACAAGATAAAAGTACTTATTTATAAAAAAAATATTAACAAATAAAAAAATCTGGTGTAAAACACTCACACGCTTTCTACTTGCCAATATAAGTTATGAAAAGTATAACCTATGTTAATGTAAAATGAAAAACTTAACCAAATTTTAATCATGAGTGAACGACGCAAAATGAAAATTTACTTCTGTAGGACTTAAATATAAAAAAAATTATGAATTGACGCGAAACTAAGCGTTGTAAAAAAATGTTTACCATAACCATTTTTTACCTTAAGACTGCCCCCAAGAATTTCAGCTGACACTAGTCTTTTATGACAAAATGGTCCTAAGTTACGAATATGCCTAGTAAATTAATCTTAATATCCCATACGAAAGTAGTATCTCAAAATCAAAGACAAACAATTCAGGTTATTAAACCATAAAACTTAATTACAGAAAATTAATTTAAAAATAAACAAATAATTAATTATGTTAGGATGGGGAAAATGGGACAGAAGATTTATTTAGAAACACAAATACAGAAGCACCATGCAAAAAAACGAATAAAAAATACAGGTGTTAAAACGACAAAACAAAAGAATTAGTCACCAATAATAATAACAATAACAAAACGAAATAAAACAAGCAGTAAAATGTCGCTTTATTTATTGGAGCAGTTTATTAAAGAATTTAACCATTGGCCATCGTAGCAATTCACAATGAATTAAACGGGTTTAACTATGAAAATGTACGGGGAAAAATAAAAATAGAGGAACAAAAAGTTTTCTTCCTCTCTCTTTGAAGCCATAGGTAGTTTGTAAAACGTAATGAGAGGTGTACTCGTACAACTGAGGGGTTCGCAAGCGGTATACACAATAAATTAATCGAGGCACATATCAACTTAAACGAAACATATGCAAAAAATCAACACTGCTAAAGAATTATTTTACCCGTTACGCAAACAGGATTTTTAGTCCTGGATTTCTGACGTTACTTTATAAATACAGAAGGCGGTTACGCCCCAGATCACATTGGGTTTAACCTTAAAAGGACTAAAGGCTCATTCAAAATAAATGGATATGACCGTTGAACATGCATGTATGGTAGAATGAAGTGCGACGCCTATTTCGAGATCGTACCACCACAATCTTGACGGTAATTCATCAAACGTAGCCCAAGGAACACATCAAACTTGAGTATGAAGCCAGGTAAACACTCACACAACAATGGGTGTACCCTAAGAAACGGTGGATACGCTGTTCTCACCTGTATTATTGAAGACAATTAACAGTCATTCAAAACTAAAAGAAGGATCAATCAAGGAGTGAAACAAGGGTGTAGTTTATCATCCACTTTATTTAATATATACATGGATCACATTTGCTGCCAATGGTAAAACAAAGTTAGTACGGGAATTAGGCTGAACAACTTTACCTGAATGTTTAGTGTTTGTGGATGATTTGTGATTTGGCCAAAAGAGTGAGGATGAGTTTCAGAGATTGATGCATGTTTTGAATGAATTATTCAATAATTAAAATTTCAATGTTTTCATTTACAGTTAAATATCCCACCAGATCTAAAATTGTGAAAGCTGATGTGGTGCAGGAACACGTATCACAATGTACATATTATTTAGGTTGTAACATCGGATTTGATCAATATTTGGATTATTTGGATACAGAGAAGAAATTTATAAAATTCCAAGCAGTGTGCCGAAATATTAGCAGAACCCTAGGCAGGAAAACAAGGATAAAATTTTGCAAGGTGATGACTGCCCCAATCCCACTCTATGGAAGTGAGTCGTGGATTAATACAAGATCACAAAAGAATGGAGTACAGGCGGCAGAGATGCGATTCCTACGAATAACAAAGGGTTACAATCGTAGGGACCAACCAAAAAATGAGGACATAAGAACGGAACTGGATGTTTGCAACCTGAACGGGAAGATTGCAGACTATCGAAATCGATGGAGAAAGCACGTAGAGAGTATTCCTGAGGAAAGGATCCTGCTCAGTGTTTTGCAATACAGACCGAAGGAAAGGAGAGATGTTGGGAGGTCACGCAATAGATGGCAATAATGCAATAGTTTTGTCGCTGTTGTAAGTCGGAAAAATGGGTCCCAAATCCTTGACTGTGAGAAGATGTAGACTAAAATGATGATTTAGTTCTACAAAGGTAAATGTTAGTAGTACGTATGGAATGTGTGAGAGCGTGTTGCGCAACTTTATGTTTTCCATCTTATTTTTTTAATACAAAGTATAATTATTTTGCGAAAATTGCCACGTCAAGTTGCATAATGTATCTTTATTATCTATAGTCAAGATTTTCTTTGCAAGTAAGGTGGTATTTTTATTCATGTTACATTGATTTGCACAGCAATAACAATACAACATTTGAAATAACAATAAAATTGATATTTTATATTATTCATGTATAAGATTCATTTAAGGTATTCTTCTTCTCCTCACAATCAAGGATTAGGCTTCCGCCTGTTTCGACTCATAACAGTGACAAATTACTGAATTATTGTCATCTTTTGCGTGGCCTCCTCACCGGTCTGTATTGCAAAACACTGAGGAGGATCCTTCCCTCAGGCATTCTCTCAACGTGCTACCTCCATCAATTACGATATTCTGAAATTTTCTCATTCAGGTTGAAAACATCCAGTTCTGTTCTTATGTCCTCATTTCTTAATTGGTCACTACGACTGCAACCCTTTGTTCTTCGCAGGAATCGCATTTCTGCCGCCTGTACTCTACTCTCCTGTGATCTGGTACTAATGCACGACTCACTTCCATAGAGTAGGGACTGGGGCAGCCATCACCTTGTAAAACTTTATCCTTGTTTCTTTCCTTGTTTTCCTGCCTAGGGTTCTGCTAACATTTCGGCGCACTGGTTGGAATTTGCCAAATTTTTTCTCTATGTCCAAATCTTGATCAAACCCGATGCCACAACAATAATAGCATTGTCATACTTGTTCGAGCACTACATCATCTACCACAATTTTAAACCTGGTAGGATAACTACCAGTAAATAACATTACCTTTGACTGTTTTTGGAAACACTGAAATTATATTTTTTGCATAATTCATTTAAAACATATACCGATCACTGAAGCTCATTCTCACTCTTTTACACAATCCACAAATCATCCGCAAACAATAAAGCATCCAGGTAAACGTCGTTGTTCATTTAAGGTAATTCTTGTTTAGCATGAACTTACGTTGTATTATGAATTACTTATTACTTTAATATGGGTAATTACTTATAATATATGGGTAGTTGAAGGAAATGTATGCTATATACATACATACATTACATGAACAAGTAAAATTACAGCCCTCGACCAAAAAGTTATCAAAACATTATTAATTTACGATGTTTTTACTTTCTCTTGCCCTATATGAATGTATAAGTTAAGAAAGGAAAGTACAGTTTTCCTGTAATTTTTCTAAATTGAGTTTTCACCAGAAATATACAAGTTTTTAGCTCCCTGAACAAAAAAAACACGTTTTTAGCGATTGGTCTGTATGTATGTGTGTGTGTGTGTGTGTGTGTGTGTGTGTGTTTGTGTGTTTGTGAACTAAAGATCTTAAAAACGGAATATCGTACGAAATGGAGACAATTAAATTAGTTTCCATAAGGAGACATGGCATGACAAATTTCATCAAAATCGATCAACCAAAAGTAATAGTTCATTCGTACAATTTTAACTTTCTCCCGATTTTCTCAAAAACGGTGGTATGAATTTTTTTAAATTGCCTTATTTACTACATTTTTTATGTTCTACAAGATAGGGGATAAGCGCCATGTCTGCTGAAATTTTTAGGGAGGCTGTGCTCTCGTAATAAAAATTGTTTTCTTTTAAGATTGCGGCCCAAAATGCATTTTAGGGCAAAAACGTATATAATTAAAGTTGTAGGAAATTATCGAACCTAAATTTTATTTAAAACCATTTTTTCTACAATTAATTCTTAATTAAACGTCAAAGTTAGTGAATTTTTGTATTTTCTTATCGATATCGGTAAAAAGGAATTTTTAAGACTTTGGTCTTAGTATGCATTTCATAACATAATTGAATGTAATCAAAGTTATAGGAAAATTAAAATACCTACAATTTTTATTTTTAGCATTTTTTTAGAGTCTGGTTGAGCGTCAATTAGGTATTATCCGTGTATTTAAGTTCTAGAGAGGTTGATTTTAATTTAGCATTATTAACTTATGATTAAACATAGGTCATATTTGGCATAATTTACATTGGCAAGAGAAAATCGTGTGAATGTTTCACACCAGATTTTGTTACAAAATTAACACAGTATGCCTAATAAAAATTGACAGTAATTGTAAAACGGTAGAAAGAAATCACAAAAAAATCAAATAAACAAAATCCTTTTATTAAGAACAATAGCAAAACTTTCAGAGCATCCTATATAACATAAAAACATGGACTAACAACCCCTACCACAAAGTCCATTCGTCGAAAGGACATTATGATGATCATAGAACGGGAGGGGTATGGAGAGAAATAACAAAACCTCCCTTCCCACGAGGGTTGTAAAAATTATCAACGCAATCTCAAATCACCTACACAACGATCGGTAAAACAAAAAAGGCAATGAATAAGCGAGGTGAAAAATAATGGCAATACAACGGATCCCTGAATGACCCCTGATCACACTTCATATAACAGGATAAATTAATACAGTTTAGGTACATAATAATTGACTACGCGTACAATGCACGCGCGTACAAATAAATTGACGAACACACATCCCTGCGTACGTAGTAAATAGTTACTGTGTAAAACTGACTGGACCCAAACTGTGATTACAAAAAAACATGTTACGAATAAATACAACGGCGGCAAACTTCAGTAACTTCCTCGCAAATTTTCAGGCACAACTATATTTTTTATTTTATCTTGCCATGTATAAATATATTTAAGGAAATTATATGGTTTTCATGTCGACTTTTCGAAATCAAATATTCATCGGATGTATACGTTTTTAAGCCCTCTGAACCCAAAAGACATGTTTTAAGCGATTGCTGTGTATGTGTATGTGTGTGTGTGTAAACATAATATCTCAAGAAAGGAATAGCGTACGTAGTTGAAACTTGGAAGTTATGTTAGGTACCCCTACAAGACCCGACACAAAAATTTTCATTAAAATCAGTCAACCTGAAGTATATTCGTAATAAGTATATTGCAATTTTTAAAGTATAATAGTGCAATTTTTTCACTTTTCTGCTATTTTCTCAAAAACGGCTCCTATGATTTTTTGAAAAATCGCCTCATTTAACAAATTTTTTATGTTCTACAAGACAGATTATTTCAAACATTTTTTTGTACAACGCTTAGTTCAGCGAAAAATCACTGACCAGCCCTGAAAAACAGTTTGGTCTTGTCGGGCCGTTTCGAAATAGTGTCGTTACGATAACGGTTTTAAGTTACATTAATAGTGCGTAAGCGTAGAAGTGGTAGTGAAAAGGTAAATCACTTTTTTAGATTTGTTACAGGCGTTATCTTACTTATAGTCAAGTTTAATTAAAGCTTAAGTTTTGTAATTAAATGTAATTATTAATTGTGCCAATAAATAATTGTTTTAAGTTCAAATAACGTCTGTTAGTTATTTATTATAACTAGATCCCGAAAGAACCTAGGCTTAGGTGTTATAATAATATTAATGACTGATACGGTAATAGTCGAAAAAGTATAAAATTAAGATACATGCACTACATTGATCTATTACACTTAAAAAAGGGAAACCATAGTTGGGTAAAATAATTCTCCCGTCAAAAATTAATATAGGGTGTTTAAAAAAGACACACTCGTTTTCAAGTGACATAAATGTAGTACAAAATATTAAAGTAATGAGTTTAATATCGTATGTGTTAATCTAACTTGGCAATAAACGGATGGACTAAGTCACGATAAACCATACCATTAACTGATTTCTCAAAAAATAAAGCCTATTACATGACATTGAGAGATCGCACACCAAACACCAATTTTACGGGAGTTTAACGGTCGTTGGTGAAACACGTGAGTATTTTCAGTGTTCAATATTCGGCAGTGTCATCCAAATAAAATATTATCCACACGTCATCACTATAATAAACACGAGGCAACACCTGAATAATGTTTTCATCGACAAGAGAAAGAAACCACCCACAATACGGAATCAAAAATTACCAAAAGGTTTATTATGTTCTGGTAATCTAAATTGAAGCACATAACCTAATTTTAATCATAAGTGAATGACGAAAAATGAAAATCAACCTCAGTTTGGATTTAATAGTACGGAAAAAACACTATAGTTGACGCTAAAAACTAAAGTCTGCAGAAGAAAAGGCTTGAAATAAAAGATGTATATTTATTTAGTTCTTATAAAATAAATTATACATTTTTGTCGTAAAATGCATACGCTACTAAGCAGCAATTTTAAAATACACCCCAATTTTTACAGTTTTGATGAAGAAAAACTTTTTAAATGTTCTACAACTTTGATTATGCACATTTTGCCTTAGAATGCAAATTGAGGGCGCAATCTTAAAAAAAACTTATTTTTTACGAGAGCACAGACTCCCCAAGAATTACAGCAGACTTGGCGCTTTTTTTATCTTGTAGGGTATAGAAAATGTAGTAAATCAGATGATTTTTTTAAAAAATCATAGGATCCCGTTTATGAGAAAATAGCAAAAAAGTGAAATACCGCACGAATAAACTACTAAGTTACTTCCGGTTGATCGATTTTGATGAAAATGTTTGTGTCTGGTCCGATAGTGGTATCAACTTAATTTCCACGTTTCAGATTCATACGTTACTCCGTTATTGAGATATTTTGTTCACACACACCAATCGCAAAAGTACACGGTTTTTGGGGTTCAGAAGGCCTGAAAACGTGTACATCCGGAGAAAATTCGATTTCGAAAAATCGACATGAAAACAATATTCCTTCTGTAGTGTATATTCATATAGGGCCGGAGAAAGTAAAAAAATAAATACAAATAACGAACAAAATGTGGAAGTAAAGACACACGCACGCACACGAACTAACATGCAATAAGCAAATCAGTGACTGTTGTACTGGCAGGCATCAGGGGTAATACAGGGTAGGATGTGTTCAAAGGTGGATTAATCTGTCAATGTTAATTCTAAATAGGGGATGCAGGATGAAACGATAAATAACGGTTATCCACACTTTATCACTGTTCGCTAATCATAGTTTACATCCACTAAAGCTGATAATAGCCTTTGAAATAGAGTGAACTACAAAAAAATCTGGTGTGAAATACTCACACGACTTTCTCTTTCCAATATAAATAATCAAAATATGACCTACGTTAAATTACAAGTAAACAATGTTAAATGAAAAATATAACTTAATCTTAAACATGAGTGAATGAAGCGAAATGAAAATGAACCTCTGTTCCACTCATAAATACTAGAAATCACTATTTTACGCTAAACTAAGCTTAGTCCGAGGCATGTAAGTGAATAATGGCTCAGCCGTTTGTAGTGAATCGGGTTAGAAGCCAGTGTTAACAAAGTGTGTTACAACCAGTTGTGTATACCATAGTGCGCGTTGATCAATTAATGCGTAACAGAAAAAAATTGTACGATTGTTAAAAGTAGGAAGTAGGAATTAATTCACTATTTCTTTGTTTGTAAATCGGCAAAGTTTCTGTTTAGATAAGAAGTTTAACCAGGGGCGGTTCCAGGACTGATTTTCGGGAGGGGCTATCGTTTTTTATGTAGCTCTTACTGTCTGTAATTGAGTCATTGAAAAGTCCTCTTTTATGCTGTATTGCTGTAAACCACAATTTTAATTCATTGAGAAATTTTCGCTACGTCAAAGTCCTTGTAAATCAAGAAAATCTTGAAAAATGAAGGCGCTGACTGGATGCGAGTGGCTTTTGACTACTGACACTGATTGTTATCTTAATACTATTTAAAAATAGATACTTTCTGTTTGACTCATTTTTATACTAAAATAATTATTGTTAATTGATAGATACGAGTATTGGGATTCAGTTTGGTAGAAATAATAGCTTATAGAAAATATTAAAATAAGTTTTCCTAGTATTTCGGGGGGGGGGGGCCATGGCCCCTTCCCTGAAACCGCCCCTGAGTTTAACTGTAAGTATGCACAGAGTGGCGCACGAAATGATCCAATATTTGCTTTGCCAATAATTGTTTAGGTTAGTTATTGTCTATGTGTTTTATGTCAGCAGAAGTGACTGCATTTCATGAAGATTAGTTCCTTCCCTTGCCGAAAGCTCTGTTTACTTGTGTATCGTTCCAAGATTGCTGACAAAGGAAGACTAACAGTAGAACAACGTGTTACGTTGCGTTGGGTTTTTAATGAAACGAAAATTGCGGTGGTTACACAAAGAGGATTTCGTGCACATTTTCAAACTTGGTGATCGCCCTCATTTAAAACAATACGTAGACTTTACGATAATAGTGATGGTTCAGTATTTGAGAGAAAGCGTGACTGGCCTGCCCAGGACTTGTACATATAATAGTATACGAGGACTCGTATGTAGTCCTGGGCCTACCCATGTTTGTTCTCCAAAGAATGTCGAAGCTGTCAGAGCAGCGTTGCTGAGGAACCCGGGCAAATCAACAAGAAAAGCAGCACCACAACTTGAGATTTGTAGAGGATATGTGCAGAGAATTTTAAAAAGTGATTTGCATTTTTATATCCGTACAAAATAACAGTGGTGCCTAAATTAACGGTGGACAACAAATATCAAAGACTGTCATTCGCTGAATGGACTGTTCAAAAATCAAGACGTATTGTACAATAATATTTGGTTTTCAGATGAGGCACATTTTTACCTAGACGGGGTTGTTAATAAACAAACTATAGGCTACGTTTCTGGGCTTCCAAGAATCTATATGAGCTTTATGAAAAGATGCATCATGCTTCAAGAATTACGGTATAGGGCGCTATCTCACGTAATGGTGAAATAAAACCATTATTTTTTGAACAGGCAGTGAACAGTGAAAGTTATCTCAACATGCTGCGTAATAATTTAGTTCCTCAGCTTCATGCAAAAGGGTTTCAATTAGAAAACGAGTGGTTCTTGGAGAATGGAGCCAGACCAAACACAGCTACTGTTGTTAAAGACTTTCTGGATAAAACTTTGAACGCAATCTCATTTTAAACCGATTTCCTAAGTTTTACATGTAGATATAACACGCCCCCAACAGCCCGGATTTGAATTCGTGTGATTTAATGTAGGCTAAGTACAATTGAATGGTTATTGTAATAAATTAATTTGTTAATAAATACTTGTTACAATTGTAAAAAATAAGTTTAATTGTAATTTATTTATACCCAGATCTCGAAAGAACCACGGATAAACGTTACAATACTCCACAATAAAAACTCTACACTCGTTTTAAAATTAAGGTTTGTGAATTCCCTGAAAATGTAGTACAAAATAAATTCCGTGGATCAGTGATTAGGGTGATACGCTGCAAAGCGGAGGTCCAGGGTTTAATCATTACAAGCCAAAATCTGGAAAATTATTACAAGTTCAAATCCACCGTTACTTGACCCAAAGGAGTCGCTAATAACAAAGATGTTGATAATATAAACCAGTGTTTTCAAAAAGAGGCTCACGAAATACGGGGAAAAATTACAAATAGTTATTGTGTCCTATAGTTATTTATTTAAAAAGAGACACAAAATTATACATTACTTTCACAACTTTTCCAATTCAATTAACGCAAAACTTGGGCTTATTGGAATTAACCAATTTTTGAATTTATTTTTAAAGCACACAAAACGATGTAATTTTCCGGTGCCAAACGATCTCTTGATTTGAGTTTCAAATTCACCATTACGGAAAATCCTTGTTCACAGTTGTAGGATGTGGCAAATGGTTTCAAAATTTTCAACGCTACTGTGAACAGTTCTGGGTATTCCTTTTAAATGTTGTTGTTTAGGTAATCATCTGAAAGGCTGGTTTGAACCTCTAAAAGCTTTACTAAGTTAAGCGAGGAGTGAGGTGGTTTACAATTGCCTTCCTCATTGAGTGGAAAAGTATGCTTATCAGCATGCCCGGCCCTCCGAAAAGCATCTACTTTACACCCTGCACATGACACCGTCACTTCAATTACCACAGGGTCAAGCTGTATATTGAAATTAACAAAAATGTCTCAGAGGAGATAACTCTGATTAGTGTCTTTTACACCTCTACCTCTTATGTTCTTAAATGCTTCGGTCGTATTATTGGGTGACCATGGGATAAGAATAGAACTATTTTTTTGTATCCTGGAAATAACAGATCCGAGTACAAATAATTTTACACTCCACCTGCCTGTTATGGGTAATCCTTTTTAATACTTAATCCAAACTTTGTCGGCACAAGCGTTATTAAAAGTTAATTACATTTCTGATGACTTGATGGATCTATCAAGACAGTTTATCATGAAGACGAACATTAGCTCAGCATTTTGTACAGCTTGGACATTTAACTGATTGACTACCCACAAATATCCACTCATGTCCTTAAGTAAAAAATTACAACTATTGTAGATTTTCAAATTTTTTTTTAACATAATTCAGTGGGGATCAGCAAAATACTCAACCTAAAAAGGGGGTCGCGGTGTCTGTAAGGTTGAGAACCACTGATATAGTTACTTGAGTTACGAGTTTGCCTTTGTTTGCAACGAGGGGTAAAGTGCGCACGCTTGACTGCTTTAATTTCAGTACAACAAACACAACAACTTATACTACACCCAGAGCATATACAGTATATCGCGGAACCTTTTGTAGGTTAACTGTACGAATATAACTGTTTGTTACCGTAAACAGAAATGTTAGTCACTCGAAAACGTGGGCAGACTATTCACAGAGCTGAACGAAATCTAATATACAGTGTAATAATGTTGTGAAGTTGAAGGTAAACAAAAATGCCTTTCTCTCCCTCTTAACAAAAAGCCACGAGTGGCTAACTACTGTGATGTTTCTCTTTCCACAATTCGAAAAATAAAGAAGGAATTTAAACTCGTGAAGAAGCTATTCCTCAACAGTTTTGAGCCAGTTTCAACCTGGTAAAACAGGAAGCGGTTAGGTAGATACTAGTGAGACTGATAGTGCAGACGCAGGTGACAGTGATAGTAAAGAAGACGATTAATTCGTAATAAAATTTGTTCCAATGGAATAAGGTAGCTGGTAATTACAGTAAATCAAACATTTCTAGTCATGTAATTAAGCTGGGGTCCGATGCAACCGGGTGTCAGATGAGCAGGGCTCAAACTTATCAAGTTTTAATTGGTTGTCATACATAAAAAAGTAATTAAGCTAAAGGCAATATTACAGGTCACAATTATTTCTTATAAGGTTTATGAAGAAAACATTTTCTCAAAATAAACCACAGCTTAGAAACTGCACGGTAGTAAAATGCACAAGTAGTATCTCACTGTTATGGTTGGCAGCACTGTCAAATTTTCTTTTCCCCTCCTCACAGCCCATCCATACGCAAAAGGCAATCTCGTGACTTCAGTATCTATATAAACTAATAAAAAAAAGTTATAAATTAAATATAAGTTACATACTAGCATTAACGGGTGTAAGATGTCCGGCTGAACCTGTGGCTGAAGAATTCGATGCCGTCGTTGAATTATTAGAAGAAATCTGTTGAGCATGCACACTATGGTGTCCATGGTGATGTGTGTTACTGTGATGGCCACTATGGTGATGATTATGATGGAACTGTTGGGAATGGTGATGTTGATGATGATGGAATACGTTGATTTGTTGTCGATGGTGATAAGATGCCACAAGAGGATGGCTTATATTTCCCCCACCACTGTTCGAATAATAATTACCCCCAGTATTACTTCCCCCAGTCCCTTGGCTTCTTCCCCCACCACCACCACTCTGATTGTTGACGTAACCCTCCAGACTGACTAATATTTGTCAATTAATTTTTATCAATTATTACGTCAGATTTTTTCAATATTATTATTGATGACATTATCAAATCATTTTTTCATTTGATCAATTTTCCTTCTTGAGAAAATCTTTGAAAATTTTTGATTAATTTTTATATTTTCATCTTCAAATTTTTTTTCAAATTCTGTAGTTACAATTTTTTTAAAACTGCAACAAATATACGGAAACGGTTTTAAGTTTACCTAATAATAATTCTTTTTAAAATTCGGAACTCATTATTTTCTTCTACTAATAGTCAAGTATGGAATTCAATTACTCCAAATTACCAGAAAACGTTTGAATTGAATATAAAATACACAGCCCCGAAAAGTTTTCAGTAGAATAAAATAAAATTTAAAAAAATTCAATTAAGTTTTTAAGAAGGTAGTCAAGTCAATATTTTTTCACAATTAATACGTTAAAGTTTTCTGAATTAAAACATTTAAAACTGTTAAAGTGCTGTAACTGAATGGTAATAAAAAAAACTCTTTAATTCGCATATTTTAGCTAAAACACTACGGAAATTCGTGGTTTTGGATAGTAGATTCCAGGAAAAGACAGGAAAAAACTCAGGTAAAGAAACTTGAGAAGAGAAGGAAAAAATAGCCTATGGGTATAGAAGGGTTGAGAGAATCGACCACAGAATTCATGAAAAATCCTTTGTATTTTATTTTTATTAGCTTACTAAAATGTTTAGAATTTTTTCAACATAACGGTATACTAATTTTAATCAGGTAAGGTACGTTATTTCAATTTTCTTTCACAGTAATTGGAATTTCAGCAAGGAACTCTACTGTCTAATTAATTACACCAGGTACGCAACCTCAACCTTGCTGGTGAATTAAGGTTATGTTTATAGGATAATGAACTGTAACTTAATCGACAGTGATACAGGTGGCAACCGTATAATGGAAGCGTGTGTAGGACATTAGTTCTATTCTGTAGGAGTTATTAAATTTCATTATTCGTTGGTTTTCAATTTCGACAAATGCATTACTACCGTTTTCACTTGTAAAATAACCGAACTATATACTTGTAACAATTATTCTGCTTCTTGTAAGTATGTTCGTACCGAGAAAGTAAAAGAAATTAGTGAAAATTCGAGTGGCACCGTGATAATAGAGGAGTACCCAAAAAAATTAATTAACCTAATAAAATTAACACGGACAGGTACATTTTCACAGTTTTAAGAGATTTTCATAACTTTATGTATAAATAAAATGCCTATAACAGGCAGGAGGAGTGTTAAATTATTTTCACTCGATCTACAAGTTCCAAGAGTACAAAAAATAGTTCTTTTCTTATTACATGGTCACCCAATAATATGACTGAAGCATTAAAGAACAGAAGAGGCAGAGGTGTAAAGGACAGTAATCAGAGTTACCTCCTCTAAGACCTCTGAATATTATTATACAACCAGACCCTGTGGTGAATGAAGCGAAATTGTCATTTACCGGGTGTAAAGTAGGACCCGGCATGCTGATAAGCATACTTTTCACTCAATGAGGAAATCAATGGTAAACTATCTCACTCCTCGTTTTACTCAGTAAAGCCTCTAGAGAGTTTCAAACCAGCCTTTCGGCTGATGACCTAAACAACATAAATAAAAACAGGTGTTATACAGGGTGCTGGTTTGTCCCCAAAATTATTTAACTGTGTACTGGAGTTAGTTGTCAGGGAATAGAAATAATGGGATCAACATAGTATTGGGGTCAACATACTGCTTAGCACACGTAAATAACACGACATCGGCAGAAATGAAAAAAGTGGCGAAAAGTACGGCAGAGAAATTAAGGAAACAAGCTAAGAAAGCAGGGAAAAATTTTCAAATACATTAAGTTCTCGATTTAGTGTAGGTACAAAAGTCTGGTCGGTCACTAAGGTTAAATTGAAGCGACATCACACCCTTTAAAAAAAGAATGGTGGATTTTGTGTATTCGTTTTCGTATGTATTTTGTGTAAAGTTTTCCTATGTATTTCATTAGGACATAACAATAGAACATTAATCATAAAATAATTACAGACATGTTACTGAATAAAGACGGAAATATTATCAACAATCTATTATCCATTCTTAATGAATTTAACTCATACTTTGTGAAAAAATGCCATAAGGTCTGTGGGCGAAATTTTTATTTTTTTCAAATGAGTGACGTTAAATCCGAGACACAGTAACTGTAAGACCACTAAATCGAGGACCTACTATATTAAAATTTTGACTTGACTACACCATATAATTAAATTTAAAAAATTTAATAAAAATTGAATACAGTATTACATTACATAAAATTGTGTTTATGTTCTCATCAAATTGAAATGTAATTAAAAAAAAACAGTAGTACTACTACTACTACTAAAAATTAAAATTATATACGAAGTGATCATAAAATACGGTGAATGGTTTTACTACGAATGAACTGCAGACACTACGTCCATTTGAAGTAACAAACTCAATACCCTGGTTCTTTGAGATATCAGTACAAGTTTGAACAAGTTGCTACTTGTCAGTCGGATTCCACAGCCGGAAGAGTGAGGTCATGTTTACCGTGTCTGTCATGCATCACGGATTTCGAATATCGCGTTAACATTAATTTTGTTTTAAGTTCCAAAAAAGTGTTGTAGAAGCTCATGAAATGTTAAAATTAGTGTATGGTGATAATATGATAACTCGGAAGACTGTAAACAAGTTGTATAAGCGATTTAAACACAGAAATGAGTCTATTGAAGAAGAGGAATGGTCGGGATATCCTTCGACCTCAAAAACAGACGAAAACATGCGAAAAGTGGTAAAACTGGTTCGTTCAACCATCTGATTGACTATTCAAGAGCTTGCTGAAGAACTGAACATCTCGTACGAGTCCGAACAAAGCATTTTTATCGATAATTTGCAAATGAGATGAGCGAGTGCGAAATTCGTTCCCCGACTTTTGACGCCCTTGCCACATCTCACGTTTTGATCCAGAGTTTTCGGTTAAAAATAGATTCCTGACTGTCTACATCCGCCTTAATCTCAAGATTTAGCACTAAGCGACTTCTGGCCCTTCCCAAAAAAAAACTGTGCTGAAAGAAAAACATTTTGACACGATTCCCGACATTGAGAGGGCCTCGACAGAGCAGCTAAAGGCCCTTCCGAAAGAAGCGTACCAGAAATTCTTCCGATCATGGAATCAACATTCAGATAAGTGCATTGCTAGCGAAGAAGAGTACATCGAAGGATATTAATTAAAATTTGATTTAAGTTTATTACTTTGTTCGTAATAAAATTATTCACCGTATGTTTTGGTCACACCTCGTATAAGTGTAACCATCAAATCAATAATTAAATTCTATAGAGTATCTTAAGTCGTGTACCTAACTAAAAAATCATAACTTATACCTACCCCGAACAAGAAACTTTGCTTACCTTCACAATTAGTTTTTATTAAAATTCAAAAGCCGTCAACAAATACTTTAACATAATTTTATCAGAGAAAACCTAATTTCTACTTTCAGAAATAAAACATCCGTTTCTGAAACTAGAAAATCCTTCCAATTCTCAGAACACTGAAAAATTTTAAAAGAATAAAATATCTTTGAAATCGTCACCGCAGCGAAGTGTTTAGCGCGCTAGCCTACAAAGCGAAGGTGCCGGGTTCGATTTCCGGCTAGGGTTTGAAAATTTTTACACGTTAAAACCCACTGTTCCTACATACGTAACCCACCGTAGTCACTAATAACCAAGCAGTCGTTGCGGCTTAACAAAATTATCGTTATAGGTTTAAAAAAATCCTCAAATTCAATTAATTTTCTTATTGAGTTTTAGTAACAATTCGTACTGTATGGCAACAAATAAACAAAAGCGTCCAAAAATACTTTGCTTTCCAAACATCAGTATAGCAGGCTGAATGTGGTATTATCACAAAATATATAAGTATAAACAGGACTAAAAGTGTTATCTAACTCTGAAATTTTACATAGGAAGTACTAAGGAAATTAAATAAAAAATATGGTGTAAAACACTCACACGACTTTCTCTTGCCAATGTGAATAACAAAATATAATATAACTTTATATTTAATTCTAAATGAAAATCAACCTTTGTAGGACTTACAAAAACGGAAAATCACTAATTGGCATTAAACAAGGCTCTGTAGAAAAAATACTTGAAATAAACGTTGCAGGTTTTTAAATTGACAATAATTTTAGTTATATTTATATATACTGTAACATTGCACAGTGATATTCTACAAATAGTTCAGAGAATAAATTGTGTACTGTATGAAGTGGTTTGTATTGAACAAGGATAATGGATTGCGATGAATTAATTGTTTTTAATAGGCATTCTCAGAAATCGAAACCAGTAGAAACGTTTGTTTTTATTTTTATTTCTTCTACTACGTTCTGGTAAATCGGAAAAATTGTTAGAAGAGTCACGATTGTTTGTGAAACTATCAGACCGATGTATAAAAACAGTTAGTGCCTTTGTAGTAAGTTAGTTGTTACTTGAAATGTGAATGGAAAGTGTTGTTGAGCCGTTTCAAAATGACGTCGTTACGGGACCAGTTCAAAATTACATAAATAGTGCTTGTGTCTAAGCTACGGGTAGTAGCAACTGATTGTGAAGAGGTAAATCAATTATTTTGATGGTTGAGTGACAGCGCCTTAATTATAGTTAAGTTTAGTTTAAGCTTAAGTTTTGTAATTAAATTAATTGAATTAATATAATGGTATTTATTAAAAGTTTATTAATTGTGTCAACAAATAATTGTTACAAGGTTAAGGAAAGTTTATTTGTTATTTATTATACCGAGATCCTAAACGAACCTAGGCTTATATGTTATAAACAGTAATTTAGTCGCAAAATGCATATTTAGGCCACAACCTTAAAAAATCCAGTTTTTACCGATTTTGATAAGAAAAATACAGAAAATCACCAATTGACGCTTTAGTAAGCAGAGTAAAAAAAATTTTTGAAATAAAAATGGTAGATTTTTTAATTTTCTACTACTTTGATTTGTACTTTTTCCCCTAAACTGCATATTACGACCACAATCTTAAAAAAAAACCCATTTGTTATACAAGAGCACAGCTCCATCACAAATTTCAGTAGACACTACTCTATATTGCAGTAGTACATACGACGATTTATATAAACAAAAATTATATTCCTTTCTAGAAGTCTACGAGGGTATAAAAAGAGTTAGCTCGTTTTATCGGTCAGTTAAGTGATTTCAGTCAGTTCAAGTTGTCACACGGTAATTAGTGTGTTTATAATGAACGTTAAAGAAAAGGTCTGCGTGATGTACACATTGTATTTGGTTGTAGGTACGAGGTAATTGTTAAATGTAAAATTATAGCTACTATTACTTAAGTTAGTTAAAGTTTTAAGTTTAATGAAGTCAGTTTATTATTTATTATACCTAGATACCGAACGAACCTAGGTTTAGGTGTTACAACACATACATTTCCCAGATTTCTAAAATCAAATCCCATTGTTTTTGGCTATATTATTACCATATCCAGGGGAAAATAATTCAAACACTACAAATTTTTTAAATAAATTAAAATATACTAAACAAAAGACTAGACGGGAAAACTCAACTAGTGTATGAAAGATAGAAGGAAAAATTTTTAATAAGAATATGAAGACTTCATTGTAAACTAAAACCTAAACTTATTAACCGAGCCACCCGCTATAAAATCTTTATGCATTATTATAAATAATAAAATATAAAAGTTATAAAAAATTAGATTACTTTTTAAGTTATACGACGAAATCCTTTCCCAACATAATTTTCTTTCTCTTCTGTCCCAAGATGGAAAAGGGCAGTCATTACTTTTATTTTTGCTATTGGAATAAAAGAGAAATCCACAATATTTAATAATAACAATAAAAGGAAAATTGTATGGCCGTTCGTACAAGACGCTACTGAATTCGGACTAAACCCTTTTAGTAACTTAAATCAGTAAATAGTGACTAGAGACAGCATCTCGCACATGAAACTACCGGTAAATGAATAGGAACAATAGCTTAAAATATTAATTCGGTTTCTCTGACTATAACAAAATGTGAATAATAAAATAACAAACAAATTTTAAAAAAACTTTCGTATGATTACATCTTACTTATTTTTATTGTAAAAAATCTGGTGCGAGACACTCACACGACTTTTTCTTGCCAACGTAAATAACGAAAAATATAACCTAATTTTAATCATGAAAATCATAAGTTGACGATAAAACTAGGCTCTTTAGAAAAAATGTTGGAAATAAAAGTTGTAGGTTTTTTATTTCCTACAACTTTGATTATATACATTCTATGTAAAGTGGATATACTAACATAGCGATCTTAAAGAAACCCCATTTTTTACCAATTTTAATGAATAAAATACAGAAATTCTCGAATTGACTAAAGTAACCGTTGTAGAAAAATATCCCTGAAAAAGTGTAAAGTGTTTTTTTTTAATTTTCTACAACTTTAGTTATTTACACTTTTGCCCTTAAATGCGTATTTAGGCCGGAATCTTAAAGAAACCATTTTTTCCACGAGAGCACAACCCCCCCCCCCCACTTACAAAATAAAAAATAAAAGTGTGTCAACGTATAAAGAAACACAGATCAGCGACACAGGTAAAATCTGGTGCGGGAATTTCAACGTACAAGCCGCATAATATATCTTGTAAAGCATAAAAAAATGTAGCAAATGATATGATTTACGAAAAAATCGCAAAAAGTGAAAAATCACACGATTAACTACAACTGATTTTGATGAGAATGTTTGTTTCGGGTCCCCTAAATATACCTAACTCAGATTCGAAGTTTCAACGTTGTATGATTTTCCCTTCTTGAGATATTTTGTTAACACTAAGAAACACAGACCAATCGCGTACGCCCGTTGAAAACTCGATTTCGAAAAATCGACATGAAAATAATACTTCCCTTCTCTATACGTTCATAAAGATCAAGAAAAAGTATTAACTGACTTAATGTCTCAATTGACTATTAATTCTCATGTTTATTGGACAATTCCACTAATCCGTTGTATTAGATAAACCGGCAATACCTGTAGGCCTTTCCCATTTATACCGAATTACCGGGAGTCTATAGTACTTCCCAAAATACAGACAAGTGTTTAAGAAATTAAAACAGAGCGGAAATGTTTCTATGAATTAACAGAAAGTAGAAAAATCTGGTGTGAAATCCTCACATGACTTTCTCTTGCCAATATAAATAATGTAAAAAAATATCCTACGTTTAATCATTCGTAAACAAGTTATAGGCTATGAAAAAACATAACCTAATTTTAATTATGGGTGAATGATGCAAAATGAAAAACAACCTCTGTAGGAGTTAAAACATACAGAAAATCAATAATTCACGCTAAACTAAGGTCTGCATAAAACAAATTTTTAAAATAAAATTTGAAATTTTTGACATAATTTTTGTTGTAGGTTGTTTAATTTTCGATAACTTTGATTATATACCCTTTTATCGTAAAATGCATACTCAGGTCGAAATCTTAAAAAACCGATTTTAATCAGTAAAATTCAGAATTTCTCTAATTGACGCTAAACTAACCGTTGTAGAAAAATAACTAAAAAATAAATGTAGATTTTTAAATATTCTATAACTTTAATTATACGTATCGCACGAATAAACTACTACTTACGGTTGACCGATTCTGATGAGAATGTTTGTGTCGGGTTCCCTAAAAATACCTAACTTAGATTCGAAGTTCCAACTTTTGTCCTAAAATGCCTATTAGGCCGCAATCTTAAAGAAACCATTTTTTTACCAAGAGAGCACAACCCCCAAGATTTTCAACGTAAAAGCCGCTTACTATATCTTGTAAAGCAAAAAAAATATGTAGTAAATGAGACAATTAAAAAATGTCTCCTTTTTGAAAAAATCGCAAAAAAGTGAAAAATCGCACGAATAAACTACTACTTACGGTTGACCGATTCTGATGAGAATGTTTGTGTCGAGTCCCCTAAAAATACCTAACTTAGATTCGAAGTTCCAACTTTGTATGATATTCCGTGCTTGAGATATTTTGTTCACAGGAAACACAAAGACCAATTGGTAAAAACAATTTTTGGATACAGGGGGCCTGAAAACAGTATTTGGGTGAAAATTTGATTTCGAAAAATTGTCATGAAAATAAAACTTTCCTTCCCTTTTGTATTAATATAGGACAAGAGAAAGTAAACAGTACAATAAGAAAACTAAACAAAACGAAACCCGTGTCTTTCATTTTGTGTCTTGAGTTCTATAACATATTGTAGTACGAGTGGAGCCGCCGTAGAAAGCACTTATTAGTCAAAATATGAATATACATTGCAAAATTAAATTTTATTTCCCTTTATTAAAAGCCACAAGACTTTTGCAAGAAAAAAACCAAGTGTAATAAAGAAAATCTAGCTTCATTTTTTATTATTATTTCTCTTCTTTCATTTTTATTCCCATCTTTATTCCACTTCTCTTTCCCAATTGGCATTTTTATAAACTTCATTCCCCTTTTTTTATTTAGTCAGCCATGTTAGCTGTTTTATACAAGTAGCGTAATAAAGTTTTGATTACAAATAGGCGTCAATTATAATACTGTAGCCTAACCTAGTCACTTAAAACTTTATTATTCTCTTTGTATTTTAAATTTTTATTGTTTTTTTTTATTTTTTACATTAAAAATACGATATGTAATCATACAAAAATAATTTTTAAAATTTCTTTCCTTTATTAAATTCTGCACATTTTTTAAGATTCCGATAGAATTACATTAATTATTGCGTTCTCTCGGCCTATATTATGAACAATAAAGAAAAGTTATATTTTCATGTCAAATTTTTAATTCGACTTTTCACCGGAAACATACGTTTTCAGGTCCTTGGAACCCCTCCCAACAAAAAAAAAACCATTTACTTACCGACTGATCTATGTGCGAACAAAAAATTCAAAACCGGTAAAACATACAAAGTAAAAATTAAAATTTATCAACCGAAAGTAGTAGTTTATTCTACGATTTTTACTATTTTGTAATTTTCTCAAGAATTATATACTACATTCTTTGTGATTTACAAGATAGGGTTAGTGGCTTGTACGTTGAAAATCTTGAGAGTAGTGCTCCGTGCTAAAAAAAAAGGGTTACTTTAAGATTGCGGCCTTAATACGCATTTAAGAGCAAAACATTTATTATATTTTTAGTGTTTAATCGTTTTTTCACATTTTTTCGATTATCTCAAAAACGGCTGCTACGATTTTGATTAAATACGTCTCATTTGCTACATATTTTGTGATCTAATGACGGGGTAAACGGCATGTCTGGGGAAATTTATGGAGGGTAGTGTCATGGTATAAAAAGGTTACTTAATGATTGTGGCCTTAATATGTATTTCAGAGCAAAAATATATATATAACTAAAAGACTTACAATTTTTAGTTAAAATGTTTTTCTACAGTTTAGTTATGTTTATGTTGAGTTTAGTTTATGGTCAATTAGTTTTTTTCTAAGTTTAAGTCCTACAGTTGATTTTTATTTTTTTCCGTCATTCAATCATGATTAAATATAGCTTTACGGACACCTGTTGTTCATTATTTACATTGGCAAGAGAAAGTCGTAAGAGAGTTTCAGACCAGATTTTTATGAAAATACGAATTTTGTGGGTCGGTCGATAATGTAGATGTCTTGAGATGTATGGATGAAGGCCATTAGTCACAACTGGCAAACCGCGATCCGCTTCCCACGAGCTCTAGAGAATAATATTTTTGTATGCAGATCTTAATTTTGCGTGTTTTGTGAATTTTTTACGTTTAGGCTGAATGTACGTTGAGAGAAACTTGTGATGTCAAACACGACATATACCCAAGTTTCTGTAAAAAGAATTGATGCTCGCGAGACAAGTTTATGGCCGCGATTAAACTAAAAGCAACTCATGACAGCGCCGCGCAACAAAATACAAAAATCGACAGAGTGGCCCATCTGTCGGTTTCCCCAATATTTAAGGCCTCTGCACGGATAGCGACTGTCTCGCCGAATTCCAACCGCCTGTCACTACGTCCTCATGAAGCGCTTGGAGTAAAGATGAACGAAATAGCTTTAATTTTAATTTCTCCATCTTTTGCACGCTAGTTCGTGATAATCTTAGTTTAGAATATGTCTTACGAGTTAATTTACCAGGACTGGATACAAACGCTTCAATAACCTTTTGTTGGTTATCATCATTGCGAATCGATCGTGGACGACCACACTTCGGGGCATTTAATACGCTTCCTGTGTTTTAAAATTTCTTATTTAATTTTCGTAAATGTTGCCGAGTCGGTAACGACACACCTGGATACTTATCACTAAATTATTCCAGTATTTTAGCAGTACTTTATGATGCTTCCACTACAACAGAAGCATATAAACTCGTTGTTCAGTTTTGTTAACATTTTAAAAGTATTATTACGAAGGAAAAAATAGTAACTACACGGAGACGTACCTCACACTAGCCACTGTTACAGACAACTAATGAATGTTGTACGTGATGCTGGCAACATTACACTATTACCAATTTATCAAAATGAAATGTTCCATCTCATAGGAAAACCAACATCTTGGCGCCAACCGGTACAACCATTGTACACGGGCCTGCAGAAGTTTGAAACTGTGGTTACATTTTATTACTTAAACCTATTCGGAATCAACAATTAGTACTATTAAGATTTAACATGATTGTCATACATACATTTTTACAGTTGGGAAGATAGGTCTAAGTAAAAAGTTGGCCGGACCGTGGCAGCTCATAAAAATTTTAAACAGACCTTGATGACTGTGAGTCGTACGCGAGTGATAATAAAAAGCTACCTTCCGCTCGATGTTCTACCATCGGAAGGACTCAACCCCATTCACCAGTACCCGTCAACAGGATACGATAACAATATCGGTATGTATCTTCGTCGTCAGATTATGAAAAGTCTTTCTTAACGTTCGAGTATGAAGTACAACCCGAATTTTGCTATTTTACCTAGATGACGGTGTAGGCCTATGCAAATGACGATTTAATGCCGATAGATATCCTTCAAGTTGATTCCTTTACTTACGTTTATAACTTTTGTGTGAATTATAATAATGTTATCACTTTATTAATAAGTTACTTGGTTATGGTCGTCCAATGTTACAATTGACTTCAAACGGTAGCGCATGTTCATATTTTGAAAAGTACATAGAACTTTTATCAAGATTTACTCGATATGTAATCAACAATACTTATGGGACTTGGATGAAACTGTTGAATTTTTTTTCTAAAATCTGATTTTATTTACAATCAGTGTAAAAACAAAAACTATAAGTAAATAATAAAAGAGTGTTCACATGACGAAGACAATACCCAATGGTATTGCTTCCAAAAGAAAAACAAAATTATTTATAATTTTTGAAAACATTAAATTTAGATAAAAGATGAATAACAGTATTTCACTGAGTCAGATGATGTGAAATACTTGAAAATGCACTTAGATCGACGCCAAACCTACCTGGGTTGATATGATAACTGGTCCAAACATATTTGGAATACACGCAAAAGACTAGGATTGAAGCTGAAAGATTTGTATTGGATGATGAACAACGTTCACAGCTGTCATTAGAGAGAAAGCTCCTACTGTACTAAGTCATATTGAAACCGCTGTGGACTTATGGGTTACCGCTTTGTGGATCAGCTGCGAAATCGAATCTTGCTATCATCCAACGATTTCAGTCAAAAGATTTACGGATTATAACAAATGCTCAAATGGTATGTGACAAATGATGCGATGCATAAGAACATACATGTCAACACCGTAAAAGAAGAAATTACGCAGCTAAGTTCTAAATATCAAGAAAAATTAGCAGCCACCCAAATTCTTTAGCGCTTAATTTACTTGATAATAGCGAAGACTTAACACGACTAAAAAGAATAAGATTGCTTGACCTTCCGTTTAGATTTACCGATTAACCTACATTGTAAATAATTAAAGTCCATATTAATCTCTATCAACATCATATTCTTCCTCTACGCATTCTACTATCATCGCTATTGAAATTAATGATTGAAAATACTATTACGTCTAGTTTACGGATGCAGCGACAGATAAGCTGTTTAAAATGAATATATTTATAATTTTTGAAACTGTTTACCGCCCATCTGAAGTTTCGGGACGAGCGTTGTGATCGTATTAAATGCATCAAATTTTTTAACTTAATTATTCTCGTTTCATAATGCACCCCGAAGAAACTATTTCAAGATACTAAATAATGGAATTTTCATTATTGAGTATCATGATAATCTTTTTTATTGTACGGGAAAATATGGATAATCATAAAAATAAAATTCAGGATAAAGTTTAATGTTAAAAAAGAACACTTTTAAACGGTAAATGTCAAGAAGCTCGTGTGAATTACCAACGAAAAGAGGGTGAACCGAACGGTCTTTTCTAAAACGATTGTTAAAGTTAAATAAATTTCCGTAACTACGGAAACAAAATATAACATTTTGTTTCCGTAACTACAGAAACAATTTTACAATTATAAATATATTTTTATTTGAATAAGTTTGTGTGTAGAAGTAACAAGATTACAACACAGTTCATACTTTAGATACGTAAATTCCGGTACCAGCCGCTTAATGTCAGATAGACAAGTCTCTACTCTACGAAAACCATCGACACTAACAGATATCTAACTGAGTAGTTGCTGCGATAAGTGACTATTCAATTTGATATCTGTGGTATAATTGTCGGGAAGAACATTTAGAGTTTAACGTAAATGTTTTAGGTAAATCCCGATACCTGCCACTTAATATCAGATAGACAAGTCTCTACTCTACGTAAACAATCGACACTTAACAGATATCAAACTGAGTAGTTGCTGCAATAATTGACTATTCAATTTGATATCTGTGGTATAATAGTCGGGAAGAAAATTTAGAGCTTAGTGTGTTATTTCTGCTAGAAAAGGAACACTTCCATATTTGATTGATTAAAACTTGTGGTTATTTTTACTTGACTTGAAAAAAACCAAGGAAAACGGTAGTTTTCGGTTGTATTATCGCAAATACATATTACCATCCACCTATACTGTCGACTAAGATATGTAATCGAAACTTTATCTATGTTGTCGCAGATAAAAAAACCTCATTACATGCAGTATTCGTAACCGAATAAGTTGTTAATTGTAATCAGGAAATGTCAAAATATCTCAAAAAAACTGTGGGTCGTAGAGCATTTGTAACGCGATTTTGAAAAAAGCAGAGCTTTTGATTTGAGGTGACTTAAACGATAATGTCACAGAACCAGAGACCAAAAGAGTTAGGCAAAGTGTTACTTTTTTGACACCGAATTCGTTTAGTAATTTAGGAGCTATCCGGCACCACCCTGAGATGATTTGAGTAAATTGTAATTAAGAGAAGGTACTTAGAAATAACTAGAAAACAGGTCGTAGACCACTTGACTAGACTAGGAAATGGTCGTAGAACATTTATAATGAATTTTGATTTTCTTTTGGATTTACGTCCGACTTTTATGCAGTTTCTGCTAATGGAGACGGTGAGGAGGGTTATACATGAAGGTGAGTAATGAAAAAATGCCAGACCTGACCGGGAATCGAACCCGGGACCCCGGCGTAGAAGCCAGTTGCGCTAACCACTACGCCAACGAGCTGGCCCATATATTTTTAAAAAATCAGAGCAAAAAGTTACTTCCAGCTCTACGTTATCAGAACTACACATCCCCATTCTCTGTACTGTTAACAAGGTACAATAGCGGAAATATGGTTTTAACTTTGTCATTGTACATTTTAAACGTTCAGTAAATGGTCAGTATGTTATTTCTGCTACGACAGAATCGGTTGCAAGCATCAATTTGTATTAGACATTATAATACTGCGATGAAACCTTTATACCTGTACGCAAGTGAGTGCCTTAGAATGACCGGGAAGACTGGTTTAAAGAAAGCAGAGAAATTTGAGAGAAAGATCCTCAGCAAGATAATGAGCCCGAAGATAGTAAATAGACAATATAGATTACGAGGGCGAGAAGTAATATACAAGGAAAATAATGGATTAATGGAAACGATTAGAACGAAAAGACTAAAATTTTACGGACACCTGTATCGAATGGATGACAAACGGTTCACAAAAAATATTTTTAAGACATTAAATAATAGACCGAAGATGTCGGATAAATGGTTTAAAGAAGTTAGAAAGGATATTGAGAAAACCGGAACCAACTGATAAATTTAATGAACCAAACAAAATTCAGACAACTAATTACGGACTTTAAGGGTATTCACGAAGAGCAAAAACAGAACACCAGTTTGACTGAAGAAAGGAGAAAAACGTACAGTGAGCGAATACTGAGAATATGGGCTGCAAAAAGAGCTTCCAGAAACGTCTAAAGTCACCTCACGTGGTCTAAAATTGGCACTACACAAGGGGAAAATTAGTTGATGAAAAATGGTGTACATCTTAAGTTAATAATCACAATCAATAGAAAAAATACTGACTCATTTAGTTATTCGTACAAGAGGTGATAAGTATGATGTTACCAGAATTTTTCTAGACGGTAAAGTTGAGCGTAAACGCAAACCTGGATGAATAAAATACATAAACGAAAAATATTAGGGAGATGACGAACGTGAAAGGGTACACTCTTTTGAGGGTAGTTCAGGAAAGAAAGCGATTAACTAGAAATGTAGCTAATCTTCCTTGATGGAGCCACTCTAAGAAGAAAACGAATGTACCCTTCTCCAATTACCAGTTACAAGAAATAAAATAAACACAAAATAAATTTAAGACAAATATTTAAATTTTAACCAAACTAAATAGACATTTAAATTAGCAATTAACATAAATGCAAACACCAAATTACAATGATATATGCAACACGTAAACATTGAATCTAATGCAACACCAAAAAACATCAAAATGCAACACCAAATAAGTGCCATGTGATTTTAATGGGTGGATGACATATAATCGTGCATGCAATATAGGCTAGCCGAAACATTATCCATAACTTACGTCAAACATTTAACTCCTTTTAATTCACGCACTTCATTCAAATAACCTGATGTATTTTTTATTAAATAACTAGCGAACCCGTATTCGTTTCGCTTCGTCAACTAAAAATGTTGTACCTACAGCTAAATAAATAGCGGATTTATCCTCGGCTTCACACGAGTGATAAGCTATAAAACAAGGTTTCATTAAGTTACTTTGTTTCTGCTGAAAATAGTATTTTTTCCCAATTGAAAGCCTCATAACATTTTCATCGGTTAAAATGCTAACAATATTAACAAAACCTCCTCATATACAATATTTGTTTTCACAACAAATGTTTTAGTTATTTGGGTCTAGGAATTCACTGGTGAAGGTTCAATTCGATAACGTTAACCGTTATGGAGATACTTAATTTTTTTTATTTTTCGGTAGGATTTTCCGAGAAAAGCTAATACTAGGGAATAATCTGGCATTTTTCATTTGTATGTCACTTTACAATGAAGCCAAGATTAAACATTATAATACTGTAATAAAAGCTGTATGTCTGCACGCGAGTGAGTGCCTTAGAATGACCAGGAAGGCTAGTCTAACAGAAGTAGAAAAAGATCCTCCGCAAGCTACTGTTCGAAGATAACAGACGGACAATAAAGGTTATGAGGACGAGAAGAACTGTACAAGGATAATAAAAGATCAAGGAAACTATTAGAAAAACAAGACTAAATCTTTACGGACACGTGTATAGAATGGATGACAAACGGTTGACAAAACAAATTTTTAAGAACACTAAACAACAGACCTAAGGTATCGTATAAATTGTTTAAAGAAATCAAAAAAGAAATTGAGGAAACTGGAATAAACCGAGAAAACTTAATGAACCGAATCAAATTCAGATAATAAATTACGGACTTTAAGACTTCCATGAAGCGCAAAAACAGAACACCGGGTGGACGGGGAAAAGGAGAAAAGCCTACAGTGAGCGAATGACTGACTATGTGGGCTGCAAAAAGGGCTTCCACAAATCTCAAGTCACTTCACGTGGTCTAAAATTGGCTCTAAACGAAAAAATCATTTTAAATAATTAGTTACTCATGAGTCAAGGCTTATGTAGGCTTCATTAATCAATAAAATGAAAAATATTAACGACAAAATCGGAAAATAATCAGAATTGGTCAACAGGGTCTTCTCGGAGGCAGAAAAAGTAAGATCTGACAGGAAGAGAAAGTACTCTTATACAATGCTGCAAACGTAAATACTTGTAAAAATGTACAACACCGATGCGGTAAGCATGCAATGTAATTTTTTAACAGCCCTGAAAGCAATATAGTAGATATGAAATCCTAGCCAGTGAAGGTAATTTCCTTAGCAATTTTCTAGAAGAGCGAGTCAATCGTTCCTTTAAATCCTCCAGAATTTCCACGGTTATCACTTATGGTTGACCTGTTCTTTTGCGATCTTGTGCAAACCCAAGCTCACGAAATTTATTTAACAAACGCAAGATTGTCGAGTTATTCGGAACAGTAGATTAGAAAATGTTTACTGAATGTTCTTTTAATCGTTAGTAAGATTTATAAACTAAATTAGTCTTAATTCTTCATGAACGGAATAAGTTTCATATCTATGCTGTAAAATCTTTGTAGAACAATGTGTTTTCCTGGAAAGAAAACTGGGTTTTAAGGCTGAAAATCAACGAAATATTTATCAATCATGTATTTTTTTCTTCACTTTTACTCAGTAATAATGGATGCTGATAAATCCGTCTTTAGTACTAAGTGACTTTACTCTTGGGAATATAAAATTCTATGTAAATATAACTGACTAAAAAAATTATTTGTGCGTTGAATTGCAGAATAAAAGGAGAAATAAATCTACAAAACAAAAATTGTTTAAATAAATATTATGATTAAATTGGACGAACGTAACACACGTTAAGTATTAACGATAATAGGAAACACGGGCTTCCCGTGGCAGCCAGGAATTACTGGTGGGAGGGCTGTCAAATCCAGCTTCTGCATATGAAAATTTCCCGGAATATTTAGATATTTTGGCATAATTTTGATGACTATTAAGACAAATTTTAGTCAAAATATTTTTTGATTTAATTTTTAAATCTCCACGTGCTAAACGACCATACCCATTTAAACCGTATGAGGATATATCCGTAAAACGACCATAGGGAAAGATTTTTTCGGCGGATCATCCGTCAATAGTCTGTAAAGGGTAAAGAAAAACACACACGTTCGTCTTTAAAAAACGACATCGCTGACACGATTGGTGCGAATAAAATACTGGAATAGCACTGATGCACACAAACGAAATTTCAATTATTACAAGCTGTTACCCTTGAATACAGTGTATTCAGGTGACATGTAAGGAGACATGAAATTTACCCATGCGTTATTTCTACCTTTTTAATGTTACGGTTGCGTCCTTTTTGAAACATCCTCCGTTAGTAGAACAGTAACATTAATTTTTAACGATTTAAATATTTACTACATACAAGTAAGGAATCGAAACGTTAATTTAAAATTTTGCAATCCACTTTTTAATAAGTAGTAATTTACAACGATAATAAAATATCTAACTTTCAGATTATCTCATAACACATTCCTTCAATTAGGATCATCCTCTTTGGAATCCTTACAGATTATGGAAATCCAACCAAATTATTACAAAATTTCCCACGAAATCTAACGACATAATATTGAATTTTGAATGCAACATTTATGAACCATAGATATTAATTGATAAAAAAATTCAAAACATAACCTCATCAAGAGAAAATTAACTAAGCGATAAATAAACACTAACTTGCGAAATAATTTCAAGATTATATAATAAAGTAAAACCTCCATAATTATAATAAACCACTTTTTAACAAAAACTTCTAATGAACAGATACCTAATCTACGGTATAGTGACATCTCGTAGTAAAACAAGTGTACAAAGTTCCCTAAATTCCGTTTCTTAAAGAATCGTGAATTGCCGCAAAACTAAACGTTTGATGAGAAAGTATTCAATAGAAAATTGTAGAATTTTTCATCTCGTTTACTAATTCTATATCACTAACAGAGCCGATTTTCAGCAAATTTATTCCTCAGGGACGAAACAGAAAAAATAAAGTATCTACATAAGATAATATATTTTTAAATACATCTTAAATTCAAATGAATATATTTTAACTTCGTTTTTTACAAAAGTTATGGTATTTCTGACCTAAATTATACAATAGAATGTTAATTTAAAACACCTTAATTTTTTAAAGTGTTTCCATTTTTTTGAAGTAAAATTTTTCAAAATCTTATTTTAGTGAGCACGTATCACCCAAATTTTAAGTCTTTCGTAATAGATATTTCGTGAAAGATTTTCGAATTTTAGGTTACAAGAAAATTAGTATTAGATCATAACACATGGAAACAAAACTTACAAATTCGTTAAATGGATCATATTTCGGAAATTTTTGAAACAGAATTTTTGCTTAATAAGAAAGTTAAGTTTGAACCACTTTACAAAATTTGAAATGAATTTAAATTTTGTTGAAAAAACGAGGGTATTGTAAACATAAATAAATCCGCTCAGCATCCGTTCGTGAGTTGGTCTAAACAACGCAAATATTTCACATAATGATAAAATACTTAAATTTATTGGTAGATAAACGACTTAAATTGATAAATCACGTAAAATTTAAAACGAACGGAACTGAATAACAGTACAAAAAATTAAATTTAAACATGAAAGTAAAAATACTGAAACTTATTTGGCAATACGGAATCTAACTTTGCGGTGTAAATGCAAAAATTAACATTTCAAAACATTTTTTTTTTCAATTTTAATTCTTAAGAACAATTACAAGTGTCTCTAACTAGATTTCACATGTAATCCTTCACAGCCATTTAAGCATGCCCTTTCCCTTTATATATATCCTTTTTGAACAAAGTTGCTCAATGAACGTATTCACCATTAATATCCGTTTAAACTCAAATCCGAATTTTTTTGTAAAATAGCTAGAAGTAAATACCATACCACAAACAAAAAGATTATTAAGAAAATTTAGTTGTGATCTAATGAATTAGAAGTAAAAATGAAAATACCTGAATTAAGAGTCAAATCTATAAGTTAAAAATAAAAAATACCTTAAAAATTAAAATAAAACCAATGTATTAAAATGTAATTTAAAAAAAATAAACTAGGTAATCCACAATACAACATAAAAAAATTCTGTAAAAAAATACACCGGGTTTATTTTTCTACAATTACATAACATGGAGGTTCTACGTTATTTACACCTGAATTTTTATGTACTGATAATTACGCGAATTACTTAATTTACGATAAATAAAAATTAACAAAAATTTCATACACAAAAAGCCTAAATCTACAAAAAAACAGGTTATTGGATTTTATTCTAAAAAAATGTTCCTAAGAGTTAATTTGATTAAATATTAAAGCGATAACATTTTCCACAATAAATTTCAATAACTTAACCCTTTTACAAAAATAAAATAACTATCAAAGAATAAAAAACTAAACAAAAAGATATAAACATCCGAATACACCTGACACCAAACCATACTCCCAAAAAAGATTGACAACATAAACACAATTTTTATGAAACACAATAAATACATTTAAATAATATATTGTGCATTATAAATACTAACATATAAAATAAATTAATAAATATAATACCTTCGCAATATTTATAATCTTCACAAGTAATCGTCACGTACAAAACAACTTATTAACGTCCCGTTAAAATTTAAATTACTACAATACTTTAATTTGAATAACCTACTATTGAAATTTCATATTAAAATTCCAAATTAAATTTATACATCTAATATGATTGAGCGAAACTTATTATTATTAAATGATTTAAAAATTACAAATGAACAAAAAAATTCTCTACTAAAATATATATATATATATATATATTTATATATATAATGAAATTTTTTATTAGGAACTTAAAACTATTATTATTATATTATTAATATAATATATCACTATATATTATAAACAAAAAAATCTAAAAACTTTTCCCAAATCATAAAACACCAAACCTTACTATTATGTATTCTATTAATACATAAAAACAAAATATATATTATATTATTTATTTATTTTATAAAATATTCTATTGATTAAAAGATTTATCAAAAATATTATATTTATCAATGAACACTATACGGTATTACAAATTATGTAAAATAAACTAACGTTCCTAAAATTTAATTAATTAATCTAATTTTAATAATTACAGGGAAGATATTTATAATTGCTTATCTAATTAATTTAATAATTAATTAAAAGCTGTGGCATAAATTCAGAAAGAAATAATTAAGATATAAAATTTATTATAATAATTAATTACTTTAGAAGAAAAATTTAAGATTAAGATAAATATATGTGTAATAATTAATTAATTAAAATGAAAACTATACTAATTAATAAATTTTTAATTGATTAATAATAAAAACAGCCGAATTTTATTATTATTAATTTTTAAATGTTATTTTGATCAGTCAATATATTAATAATTTGTCAGTTAAGTTTCGTTACATATTTCGATGAAAAATTAAACTGAATAAATATATTATTATAATGAAATGAAATAAATTTTATTATTAATTTTTTTCGAAAATTTAAATTCTAAAAAGATACGGTGTGTTGATTTTCGTTGTAAATTTTTTGACGATAAAAAATTTCTTGTATCGTTGAAAATGTCGTGATTGAAAAATCGTAATTTGTTGATGATGTTGACGATGATGACGAAAGAATTTCGGAGAGAGAGAGAGAGATAAGAGAGAGAGAAGTGTGTGTGTGAAGAGACAGTGTGTGTAATAAACGGTGGTGGATGAAAGTCGCGTGTCGTTCTTACACGGCCACCGAGCGACTGGCGTTTTAACGTTCGACGATATACACAACGGACCACGCTTGACGTTCATCGTTCAAACGTACGAATAATGCCGAAGTTAACCGAAGTTCATTTAACACAAAATACGTACATAAGAATATACCGGGTGCTACATAAGTTTTAATATACAGAATACACTAGGATCTCGATTTACCGGTCTCGCATTTACCGCGGCTTGGATTTATTTATTCACTCATCTGAGAAAAGAAAAATTTACCCCCTCCTAACATTACTGTTTTACTTTCTCTTGCCTATATGAATATATAGGAAGGAAAGTATTGTTTTCATGTCGATTTTTCGAAATCAAGTTTTCACCGGATATACACGTTTTCAGACCCCCTGGACCCAAAATACATGTTTATAGCGATTGGTCTGTGTGTGTGTGTATACCGAATATCTAAATAACAGAACATCGTACGAACTTGAAACTTGAAACTTAAGTTACATACCACTACCGGACCCGACACGAACATTTTCATCAAAACTGGTCTACCGGAAGTAGTAGTTTATTAGTGTAATTTTTCACTTTTTTGCGATTTTCTCAAAAACTGGTACTACGATTTTTTTAGAAATCGCCTGGTTTATTAACTTTTTTATGCTTTACAAGATAGGGTAGATGCCATGTTTGCTGAAATTCTTGGTGAGGCTGTTTTCATGTAAAAAAATTGTTTTTTTTTGAGATTGCTGCTTTAATGTGCATTTTAGCGCAAAAATGTATATAATAAAAGTTGTAGACAATTTAAAATCATACAACTTTTATTTCAAACATTGTTTGTACAACGCTTAGTTTAGCGGTAATTGGCGATTTTCTGTATTTTTCTTACGAAAACGTGTAAAAAATCGATTTTTTAAAGATTTCAGCTTTAGAATGCATTCTACGACAAAAGTGTATATAATCAAATTTATAGGAAATTAAAAGATCTACAACTTTTATTGAAAGCATTTTCTCTACGGAGCCTAGTTTAGCGTGAATGAGTGATTTTCCGAATTTTGTAGCCAAACTGAGGTTGATTTTCATTTTGCGTCTTTCACTCATGATTAATATTAGGTTATGTTTATTGAGGTTAGTTTTTTGTTTATTTCTAATGTTTTATTACTAATGTTAGGTTTATTGTCAATTATTGCATTGTTAAGAGAAAGTTGTGTGAGTGTTTCACACCAGATTTTTACTTTCTCTTGCCTATATGAATATATAGGAACGAAAGTATTGTTTTCATGTCGATTTTAACAAATCGAGTTTTCACCGGATCTATACGTTTTCAGACCCCCTGAACCCAAAAAACATGTTTTTAGCGATTGGTCTGTGTGTGTGTCTGTGTGTGTGTGTGTGCGTGTGTGTGTGTGTGTGTGTGTGTGTGTGTGTGTGTGTGTGTGTGTGTGTGTGAGAGAGAGAGAACAGAATATCTCAAGAACGGAACATCGTACGATGTTGAAACTTGAAACTTAAGTTACATACCACTACCGGACCCGACACGAACATTTTCATTAAAATCGGTCAACCGGAAGTAGTAGTTTATTCGCGTAATTTTTCACTTTTTTGCGATTTTCTCAAAAACTGGTCCTACGATTTTTTTTTAAATCACCTGGTTTACTCAATTTTTTATTCTCTACAAGATAGGGTAGGCGCCATGTTTGCTGAAATTCTTGGTAAGGCTGTTTTCACGTAAAAACACAGTTTTTTTAATATTACGGCTTTAACATGTATTATAACACGAAAATGTATATAATAAAAAATGTAGAGAATTTAAAATTCTACAACTTTTATTTCAAACATTTTTTTGTATAACGCTTAGTTTAGCAGTAATTAACGATTTTTTGATTTTTTCTCACGAAAACGTGTGAAAAATCGATTTTTTTAAGATTTCGGCCTTAGAATGCATTTTACGACAAAAGTGTATATAATAAATTTTATAGGAAATTAAATTATCTACATATTTTATTTAAAGCATTTTTCACTACAGAGCCTAGTTTAGCGTGAAAGAGTGATTTTCTGTAATTTTAAGCCAAACTGAGTTCGATTTTCATTTTGCGTCTTTCATTCATGATTAAAATAAGGTTATGTTTCTGAGGTTAGTTTTTTGTTTATTTCTAATGTTTTATTACTAATGTTAGGTTTATTGTTAATTATTGCATTGGTAAGAGAAAGTTGTGTGAGTGTTTCACACCAGATTTTTTCTTGTTCGTTTTGATTGAATTATATACTCCTAAATCAATGGATAAATACGGTAGTAACACTTTGTTCTTACATATAGTACATCCCACAGAACCGTACAGCAGGTATAACCAGACTACAGATTAAAAGTCAGTTAAAAGCATGCATAGGACTAATCATGTTTTACTCTACCTGCGCCTTCAGTCAAAACAACCGGCGACAGACCGGAGGTTGTACAATAGGCCTACTGTATGAATTCTCTCTACTGATACTGCCGTATTTTGTATATAGTATATGTTTCAAATAGTACATAGCAAGTTTCATTGCATAAGCAAAGAACATATTTTTGTAACTCGAATGAATCGATCACGATTTTAATACACTTATGTTTTGACGTGTTGCACGGTTCCATTAGGTAGAGTATAGTTCTGCCCAGAGCAGACAGGTGGAGTGTCAAATTCTTTACACCCAATTTGTTCGTTGCAGGGCTAAAATAAATAGTTCTGTTTCTTATCACATGGTCAGCCAATTAAATGACTGAATCATTTAAGGACAGAAGAGGTAGAGGTGTAAAAGACACTAATCAGAGTTATCTCCTCTGAAAGTAATGAATTTCATTATACAGCCAGTCCCTGTGGTGAATGAAGTGAAGGTGCCATTTGCAGAGTGGAAAATATGTGCTTTTCAGAGGGCCCGGCATGCTGATAAGCGTACTTTTCCACTCAGTGAGGAAGGCAATGGTAAACCACCTCACTCCTCGTTTTACTTAGTAAAACCTCTACAGGTTCAAACCAGCCTTTCGGCTGTTGACCTAAACAACAACAAAAGAGTATAGTTATTCACTTCAGTCGTTTCTTTTGGTCAACTAATTATTCACCTGAGCCTATTAAGATAAAAAGAAAAAAGGTGGTGTGACACACTCACACAACTTTCTCTAGCCAATGAAAATAATGAACAATATTACATAACATTAGTAATAAAACATTAGAAATACACAAAAACTAACTAACCTCAAAAACATATTTGCCGGCCGCATTGGCGTACTTGGTAACGTGCTCGCCTCTCATCATGCGGTCTTGGGTTCGAATCTCATTCAGGCACGGCATATTTTCATACGTTACACAAAAAAATCATTTCATCCTTCACCGTCTGCATTAGCAGTAATTGCAGAACAGTCGGACGTTAAACCAAACAAAAAAAAATCCAAAACCAAAACCTTATTTTAATCATGAGTGAATGATACAAAAATAAAAACCAACCTTAGTTTGGCTTAATAATAAGGAAAATTACTCTTTCACGCTAAAACTAATTTTTTACAGATTTTCATGAAAAAAAAACAGAAAGTCACTAATTATCACTAAACAAAGCGTTATACAAAAAAATCTTTCAAATTAAAATTGTAGATTTTTAAATTTTCTAAAACTCTGATTATAAATTTTTGCCCTAAAATGCAGTTTAAGGCTGCAATCTTAAAAAACCATTTTTTCTGCGAGAGAACAGCCTCCCTAATAATTTCAGCAGACATAGCGCCTACCCTTCCTAGTAGAGGATAACAAATGTAGTATATGCGGCGATTTTTCAAAAATCGTAGGAGCCGTTTTTGAGAAAATCGCAAATAAGAGAAAAATTACACGACTTAACTACGGTTGACAGATTTTGATGAAAATGTAAGTGTCGGGTCCTCTAGTAGTAGACCTACCCAACTTTTTGAAGTCTCAACTTCGTACAATGTTTCGTTCTTAAAATATTTTGTTCACACACGCCAATCGCTAAAAACATGTTTCTTGGATTCATATGGTCTGAAAACTGATAATTTTTGTACAAAAAGTTTTTTAGAGTATAAAAAAAATTTCTTTTGGTCAACTGGTAATTATTCTCCTGAGCCTATTATGACAAAAAAAAAAGCTGGTGTGAAACACTCACACAACTTTCTCTTTCCAATGCAAATCATGAACAATATTACATAACATTAGCAATAAAACATTAGAAATACACAAAAACTAACTAACCTCAAAAAATATAACCTTATTTTAATCAAGAGTGAATGATGCAAAATGATAATCAACCTTAGTTGGGCTTACTAATACGGAAGACAATACTGTACTGCAGGGCAATTTTTCGCCATTGCTCGATTGTTTATCAACGAATTTTCAAAGATAAGATGTCATTTCATACAAAACAAAATTCTTAAAAAATTCAATATAAGAACAATTTTGATAAAATTAATAATTTCCAAGGTATTAAAGATTAAAAAACTAAGATAGCAGCCGCCAATTTCAAATTTTAGTAGCTGACATTTTCAATTTTTTTAATTTTTTATAATATAACGCTGACCTTGGATCTGTCAAATTTCATTAAAATAAATTGACCCGTTTCTAAAATATAATTTATTTCATAAAAAACACAAAATGGCGGCCAGAAGGAAAACGAAGAGAAATAGGACTTATGTCCACATGAACTTTTTTGCTTATTTTGATATCCTGAATCAGTCCATGAAGTTCGGAGAACACGTCCCGGAACACCCGGTATGACAAGTTAGAATATATAATAAGTAATCGTAAAAATAATAATTTTAAATAATATGCACTACATAACATGACAATTTAAAAGTGTTTAGGATAAATCTTATCGTGTACACTGACCAACTTAATAATTTTTGTACATTAAAGAGTTCGAATATTAATTTTATATAAATGCATTGTATATTTTTACGGCTCACTTATTTTTACTTTCTCTTGCCTATATGATTATATAGGAAGGAAAGTATTCTTTTCATGTCGATTTTTCGAAATCGAGTTTTCACCGGATCTATACGTTTTCAGACCCCCTGAACCCAAAAAACATGTTTTTAGCGATTGGTCTGTGTGTGTGTGTGTCTGTGAGTGTGTGTGTGTGTGTGTGTGTGTGTGTGTGTGTGTGTGTGTGTGTGTGTGTGTACAAAATATCTCAAGAACGGAACATCGTACGAACTTGAAACTTGAAACTTAAGTTACATACCACTACCGGACCCGACACGAACATTTTCATCAAAATTGGTCAACCGGAAGTAGTAGTTTATTCGTATAATTTTTCACTTTTTTGCGATTTTCTCAAAAACTGGTCCTACGATTTTTTTTAAAATCGCCTGGTTTACTACATTTTTTATGCTCTACAAGATAGGGTAGGCGCCATGTTTGCTGAAATTCTGCGTGAGGCTGTTTTTACGTAAAAACATTTTCTTTTTAAGATTGCGGCTTTAATATGCATTTTAGCGCAAAACGTTATATAATAAAAGTTGTAGAGAATGTAAAATTCTACAACTTTTATTTCAAACATTTTTTTGTGTAACGCTTAGTTTAGTGGTAATTTGCGATTTTCTGTTTTTTCTCACGAAAACGTGTGAAAAATTGGTTTTTTTAAGATTTCGGCCTTAGAATGCATTTTACGACAAAAGTGTATATAATAAAATTTATAGGAAATTAAAAGACCTACACCTTTTATTTAAAGCATTTTTCTCCACAGAGCCTAGTTGAGCGTGAAAGATTGATTTTCCGTATTTTTAGGCCAAACTGAGGTTGATTTTCATTTTGCGTCTTTCACTCATGATTAAAATAAGGTTATGTTTTTGAGGTTAGTTTTTTGTTTATTTCTAATGTTTTATTACTGATATTAGGTTTATTGTTAATTATTTGCACTGGCAAGAGAAAATTGTGTGAGTGTTTCACACCAGATTTTTATATATGTACTCGTACATATAGTTCATTAGGGTTTTTGATTGTTTTTTTTAGATTTATTATTAAAAGAATTGTTTTTTCTTCTTTGCATATTTTTAAAGCACTATGTATATGTTCAGTTAATTCGAATTGTTAAATTCTTAATAGCAAAATTAAGTTGTTAGCTCACTTATTTTTATATTTATGTACGTTAGTTCATTAGGGTTTTTTTAGATTTATTATATCATAATTTTTTCTCTTTCTTTATTTAGGAAATTCACAATCTGTTGGAAACAATCAGTGAATGTGATAACACAAAATTTGGAAAAAATTAACATGGTAAATAAACGTAAGTGGAGACACAGTCCAGTGACAGAACTCCGACGTAAATAGATAAGTGTAGCATTAAGTGCAGCAGTTAGAACACTGTAATGGGTAGTCAATTACGTTAATTAATGAGATCCCGGCTCCATCGACGTTTAAGTCGTCTTATTGGATTGTTTGGGAGAGTCTGCGTAGCCAGATTTGAGATCAATGGGTTATGGTGGTTCACGAGTTTCTTCCTAAATTTTGTATAGTTTTAAGAAAACGTCATTTATTTAGGATACGTTTAGGTCTGAGTGTAGCGTTTTATTGGTTACATAATAGGGGGCGTTAACTATTATCCGTAAAAGCTTTGATTGAAAACGCTAAAATTTTGCTAATACCGATGGTTTTCCACAGCAGTAAAGCTGACTGGCATAGCCCCATATTGGTTGAAGGTAGGAGCTGTAAATGGTTAATTTAGATGTAGTTGGTAACTTGGATTTGCGTGAAAGAAGTCTGTACAACTGTTCGAACCTGTCCTGGAGTGCCTTTCTCGTTTTATCCACGTGTACATTCCACGTGAGCCTCTTATCTAGATATAAACCTAGATAACGGATAGACTCAGAAGTGTGAATATAAAAGTTTTTTTGTTTCCATGTTCTTAAAGCCCTACATACTACGTTTAGTTAATTCGATTTTTTAGATTGCTATTTTTAGAAAAAGAATAATTTATTTTGAATTATCATGGTTTTAAGCCCAAACCTAATATCTTATCTCAGTTGTACAGTCTAATTAATAAAAGAAGAGAACAACTACCCTAGGGCATGGCTTTTATTCATAGTTGGGTAGATCAATTTCTTCCACCTCGTACACAATGAATTGTAAAAGCATTAGTCTATAGTTTCAAGACGGAATGTGCATGTATGAGTTACTTTTGTAAAAAAATATAGAAATAAAGTTTAATTATTATTATTATTATTATTATTATTATTATTATATGTAATTAACAAAAAAAACAGATAAAACATAATTATTTGAGAGAATAAATTGAACATAATTTTTATATACCTACATTTTTAAACACATTATTTGAAGTTTAACTGATACGAAATTATTTTTTCTAAATAGGAATAATAAAAATAACAACATAAAATTTCATTGTACAAAGAAAGCTATATTTGTTTTATATTTACTTATTTATTTAAAACGCATCAACAATAGGTCATTAGAGACTACAACTACATAACTACTTAATAAAACATTGATTAAAAAAAAGTTATCAAAACTTTACATAAAATATCAGATACTGGGTAATCATTAAGAATAATTGAACATTCTTAAATGTTTCAATTGAAAGTGAAAACAAAATAATTAACAAAAAATAAACATTACGCACGAAATAACTAAAAACTACACAAAAAAGAAAAAACAATTTCATAGAAACAGAACATAACAAAAAAAAAAAAAAAATTAAACAAAGGAAAACACAAACACAACGTTTTAAAAATGTCAACACTGTATATAAAAAAATCGGTTGTGGTGTAGTCATCAGCCGAAAAGCTGGTGTGAACCTCTAGACCTTTTACTAAATAAAACGAGAAGTGGTTTACCTTTGCTTTCCTCACTAAGTTGAAAAGTATGCTTATCAGGATGCCATGTCCTCAGAATAGCACATATTTTCCACCCGGCATATGCCACCTTCACTTCATTCACGACAGAATCTGGGTGTATAATGAACTTAATTACTTTCAGAAGAGACAACTCTGGCTAATTTGTTCTACACCTCCATCTCTTCTGTTCCTAAATTATTCAATCAAGTATCGGATATATATTTAATTGACTAACTATATGTTCAGAAACAGAACTATTTTTTGTAGCCTTGGAACTAACAGATTGAGTGAAAATAATTTAACATTTTCACCTGTCTGTGGGATAAACAAATGTCCAATTTAAAATTCTATGACGTTAAAAATTTTCAAAAACTTGTTATGAACAAGTTATTACAATATCGGGGGAGGCAGTTGAACCCGGTTTTTTATAGATTGATTTCAGCGGATATTAAAAATCCATTAAAATTATAATATTGTTTTTCTAGCAGAAATTGTTTGTATTTAATTTTATAACTGCGTAATGAAAAATCGTTTAAATGATTAGTATAGAGATTTATTTCTCTCACGAATAAAGTGTAATTTTTGTTATAATTTTTTAAATTTACAATAAATAAAAAGTACTGTATAAAAAATGTTGGTTTTTTTATAAATGTTCTACAACTTTTATTATAGACATTTTTGCCTTAAAATACATATTACTGCCGCAATCTTAAAAAACCCATTTTTTGTACGAGAGCACAGCCTCGCCAAGAATTTCAGGAGTCGTTTTTAAAAAATCGCGAAAAAGTGAAAAATTACACGAATAAACTACTACTTCCGGTTGACCGATTTAGATGAAAATGTTCGTGTCGGGTCCTCTAGTAGTATCTAGCTAAAGTTTCAAGTTTCAACTTCGCACAATGTTCCATTCTTGAGATATTTTGTTCACACACCCACACACAAGCAGACCCATCGCTAAAAACATGTTTTTTCTTTTTGGTTCACGGGGTCTGAAAACGTGTATACCCGGTGAAAACTTGATTTCGAAAAATCGACATGAAAACAATACTCTCCTTCCTATATATTCGTATAGGCAAGAGAAAGTAAAAAACTTTTACGTACTTTTATTAAAACAATTGTTTTTCTACGACGCTTAGTTTAGCGCCAATTAGTGGTTTTCTGTATTGCTGTCATCAAAATCGGCAAAAATTAGATTTTTATAATATTGCGGCCTTAGTAAGCATTTTATGACAAAATGTATAAGCCGATAATAAAAGTTGTAGAATCTGCAACTTATATTTATAAGTATTTTTCTCTACAAAGCCTAGTTTAGAGACAATTAATGATTTCCCACAATTTTAAGGCAAACAGAGGTTTATTTTCATTTTGCGTCTACCCACTCATAATTAAAATTAGGTTGTTTTTCATTTTACATTATTACTCATGATTAAAAATAGGTAATATTGTTCATTTTTTAAATAGGTATAAGAAAATCGTGTGAGTGTTTCAAACCAGATTTTTAAAAAATATATGAGTCGTTTTTTAAAAATTGCGGAAAAGTAAAAAATTACACGAATTAACTACTACTTCCAGTTGACCGATTTTGATTAAAAACATGTTTTTTGAGTTCAGGGGGTCTGAAAACGTGTACATCAGGTGAAAAACTCGATTTCGAAAAATCGACATGCTAACAATTCTTTCCTTCCCATATACTAAGGGAAAGAAAAAAAACTGCTTCACTGATTTTCATACGCTAATTACTGATTTTCTTTTAGTACGCTATCAGTTGTTTTACTTTCTCTTGGATGTATGAATATATAAGAAGGAAAGTATTGTTTTCATGTCGATTTTTCACCGGATCTACACGTTTTCAAACCCTCTGACCCAAAATCATGTTTTTAGCGATTGGTCTGTGTGTGTGTGTGTGTGTGTGTGTGTGAACAGAATATGACTTACATACCACTAGGGGACCCGACACGAACGTTTTCAACAAAATGGATCTACCGGAAGTAGTAGTTTATTCCTGTCATTTTTCACTTTTTTGTGATTTTCTCAAAAACGGCTCCTACGATTTTTTTAAAAATCGGTTGATTTACTAATTTTTTTATGCTCTACGAGATAGGATAGGCGCCATGTCAGCTGAAATTCTTGGAAAGGCTGTTTTCTCGTAAAAACATTTTTTTTAAAGATTGCAGCTTTAATATGCATTTTAGCGCAATATAAAATAATATAATATAATATCAAAATATTATATAATATAAAAAATGTAGAGAATTATGAAATCTACAACTTTTATTTCGAACATTTCCTTGTATAACGCTTAGTTTAGCGGTAATTACCGGTTTTCTGGGTTGTTTTTACGAAAACGTAAAAAATTGATTTTTTAAAGATTTCAGCTTTAGTATGCATTTTACGACAAAAGTGTATATGATCAAATTTATAGGAAATTAAAAGATCTACAATCTTAAATTAAATCATTTTTCTCAACAGAACCTAGTTTAGCGTGAAAGAGTGGTTTTTCGTATTTTTAAGCCAAAATGAGGTTGATTTTCATTTTGCGTTTTTTACTCATGATTAAACGTTTTCTTAAACATTTTTATTTATTCGTGTCTGTACAATGAAATAAAATTACAAATGTGTTAAAGGTGACAATGATACAAATAATGACATGAACGACATGGAAGCAGACCACCCAGGATGGAGCTTCTTGGATTTTGTTTTACTAATGGAATTCTGAATCAGTGTATATTAGTTATATTAGTCACCTTAATTTATTTTTTATTAGAGTAACAACAAATCTCTATTCCAAGTTCTCTTTAGCCTTCTGGGAGGGTTGTCCGGTAAACTAACTGCGCTAATCGTCTTAATTAGGTCGTTTTTATGTCTAGATAATTTTCTTTGAAAACGGTGATAGTATTGTTTTATTGTGTAGGGCAAAGCAGAAATTTTTTTCAAAAAAAAAACTTTTTTTGAGCCATGATTTTTTCAAAAGCCAATAGTAGACCCAATTATAGCCAAAAAATCTGGAAAATTTACAGAAACTGCTTCATGTATACAGGGCGTTCTGAAAAAAGGTCCAAGAATTCAGGGCGTGATTCCCCACAACAAAGGAAGACAAAAGTACAAATTAACATAGGTCCGAAAATCATTAGTTACCGAGTTATACAGTCAAAATTTCAGTTACCCCGTTGAAACGAAGCCCTACAGATATTTGTTGGGCGTTAAATTAGGCATAAGTTTTACTGTATCGTACGTAAAATGAACAGAAAAATTAAACACAACAGGTTCACACCTGTAGCTGCAGTAATTTTTAAGATATCTGATGAAATACGCAAAACTTAATCCCGAAAAAACATTTCTTTTAGGTTTGAAGCAGATGAACTTTGTTAAATGGATAAAAACGCAAGAAATTCTTATACAAAACTTGTAGAGAATTTAATTCTGAAGAGAATGATGTAAAATAAGTCAATAATAGAGAAACGTAATTTTTAAAAAAATTATTTTTTAATTAGGCTAAATAAAAAAAAACGCATGAAAAAAAATCTGTTAAACTCTCTACTAACTTAATTAATGTAATACTTAAAAGAAAACACTTGCATTAAAATAAATTAATGAGTTACTTACTGTTTATTTTTATCAAGTAAACATTAACAGCCATAAATTATCAGGCATCAAAAAAGTAACAGTTGCCATAAAAAATAGCCACGTCACAATAGATGTTCAAAATGTTTACCCTCGTTCAAAATACAAGCATCCAGCCGTTTTTTTAAATTGCGTTTGTTTATTATTGACTTATTTTACATCATTCGTTTCAAAGTTAAATTCTCTACAAGTTTTGTATAAGAATTTCTTGTGTTTATTATCCATTTAACAAAGTTCATCTGCTTCAAACCTAAAAGAAACTTGTTTTTCGGGACCAAGTTTTGCGTGTTTCATCAGATATCTTAAAAATTATTGCAGCTACAGTCCTGAAACCTGTTTTGTTCAATTTTTCTGTTCATTTTACATACGATACGGTAAAATTTATGCCTAATTTAACGACCAACAAATATCTGTAGGGCTTCGTTTCAACGGGTAACTGAAATTCTGGCGAAATCTTTCACCCTTTATAACTCGGTAACTAATGATTTTCGGACCTATGTTAATTTGAACTATTTTTCTTCTTTTGTTGTGGGGAATCACGCTCTGAATTCTTGGAACCTTTTTTCAGAATGCCCTGTATATAAAACGAAGTATGAGTTCATTTACAAAATAAGATTTTGTCTAAAAAAATATGTATGGTTTTGTGATTAATACTGACCATCTCACCCTAGTATTAGGGTGTAATGGTCATACACCTAAGAAATAGATGGCCAGCCCACAAATACTCTAAAAACCAAGGAGGAATTGTACTAAAAGAGTGAATAATTTGTTTCCATATTTTTATTGAACTTTTTATACATTTACTACAAATAAACTTAATATATGTAATAACTAATAGCTTGATTGGGTGACGACTTCATACCCCGTAAATCTAGCTGAATTACTTGTAAAAGCGTCAACTGAAATTGGGTCTGGATTGAATTAAACCATATCTTACGGGATAAAGAAAAACAAATTTTAAGGAGTGGCCAACTGTCCCAAAGAATGTCTCTTAAACGTCAGGGAGAGATGACCATAGCCCATCAAGAAACATCGCGGACGAGAACGCAAACAGAAAGAACGTGGTGCGTGCATTAGATCTAAATAGCCCTGAACAGCATGTTACCGTAATGAAATACGGTTTAATTTACTTAAAAATGGAAATTGACTGACCTACGATATAATTTTAAGGTATACTACAAACTAAAACCGTGAAAAATGGTCACTTTTTGTTTAAATAAAGAGACGAAACAAGTAGGACACAACACTAACAACAAAGACAGATTACTGACTATCTTCTATTTTAGTAGACTGTTTATCCCTGTTTTACCCTATAATACTGTGACACTTATCGCTAAGGTCCGTTTCGGGATCTAGGTTATTAATAATTAATACACTAAAGTTTAAAATTATAAATATTTATTACACTAAACGATTTACAAAATAAATAATAAACTAATTATAACAAAGTAATACAATAAATAAATTAATAATTTACTTAAAATAAATAATAAACAATAAATAATTTAATAATTTACTTAGCACTACTTACAACCAATTTTATAGTCTACACATACAAAATGAAACTGAATACACAAAAACTGAATTTAATACAGATACACAATAACTTTTCAAAATACACACACAAATAAAGACAGTATAACAATCGTTGACCAACACAATGCTCGGAACGCCCCTACACTACGCCCGTACTTACTCGTCAAAGATCAAACGAATACTAACTCCTGACCGCGCTCGGGGGTCTCTTTTATAGTGAATCAAAAGAACCTTCCCGAAAAATACCGAACTTCGATACAAATAGTAAGGCACAAAAAAACCCTTTATAAATGAGTGCTAGAAAAATCTATTGTAAAACCAGTCAACTATTGCAAATAGAAAACGTAAACAACCGGCCCCTTCATAAATAGTTGTACAACAATACCCGACCTTTTATCATACACAACAGCGCAGTTATTTCAAACAACTTTCATGAATAGGCATACTTTTATTGTCACTATTGTCCTATTGTCACTTATTGTTACTATTTCACTCTATTATCCTCTCTTTAGTATTTTCATGAATGAAATTTTAGAAATTACGCGAACAATGTCTTCTTCGATATTGTCACAATACGTACGGAACGTTCAGGTCACTGTGAATAATCTCGTTTCGTTATTCTTTAAAATGTTGGGTTTTATCTTGTTTTAGTACAATATTTGGGAACGAAGAAATTTTTTTCAAAAGTAATCGAAGTCATATAATATTCTATGTAACTACTGTAATTTAATGACCGTTAAAGCCCATTGTTGTTTTTATAAAACATTTTTCCATGGTTACACCCAAATACTGTAAACATGATTTTTAACACTTTTAATGGTTATGGATGTCTTGTAAAAAAAATTATTTTTCTTTCTAGCTTAAGGAAAATGTGGGATTTAAACGGTTAAACAATTTAAAGTATTCCGCATTTATTTTATTTACAAGTAACACAACCATGTTACTTGTAAATAAAATAAAACTTTTCTTTTGAAAAGTTAAGTTTTGCAAGAATTAGCGACAATACTCTAGACTTTAAGTACTATTTTTCTTTTTAGCTTAAGGAAAATCCGGGATATAAATGTTTAAAATATTTAAAGTATTCCGCATTTATTTTATTTACAAGTAACACAACCATGTTCCTTGCAAATAAAATAAAATTTTTCTTCTGAAAAGTTAAGTTTTGCAAGAATTAGCGACAATATTTTAGATTTTAAGTACTATTTTTCTTTTTAGCTTAAGGAAAATGTGGGATATAAATGTTTAAACTATTTAAAGTATTCCGCATTCATTTTATTTACAAGTAACACAAGCATGTTCCTTGCAAATAAAATAAAAATTTTCTTTTGAAAAGTTAAGTTTTGCAAGAGTTAGCGACAATATTCTAGATTTTAAGTACTTGTTTAAACTGACACTGTCACATCCTTCAACAGAAATATCCTATTTGTATTAAAAAAAAGAAACTACAAAAATAAGTACCTTAATTATGAAAACATTTTTTTGAAAATTGGGGGTGTGTTATTACCAAGTAATAAATAAACGCTCATTTTGCCGAGTTTTAAAATATAAATCAAAATAGGCCTAATAGTTACAGATTAAAAAAAAATTATAAAGTGTATTGTTGAAACTATAGTATTTACTAAGCTAAATAAAAACAAAGAATTGATCATGTATAAATTTCTTGCGTAATTACCCATAAAATCTCTATGATTAATTTTTATCGCTAAAATGCCGCACCCGCGGGCAGTTTATCGTTTTGGCATCAACCGTTGCAGAAAAATTAAAAAAGAAACATTCTGCTTTGAGGCTCTCAAGTACTTACGACTCGCTACCGTACAATGATACTGGAACAGCTAGAGTCTTGTAAAACTTCAACTGGGTTACTTTCTGAACTCTTTTACCCAGTGACTGTGCTATTACACCGCATAGGGTTTATACCGAAAATGATTCAGTTTATCGGTCATGTCTGCATTTTTAGCGTAGGTTAAATTATATCCAAGGTATTTAAAATGCTGTACCAGCTCTATCAGGCATCCATTGATAACTATTTTTGTTAATATAGGATTTTCCCCCAGAAACCTATCGATTTTATCTTTGCAACGGACATATCAAATTACACTTTTAACGGTACTCAGTCAAATTGCTAACCCTCTTTTGCAAATCATCTTCAGACTTAGCTATCAGAACCTGATCGTCTGCAAATAATAGTGTATTTAAAAGAGTTTCCTTTTCCTACTTCAATGCCCTTAGAACTGTTTGCCATACCCGAAGAGCGTCATCAATGTATACATTAAAAATCTGGTGTGAAATATTCACACAACTTTCTCTGGCCAATGCAAGTAATGAACAATATAACCTAATATTAGCCTACTAATAAAACCTTAGAAATAAACAAAAAACAACCTAATTTTAATGTTGCAAAATGGATGATACGAAATAAAAATCAACCTCAGTTTAGCCTAATAATACGAAAAATCACTCTTTGACGCTAAACTAGGCTCTGTAGAGAAAAATGTTCTAAATAAAATTTGCAGATCTTGTAATTCTCTATAAATTTGATTACATAAACTTTTGTCGTAAAATGCATCCTAAGGCTGAAATCTTAAAAAAACATTTTTTTACACATTTTCATGAAAAATAAAAACAGAAAATTACTAATTACCGCTAAACTAAGCGTTATACAAATAAATGATTGAAATAAAAGTTGTAGGTTTTTTAAATTTTCTACAACTTTTGTTGTATACATTTTTGCGCTAAATGCATATTAAAGCCGCAATCTTAAAAAAAGATTTTTTTCTACGAGAGGAAAATATAGCCTCCCCAAGAATTTCAGCAGACATAGCGCTCCCTATCTTGTGGAGTATAAAAAACATAGTAAATGAGGCGATTTTTAAAAAAATACTAGGAGCCGTTTTTGAGAAAATCGCAAATATGTGAAAAATTACACGAATAAACTACTACTTCCGGTTAACCAATTTTTATAAAAATGTTCGTGAAGGGTCCGCCCTAGTGGTATCTAACTTTAGTTTCAAGTTTCAACTTCGCACATGTTCCGTTCTTGAGATATTTTGTTTACACACACTCACACACACCAATCGCTATAAACACGTTTTTTAGGTTCAGGGGGTCCGAAAACGTGTAGATCCGATGAAAACTCGTTTCAAAAATTCGACAAAAAAAACAATAGATTACTTCCTATATATTTATATGGGCAAGAAAAAGTAAAAAGAAGCGGAAATAAATTACACCGTAGTCTTTCACCTAAATTTATTAAAATCTGCTCTCTTCGAGTTCCGGTTTTCAAAGAAATTAAAGTAATTGTTAATCGTGTAAATAAATATTTGTTATAAGTTTAAGATTAGTCTGTTTATTATGTACTACACCCAGATCCCGAACGGACCTAGGCTTCGGTGTTATGGTATGAATGACTGAGTGGTAACGTTTTTGCAAGCACCAATACTGAGTTGGTGTCTACCAATAGAAAATCTAAGTAATGTTTACAAGATATTTTATCCGCCATGCAACCGGAACATCCTTCCTGGAAACAGAAGAATGAGGAAAAGTATTTGGTGCCTTAAAACTGGAACTTCTATAACAACTCTTCATTTATTCGTGGTAAGAAAATATTAACAAACTAATGAAAATCAATGCTATTTCCCTATGGTTCAAATTCCGTGGGACATCCGGTATATCATACTTAACGTAATTACGTCTAATAATATCCTGAGACTTATCTCTAAGGTCTGGTTTGGAATCTGGGTAAATTGAACAATTATCACACTACGGTTTAAAATTCAAATATTTATTACAACTAAAAATTACAATTACATTGTGTCCAAAATCTAAAATTAAGTTACAGTTAAATTGCTTATAAATAACAAACTAATTATAATTAAATAATAACGATAAATAACTTAATCAATTTACTAAAGACTACTGCAAAAGATACATTTGGGTTCGAATCCCATTCAGGCACGGCATTTTTTCATACGTTACAAAAAAATCATTTCATCATTCACCGTCTGCATTAGCAGTAATTGTAGAACAGTCGGACGTTAAACCAAAAAAAAAAGATACAGAAATAACGTTAAACAATACTCAGTAGTTCACAGAAATGCTGACCTTTTTTAACGCTCTGTTCGGAGTTCGCTTCCTATATCACACAAAAATCGAAACTAACTGAATCTAAATAAATCGCATCGGTTATATAGATAAATCTACGCAGATTTCGAGAAAGACAGAGATTTTCGATATAATAATAAATATACAAAATCCTTCTGAAGGCTTCTAGATGAATCTTAACACAACTGTAAACAAATTAGGATTGAATAGAAGGTGTTACAAAAAAGCCAATTATCTCAATAGGTACAAAGTCTACTAGTTACTGACTACAAACATTGACAGATTAGGAAAAGTTTCTTAAAACACTACGTTTGAAGAGAAGCGTTATACGGGAGTGAAACGTGGGTGACAGGGACTGTAGAAAGGAAGAGTACAGAAGCTTTTAAAATGCGGTGTTACAGGAAACTCTTTTATAATAACCGAACAACAATAGGCAAGCCTACCTGACTATACAAGGCCCTTTATAACTATTTCTTGGAAAGGTATTTATCACTCTTATTATTTACGTTAACATTTTTAAAATTTCGGTCCTCCTCGAAAATTCTCGAACGCACGTTCCCTTTAGATATTCTCACAATAATATTCACAAACAAACCCTTATACAACTTAACCCTATACAAACCCGTTGATGTATATTTAACTACTGGATTGCTTGCTGTGTGTCGGATCGAATGGTAAAACCACCGGTCTGGCTGTTCCCGCATCACATCATAGTACGCTTTCAGCTTTGGTCGAAAACAGGTCCATTTTAAAACAGTAGCGGCATCCACGTATTTTGCTATTTCGTTGTATTTATTTAACAAACGGACTGTTTTTACACCTCCAATATTTTTATTCATTGTTTACTTGTTCTTTTTGTTGAATTTAGATCATGCCTACGTACTGCGTAGCTTTTAATTGTCCTAGTGAAGACTACAAAGTCTACTAGTTACTGACTACAAACATTGACAGATTAGGAAAAAGTTTCTTAAAACACTACGTTTTACGAAGCTTCTAAAATGCGGTGTTATAGGAAAATGTTAAAGATTAGCTGGGTGGACGAAATAAGTAATTTAGGGGTTGTTAGACGAGTGGACGAGAGAAGAAGTATATGGAAACATCTTATCAGAAAAAGAGATAGGCTAGTGGGGAATATCTTAAGACATCCAGGTCTATCAATAACCGAGGGTAATATTGAGGGAATGAATTTAGGGGGAGGCAAAGGTTAGAATATATAAAGCAAATTACAAAAGATGTAGGATGTTACAGGTTTGAAATATGAAACGACTTGCGCAAGATAGAACAGCTTGGAGAACTCCATCAAACCAATCGAGAGACTAATGACATAAAGGGAGTGTATTTAGTTACTTTCAATTTTAATTACGTTTTGTTTTGAAATATAACAAAAAACTTCTTTTTTTTGTAAAAGTGTAAAAGCCTATTTTTATAGTATATTCTTAACTGATTAAATAGTGACATGAACACAGAATATTGCAATACCGTAAAAAGATACATATAGTACGAGTATTGCAATACCACAATATCACAATTAAAATATACATCTGACGTGCTGTAAAGATTTTAGTTAGTGTATTTAATATAGTTAAATAAAAACTTGTTTAACAATTAATTAATAATGAGTATTTTTTAATCTGTGCATTAATAGAATTTAACATTAATTTTACCAAAATATATTTGGCTAAGACATTAAGGAGATGAAACGTAGCTATTCAAATAAGACAGGTACTTGGTTGTCGTACAGACGGCACCAATCCTATGATGGAGTGGGGGTACGTTTCCAACGCACACCGAGCGATCCAGTAGTTAATATACATCAATCTACAAACCTCGTACATAGAATGTATCTTGACTATACTTACAATCGTGTCAAACTTAGTTGTTGCTTAATATTGTATTTTTATTTATATAACACATAATTTGCATATAACACTGACATAAAAATAAATAGGTACAATGAATCTTTTCATAAATCGATTTGCTGTTGTTTAGGTCATCAGCCGAAAGGCTGGTTTGAACCTGTAGAGGTTTTACTAAGTAAAACAAGGAGTGAGGTGGTTTACCATGCCTTCCTCACTGAGTGGAAAAGTACGCTTACCAGCATGCCGGGCCCTTTGAAAAGCACATGTTCCACTCTGCAAATGACACCTTCACTTCATTCACCACAGGGTCTGGCTGTATAATGAAATTCATTACTTTCAGAGGAGATATCTCTGATTAGTATCTTTTACACCTCTACCTCTTCTGTTCTTAAATGATTCAGTCATTTAATTGGCTGACCATGTGATAAGTAACAGAACTATTTATTTTAGCCCTGCAACGAACAGATTGAATGTTAATAATTTGACACTCCACCTGTCTGTTATGGGCGAAAAAAATCGATTTATGAATGTTTATTTTTATCGTAATTTTTTCGAAGAAAAAGGTTCCTAGTTCAAATCCTAATAAAAGTAGTTACTTTTATAAGGATCTGAATACTAGACAGTGTAGTTTTATTAAAATGTCACGGTGCAATAAAAAAATTCGTAAATCGAGATTTTTGTAACATCGAAGTTCTTTACATCGAGGTTCGACTGGTTGCTATACTTTAGTCGTAAAATCCATAGTAAGGCCGCAACCTTAAAAAATTCCATTTTCTACCTATTTAAATGATCAAAATAAATAGAAAATCACTAATTGACGCTGAACGTTGTGCGGTAGAAAAAAATTGAAATAAAAGTTGTAGCTGTTTTAAATTCCGACAACTTTAATAACACACACTTTTGCTTTAAAATTACGATAGCAATTTTTTTTAAAATCAATTTCACCACGAAAGAACAGCCCCTAAGAATTTTAGCAAACTTGGCGCTTACCCTACCATGTACAAAAATTTAGTAAATGAGGCGATTTTTAAAAACAAATCGTACGGGTAGTTTTTGAGAAATTCCCAAAAAGTAAAAAAATCGCACAAATAAACTACTATTAAAGGAGAAATATATTAAATATAAATACGGAAGCATCAAAAGAGCTGACAAATTCTAGTATCTGGGAGAATGGATACAACCGAATGGACTGGATAAGGTTGCCAACAAGAAAAGAGTTAAGAAACTAAAGAGAGCTTATGGGATCACACAGAACATCTATAACAAACGCAACATTTCCCACAGAGCGAAAATACAACATTACTATGCGGTAATCAAACCTGAAAAGTTAGGAAAACAAGGGCGAAATTTTACGGACATCTCAACAGAATGGATACATTTAAATGGGATTAAGACAACAACTGGATGGTTTAAAGAAGAGGAGAGACCTCGAAGAAATAGGAATACAGAAGAATGCTATTTAGGACAGAGACACATTTGGAAAGGCCGCAGACGATTTTAAAGTTTTTAAAAGCAGAAACACTGATTCTGAGAAATCAGCAGCATATAAGAGGTCAGACGAAAGAAAGACGATGATGAGCGAAAGGATGAAGAGGTTCTGGGAACAAAGGAAGAGGGAACAGAACATTATGCAAAAAGTTCAACGCGGTCCAAAGAAGTCCAAAACGTAAAAAAAATAAATAATAAAACTACTATTTGCGGTGGAATATTGTGATGAAAATATTCGTGTACTCTAGTGGTACGTAACTGAAGTTCTAAATTACCTTCGTACGATTCCATTCTTCAGATGTTTGCTCACATATCACACAGACCAATCGGGAAAAAAACATATTTCTTGGGTTCACAGGATATGACAAAGTGTAATTCCGGTGAAAACTCGATTTCGAAAAATTGACCTAAAAACAATACATCCCTTCTTTACATAGGGCAAGAGAAAGTAAAAGATAGAATTGCAAAATTTTAAAATTGTATCATTTATGTGATTAGTACCATTCAAGTTAATAATTAAATATTTTAAAATGGTACATTTACTTTTGGGGCACCGAGTAGATGAAGTACACAAACTACGTAATAGACATCTGTTACAATGCGCCTGCTCCTAAGGTTTGTGAAGTCGGAACAAGGGTAGTGTCACTTATGCTAAAGCGCCGCCTACAACTGTCACCCCCTCTACAAAACGCGAGTCAACATCTACAAAATACAAAATTATGAGAGTATTTTATAAGGAGGGGGCGCACTCCACAGCGCCCCCTCATTATAAACCCCCCCGCCAAACGAATCTATCGACAACCCCTTTAATTCTCAACTAACTACTGATATTCAAAAACAGTTAAAAATATATGTTTAAAATATATCTATTATGCGTGTGTTTAAAGTTCAAATAGATTACTACTATCGGTTTCATTATTATATACAACAGAGTTTGAACCCTTGCATCTCTAAAACGACGATTCGGATTTCAACATACTTTACCATTAACATCACCATTAAACTCATTTTGTTCTGCATTGACCTATAAAAGTCCTATATTTTTAATATTATTTTTAAATAGCCATATTAAATTGGAAGACAAAAATCCCGGTTTTTTGCTACCGCAAAGAATTTCATGTGTTTAGAGGCGTATAACTCGAGAATTATTTTACCGACAAGATTGAAATTTTAACGCAACTTAGCTAATCATATTCTTACTACGTGTACGAAGTTTCAAATACGTACATAACTTAAAGTTTTATTTATTAACAATATTCAGAACCCTTACTATTTCTCGGTACCGCTCAATTGTTCGGCACGAGCAAACTATCGTTTCATTCAGCATCAAAAAATTAGTACAAATTTATTAATAACATGAAATATTGACTAGCCAATGTGGTAGAATTTTTAAATTTTGAAAAATAGATAAGGCCATGCGGGGAGTGGGCGCTACTATCCATGTTGCCAGGCTGTGTACGTCACATCCGACCCTCGATGGCCATCTCTATTTTTAAATTTTTTTTTGAATTCTACCACAACATTGACTAATCAATATTTCATGTTATTTATACACTGGTACTAATTTTTTGACGCTGAATGAAACTATAGTTTTCTCGTACCGAACGATTGAGCGGATAGCGAGATAGTAAGGGTTCAGAATTTTGTTAATAATTAACAATTTAAGTACGAATTTGAAACTTTGTACACGTTGTAAGAATATATTCGCTATGTTGTGTTAAAATTTCAAACTTATCGGTGAAATAATTCTCGAGTTACACGCCTCTAAACGCATGAAATTCATTACGGTAGCAAGAAAAAAACCGGGTCCTTTTGTCTTCCAACCTCAATATGGCAATTTTAAAACAGTATTAAAAATATAAATATAATATATATTATAGGTCAACGCAGAATAAAATGAGCTAAATGTTCATTCAAAGTATGTTGAAATCCGACTCATCGTTTTGGAGTTAAAAGGGTGCAAAACACGGGTGTATGTAATTATGAAACCAATAATAGACAATTTTTTCATGAGAAAAGCGACATTCTTTGATTTTCCCCGCGTTCTATTTCAGTACGTACATTTTTTCTTTCACATCCGACTGTTGCGCAAAGGGTAACTAAAAATTTGAAAAAAATATATATATATTTTTTTATGCTTAAATATTCACTCAACCCACCGGGTTGGTGTAGTGTTAAAGTCGTCACCATGAGTCACCTGTTTGACAGCTGATGTACGAAGACAAACGTTCCGTGGTTAAAACATAGTAAAGGTAGTTAGTTACTTTTATTTTGATTTAAATTCTTGAGTGGTTACCGGTGTATTTTGATGGTTGGGGGTTAATTAACCATACTCTGTCAGGAATGTTCGTCCTGAGTCCGAACAATAGTACACCCCATTAACACGTCATACATATAATCTTCATCTAATTTGGTCATGGGGTTGCTTATTGTTCTAAATTTAACAGATTACAACGTACACAGATTAGGCATTAGCTATTTTCTTGTCTGCATAAAATGGTGGCTTGTAATTATCGTAAAATTGTTTAAATTAGTTTTCACAGATTTTTAAAGTTAGCCGATTTAGTCGACCGACAGAAAGAGACAATATCTATCTTTACAATAGAATTTTTTTTAAATCACTCCTAATTTTTAAATTTCATGAACACAATTTAGACTGAACATTATATCTAGTTTCTCAAAATTAAAAAAAATTTAAACACAACATTAAACGAGAAAAAAGCTAACGAAACAGCAATTCATGTAAGGGAAAAGACCGAGGATAAAGTTTCCAGGTTGGTGCAGCGACATCTTTTCTAATACAGGACTGGCTTACCCGTTGGCTTATTAAAATGAACCCAAAAAAATCAACAAAAATTACGTTCACCTTACGACGTCAAACTTGTTTACCTATTTAATGAATAACGTTCAGATCCCCCACGCAAGTGTTGTGCAATATCTTGACTTTTAGCTTAACAGGGGAATAATTTGGAAACATCTACGTACAAAACGTTTAGAACTTAACCACCGCCAGAAGTTACTCTTCTGCTTAAATAAACCTCGATCAAATGTTAATTTACAAGATACTTTTGAGACCAATCTGGACTTATGGTATCCAGCTCTTTGGAGCAGCGGTAGAGAATAATTTGAAGTCGATCCAGACATTTCAGTTAAAGTTTTAAAACTTGCTTCTGGCGCTTCTTTTTATGATATCAATCAAACCCTCCACGACGATTGCGAAAATTAAAGACAATTCCATGAAAATTCCGCCAGTAAAAGAACTAACTACGTCCTTCAATAGTAAATTTTGTGAACAACTAAATCACCATCCTAACGAACTAGCTCGTGACCTAGATACAAAGAACTTCTCAACTGCACGACGTCTAAAGCAAATATGGAGCAGAGATCTCTCGGTCTGTATGTTGGACAACATCCACAGTTCTAAAAGGAACATCACATACGGAAATTGTCCAGTTCATTGCACGTACCGTAATAAAAATTAAAAACAATAATATACTAATAAAATAAAAAAACTGAGGTTATTAGGTTTATGAAAACATTAATTATTTTAAAGAAAAATATTGTTTGAGACTCGAACATTAGACACTTGTACATAATTTTTTACGTACAAGTGCCTTATTCACGATATTATCATTAATAATTTTCAATTTTCATTCCAAAGTAATATAACATAAATTATATGTAAATATACTATAAATCACGAAATAGCAAGCTTCCTAGTAAACCAAGCAGTCATGTACCTCAACCCGCCCTGCCCATGGCATTGGAATTACTTTACTCAGTCAGTTCAATGCAACTGTGACATACACAACGTTTCGTAACATTTGTGGGCTACTGTTTTTAAGTCATTTTAGTTTTAAAAATTTGTTTATTTTATAGGCCTACCGTTTAATTGTTTAATACAGTCTGTCACCGTCGTCACCTTTGATTAGGTACTGTGTTGCCGCCTATAAAGCTTCCGACGTAGCGACAGAGGGAACAGCCAATAGTTCTGAAAGGGACGGTAGGCCTGTGGCGGCGTACCGACAGAGGCCTTTGTCGCTAAGGTCAACACCAATACCACAGCGCTCTCGGAGACTGTAAAAAGAGCGCTGCACTGGCCCAAGAGATTCAATTCCGATCCAGACAGCAGACAAGACGTCCACCATCAGCACACGGCTACCGGACTTCAGCGAAGACTCATCGACGACCCCGCAAGAGAGAAGATGATGCTTCCGCTCGCCGACCCAACAGCGTAAGCCGTCGACCGGGCCGTTATCGCCCGCTAACACCTGTTTTAATTTCAAACTCTTTCGAGATTCTCCCAAAAACTTTACTTCTGATCGTGTCTAAATTTGATAATTAATTGTAACTAGTAATTTTGTTAGTACATTAATAAGTTTAAAGAACATTTGTTTATTATTATACACAGATCTCGAACGAACCTAGGCTTAGGTGTTACAGTATTACATTAAATTTTGTAACAAAAGATATATCACTGTAATAAAACATAGTTATAAATATGTTATTATTTAATCGGACCGTAGAAAAAGGAGTAGATAAACCGAAGAACTAAAGAACACATGTAATAGATATTAGATGGCATGTTGTTGCATGGCAAAGTCCAACTACAAGTCGACGTGACACAGAAGAAGAACTCAGTTACTAGGCAGGGCCTAACTGCTAAATATGGCGTGTTTGAATGCAATAAAACATGTATACATACTTATATCCAGACTTATTATAAGGATAGCGAAGTAGCTACTATGTTATTATCATAGAATACAGGGTAAACCAAAAATAACTTGTTTTAAATTTCTTACGGTCTATTTTTAGGACTGATACAAAAAATATTGTAAAGTTGCTGAATTATTTTACATCTAAATTTCACCAAATCTTTATGGTTTATAAAGCTTTAACTTTCAAAAAAATCTGGTGTGAAACACTTATACAACTTTTCTTACCAATGTAAATAATTAAAACTAAAACCTATGTTTATCGTAAGTGAATGACATTAAATAAAAATCAACCATTGTAGAAAAAACGCTTAAATAAAAAGTTGTAGGTTTTTTTTACTTTAACTATAAATTTTTTTGCCCTGAAATAAAAATTAAGACCATCATATTCAAAGAACCAAACTATTTTTTACCACGAGAGCACGGCCTCTTCAAGAATTTCAGCAGACATGACGCTTACCCTATCTTGTAGAGCATAAAATATGTAGGTAGCCTAGTAAATGAGGCAATTTAAGAAAAATCGTAAAAAATGAAAAATTGCACAAATAAACTAGAACAGTACTTCAGGTTGATCGACTTTTATAAAAATGTTCGTGTCGGGTCCACGTGTGGTACCTAACTTACATTCCAAGTTTCATATTCGTACGATATTCCGTTCTTGAGATATTTGGTTCACACACAGACAAATACGTAGAAACATGTATTTTTGGGTTCAGAGTGCCTGAAAACTTGTATTTTTGTTAACACTCGTCAAAAAAACAAATAACTTTTTCCCTATATATTCATATGGGGCAAGAGAAAGTAATAATACATATGTCCGTCAGTATTTGTGTATGATATTTGCTGTTAATCCGAAACTTTTACACTAATTTTACCGCAACTTAAAAAATTAAGTTTTTTCCGGAAGTTAAGGTTTTGCAAATATATTATTTGAATTGACCTCGAAAAAGTATAATTTGCTTCCCTGATGTTGTATAAGATACGGACCGTCAAAGTGTATAAAGCAGATTTACAGAAATGGCTCTTTTAAGTCGACCTGTGAAAAGTGCCTTGACACGTGTTAAAATGGACCTATTCACGAGTCTTTTTTAGTCTCTTGCACTATATGAATATATAAAAAAGGAAAGTATTGTTTTCATATAGATTTTTCGAAATCGAGTTTTCACCGGAAATACATGTTCTCACACCAACTGAACGCAAAAAATATTTTTTTACCGATTGGTGCGGGTGAGAGTTTGGGTGTGAACGATATATCTTAAAAACGAAAATGATACAAAGTTGAAACTTGGATCTCATTTCAGTACAATTAGAGGATTTGACACGAACATTCACCAAAATCAGTTAACCGGAAGTAGAAGTTTATTCATGCCATTTTACACTTTTTTACAATTTTCTCAAAAACGGCTCGTACGATTTTTGAGAAAATTGCGTTGTTTACCACATTTTTCTGCTCTATGTGGTAGGGTAAGCGCCTCTTCCGCTGAAATTCTTTGGGCTGAAATGCATTTAAGGCAAAAGTGTATGTATAATTTAAAGTTGCAGAAATTAAAAAACCTACAACTTTTGTTTGAAGAATTTTTTCTACAACTCTTCTAGTTTAGTGTCAATTAGTGACTTTTTGTATTTTGCTCATCAAAATCGGTAAAAAATGAAATTGTTCTAAGATTGCGGCCTTGCATCTAATAATAACAGTGTACATAATCAAAGTTATAGAAAATTAAAAAATATGACTTTCATTTCAGCATTTATTTCTAGAGCTTAGTTCAGCGTTAATTAGTGATTTTACGTATTTTTAAGTTCTAAAGATGTTGATTTTCATTTAGCGTCATTCATTTACGATTGAACATAAGGTTTCATATAATTAATTACATTAGTATGAGAAAGTCGTGGGAAAGTGTTCCACACCAGATGTTTTTTATGTATTGTTTGAGATACATCGTGAAGCAGAGGAAAATCATGTTTTTGAAACAGCTAGTACTCAACGGCGAATGGGGAATTCGCCTTTAGCAAACTGACGGGCTGCTCAGACTGCAAAGTTTCAGTTAATAAAGCATAGAACATTGTGTGTTTGCTGCCAAGCAGTTTTTTAGAAACAATGATTCCGCGACCCAGGTTAAACGTTTTTCCGTCATGTTACAGTCAGAGATCGAAACACCATATTCCGAAGGGTTGTGGCGTTTCGAATATTGGATGTCTTGGACAAAAACCCACCAGGTCTTCCCCGTTCAATCCGAACTTCTCAAAATGAAGGCAGAGTGAGAAGAACAGTTTATGCTAGACCGAAACGATCCGCTAGGGGATCAGCTGCTTTATCGCATCTTACGTGGTGATCTCAAATTACATTCATACAAGATAATGATCGTCCAGCAAAGTAAAAAAGACTGTGCAACGTAAATAATTAAGTGGCATAATGAACGCCATTTTTACGGAAGATGCGAACGTCCTAACAATGATGATAGAAGAACAACATTTCCAATTGGATGGTTATGCTAATGTACATAACTGTCAATACTAGGCGTCGGAAAACCCAAGTGTAAAACTTAAAAAACCTCTCCACAGCTCACAGTAACAGTGTGGTGCTGTGTCTTCAAGATAGGGATTTTTGGTCCCTTACTTTTTCAAACAGGGGAATCCGCAGTTACTGTGTCCCCACTACATCGAAATGTTAAACAACTTCCTGCAACCAGAAGTGGAAAGGCATCGGGTGAACATGAGATAAGTGTGGTTCCAACAGGAAGGTGCCACAACTCACATGGCAAAAGCATAGATAAAAGTGGTCCGACATATGTTTCCTGGACATGTTATTTCATAATTCAGCGATGTTTCTCGGCCCGCACACTCTCCCTATCTATCAGTTTGTGGGGCAACTTGAAATCAAGCGTGTAAGTAACTAGCCACGCACAATCTAAGAAAAATTTCGATCCGTCAAGAAATTTAACCTGTGTCGAATGAAATTATGGAGAAAACCGTGCAGAGTTTTCAGGAGAGGCTCCAGATTTGTGTCCAACAAGAAACAATTTATCTTACTGGTATTTTTCGAACCTAATTAAGGTATGTATATTTCAAAAACGCAATAAAAGTATAAGTAGACCTATTTAATGTAAAAAAAAAAAATTCTATAATTAAAACAACCGAAGTTATTCAGTAGTGAAAGATATGTTTCTTTAGCTCCCACCTATTTAAAAGAAACATTGAAAAGTTTCGAAGAAATTTACAAGAAAGCACTTTTGAAACACCCTGTTATATTCGACTACCAAATTCTCTATATCTATAAATATGTTGGTCCGTTTTTTATTTTATTACATCAGGTACGAACGTAGTAGGTGGTTACGTGCTGTTTATGGAGTGATGAAAGAATGACTGTATCCTATTATTTCGACTCAAGTAGGTAGGTAGGCCTCACGACTAGAAGGTAATAAAAAAGTTATTTTCAACAACTTTATATACAATATTTGGTTATTTATTCATTTATTTATCATAGACTCTGTTATAACCTATATTTATCAATCACCCTAATATATTTATACAAGCATCTGCACCAGCACTGTACGCGGGAAAAATTTCTGGCCTCAGAGGGGTGAATTAAAAACACGAGGTATGTTCAAAACATATCCGACTTTTTATAAATATAATTTATTTTTTATATATGTTAAATATGATAAACAGCTGATTTTTGTTAATCGACTAACAGTGCGCGAACTTACGTTCTGATTTGTTATTTAATTTATAGTTTATTCTTTATCGATACCAGTGGTAATTTTCGTTTGTGACATTCGTTATTTAATATAGTTTTGTTTGATATGTGACATTATGTGTGATATTTATTTTAAATAAGACATTTTCATTTCATTTAAATTACCACAACAATCAACGTCGGTTGCCATGGCAACGGAGAACACTAACCTAGAAGTTGAACCAAATGGCAGTGATTCAATATGGGAAACTGTGGTCGGGAAAAAAAGACCACTATCAAATAGTGATCAAGATTCACGCTTAAAGAAGAGACAGGAAATTGACAATACGGTGCGTCTTTCTAACTCTTTTTCGCCACTGTCAAACACAATGGATGAAACAGAACTACGAGAGCAAAACGTTCCTCCAATTTATTTAAAGGGAGTAGCAGATGCCAACTGTCTTATACAAATACTGAGAGACGTTGGAGGACAGGACTCATTTACTTTAAAAAGCAGCGTCTCTAACGTTATCGTTTACCCGAATTCGCCTGCAACCTACAGGATATTTGTGCGGTGCCTTGAACAACACAACGCAAATTTTCACACAGATCAACTGCCTTCGGAGAAACTTCCAAAGGTTGTCGTACGCGGATTACATCCTTCTGCAAGAACAGAAGACATCCAAGAAGCTTTTCGTCAGTTAGGATGCACTGCTGTTACAGTGACAAATGTACTGTCTCGCCGAAAAGTAATTATCAATGACAAACAAGAAGAAGAAATTATCCGAACACCTTTACCACTCTTTTTCGTGGAAATAAGCAGTGACACATACGACGAGAAGGTTTTTGATCTGAAATCTCTTCTTAGCTACAGAGTTGTAATTGAAGAACCACGAAAGAAACACAGTATTCCACAGCGTACAAGATGCCAGTCGTTCGCTCACACCAAAACCTACTGTCGCCACCCATTTCGATGTGTGCGTTGTGGTGAAGCTCATGATTCAAAAATCTGCACAAAAACACGCACGACACCTGCAAGATGCGCTAATTGCCGGGGCACGCACCCTGCCAACTATAAAGGTTGTCAGGTGTACCAAACATTGCGCAATCAACGACAGCAAAGGACAGCGTCTTCTGCTCCAGCACAACCAGCAGCAACCACATCATTCAACCAGACAGACTTCCCTCCACTACCAAACAACACAACAAACAACAACACAGCTTGACAAAAATCTTCACAACCAACTACAGCACGACAAAGAACATACAGCAACACTAAAGACATCAACACTAACCAGTCGTCCCAGTGGCCTCCTGTCGAGTCGCATTCACAGACATCAACTGATTTAGTAAGTTTAATCACAAATTTAAATAAACTCATCCAACCTCTTTTCAGTCTTCTTTCACAATTAACTAATCTCACACAGTCGCTTGCTCACACATATGCCAAATAACTTACTGACTTGTGGGTCCCTGTCAGTTCTTCTATGGAACGCAAATGGTCTCGCCCAGCACAAAAACGAACTAGACTTTACATTGCATTACAAACGTATTGATATAGCTTTAATTACGGAAACACACTTTATTTCACGAACTAGGTTCTTCATTCGAGATTACACAACATACAGAACGGATCATCCAGACAACACGGCTCACGGTGGTGTTGCAGTAATTATTAAATCATCTTTAACTCATTATCCCTGTCAAAACATTTCCACCCCTTGCATTCAATTCTCCTGCATCGTAGTAAAAACTCTTCATAAAAATATTACAATCGGTTCTGTTTATTGTCCTCCACGATTTGTTATCTCTCGAGCTATGTTTTCTGACTTCTTTACTAAACTTGGTTCGTGCTTACCTCACCTAGTCGGTGGTGACATTAATGCCAAACATGTTCATTGGGGCTCTCGATTGAGCACTTCTCGAGGAAGAAATCTTTTTAGTAGTATAACTGCGAATAATGTACGTGCAATTTCTCCGAATTCTCCCACTTATTGGCCAACTTCCCCTAGAAAAATTCCGGACCTTCTTGACCTGTTCTTCCAAAAAGGCCTAACGAACATTCCATACGACATTTCGTCTACACCGGACTTATCATCTGACCATTCCCCTGTGTATCTGTCGCTGTGGGCAGAACCCAGTTCCCAAACCAACCCAACCTTAGTCGCTGGAGAGACGAATTGGAATAACTTTCGTGAAATTTTAAACGCTTCTTTAAATATACCTATTTTACTGAAAACCGGAGAGGAAATAGAAAAGGCAATAGAATTCTTTAACGAAACTGTACAGCAGGCTGTATGGGCCTCTTCAATCTGTAAATCTCCGAAATTGTACCCAATTTACCCACAATACATTAAAAATCTTATCACTGACAAACGGCGAGCCAGGAAAAGGTGGCAAAACACTCGATTGCTTGCTGACAAACGTATATTTACTAAATTAACTAATTTACTTAAGACTCAACTAAAACTTTTTCGAGATGATAAACGTGATGAACAAATCAGTCAACTTTCCAGTCGGGATGGTAGCTTGTGGAGGAAAACACGAGCTTTGCTCCGACAGTCGCAAGTGCGTGTTCCAATACGTAACGAGGGGGAGCCGTGGAGAATCACAGACGAAGAGCAAGTAGAACTCTTTGCTGACCATTTAGAGCAGATATTCCAACCACATCAGGACTTAGCAGACATCACACATGATGGTTATGCCCTACAATCCCTAGACACACCTTTGCCGGTTTCGCTTCCCCATGATCCGATTAAACCTTCTGAGATCAAACGTGAAATAGCCGGTTTAAAAACTGGAAAAGCCCCTGGATATTATCTTATATGCTCCGAAGTACTCAAAGAATTGCCTCGAAAGGGTATTGTATTTCTAACGTGTTTATTTAATTCTATCTTTCGTACAGCAACCTTCCCTATACAGTGGAAGCATTCGCAAATTCGTATGATTTTAAAGCCTAATAAACCTCCCTCTGTTCCTTCATCGTACCGCCCAATTAGTCTCCTTCCACTGTGCACCAAAATATTTGAAAAGATTTTACACAAACGGCTTTTAACTATTCTTCCACAACATGTCATCCCTGATCATCAATTTGGCTTTCGGTCAAACCATTCTACTATTCATCAATTACACCGTATTGTCGATATTTTAGCGTCATCATTAAAACGGAAATTGTATTCGGCTGGAATTTTTCTTGATGTCAGTCAGGCTTTCGACAAGGTCTGGCATAACGGTCTTTTATTTAAATTGAAATCTATTTTACCGTCTACGTACTATCTTGTAATCAAGTCGTTTCTTTCACATCGCTTCTTTTCTGTAAAACAAGGTTCTGCTATATCTTCGTGTCGTCCAATAAATGCAGGAGTTCCCCAAGGAGCAGTTTTGTCACCCCTTTTGTACTCCATCTACGTATCCGATTTTCCTACCACACAACAAACTATAACTGCAACATTTGCCGATGACACAGCAATATTAGCCAGCGAAGCCATGTGTGAAGACGTAACGCTTAATCTTCAACATCACATAAACACTGTACAACATTGGTGTAATACTTGGAAAATTAAACTTAATGCTGAAAAATCACAACACATTACATTTACTCTCAGACGACAAACTTGTCCCCCAGTTTATTTACACAATACACCGATCCCACAAAAAACCTCAGTGAAATACTTAGGACTGACACTAGACAGAAGACTGACATGGAATCCACATACTAGACTCAAAAGGCAATCTCTTAACGCGCGGTTAAAACTTCTCTACAGTCTTATTCACCATAAATCTCCTCTTCCAATTACTCAGAAACTTAACTGGTACAAGGTACTTCTTCGTCCTATTTGGACCTACGGTTCTGTGATCTACGGATCAGCTAAAGTATCTAACATAAAACGTATTCAGACATTCCAGAACAAAACTTTATGCATCATCACAGGCTGTCCAACATACGTTAGTAACAAAACATTACATAGAGACCTTAACATTGAAACGGTGGACGAAACAATAAAGAAACTATACAGACGTTTTTATAGCAAACTACATTATCACACAAATCCACAAATTCAGTCATTGTCCGCTCCTCACCTACCACACAACCCACTTAGAAGACTGAAAAGGCAATGGAATAGAGACCTTTTGTGAATCGTCTTGAGGGGTTGCCGCTGAGCGACTACCTCACACAAGTGACATCAAGATAATTATATAAAACTATTGACATTATAACTGCTGGTTGTGTTAAATTGTTACACAGTTGTAGTTTATTTTTCTTAAATAAAGTCAAAAAAAATATATATGTTAAATATGTTCATATGTTGCTGTTCGAACATCAGATGTTCGATTAAACTCGGTGCTATATGCTGGCGATCAAGCTGTTATTTAGGATAGTGAGGATAATTTGCAATAACCTCTCGTTATATATTGTTAGGTATGCCATCAGTTAAATTTAAACATATCAAGTGCTAAAACAAAAGCGATGAACTTTTAGAGGAAAATATCTAGTCAGGGCAAAGATGTGTCATATGTGTCAATCGTGTTCCCGTATCATTCGGAATTGACAGTTACGACCATTTTGATTTTCGAAGAAACACGGGCCAATTTTGCTGGTTGAAGCAATTGGCGAGGGTCTTGAAATGGGTTTGTTAAGGGCAGAACTCGTTTCACAGACCTGCTTTATTCTTTTTTTGAATACGTTAACACTCGGGGCATCTCTTCTTGGTCGGCGAATATTGTACTAAGAAGAAAACTTATAAAGGGCTACAGCACAGGAATAACCACTAGATAAGCTTCAATTGCAAAAACACAATGTGTTTCCGTTCAACATTCCATAGTGACTCCTCAACCCGAATGTTGCGCGTGTCGATTGAGAAAGTCACCCTTCTCCTGCGCATCAACTATTGGTGTGTAATTCAACTTTGAAATTTGATGTTCCACTGGACACCCTTTGCCTATTTGGGATGTGGTATCATATGAAGAAGACAATGATGTACCACAAAAAGTTCAGAGATTTAATAGGATTTGTGGTGCAATACATCGAAATTTAAAGAGAAGGGCCTGAACTGGCACATTAATGAAGTTCAGTAAGACAATGGCTGTCCCAACACTGGCACATGCCAGTGAGGCCTGGTTGTGGAAGAAAACATACGAAAATTTCATTCAGTTGGCAGAGATGGGCTTCTTGAGACGTATGAGGCTGTAGTCGACTGGATCGGTTCAGAAATAAGTATGTACGGCGAGAGTTAGATGCGTGTCCTCTTACGGAGACAATTATGGAGTACCGCCGGAAATGGACCGATCATCTTGAAACAATATCTCTACACAGGATTCCTAGACTGGTCAGAAGTTACAGGCCGATTGGACGGCACGATCCAGGGTGATCAGTGGCTAGGTGGATTTCGGAACAGGTCTTGGGATATAATCCTTGATTGGAAAAAGAGGAAGAAGCTATTGTTATTTAGTCAGCAGCTGAAAGGCAGGTTTGAACCTGTAGAGGCTTTACTAAGTAAAACGAGAAATGAGGTAATTTACACATGCCTCCCTTACTGAGAGGAAAAGTATGCTTTGTAACACCCCATGTTACATGATTTGTTTTTGTTAATCTTTTTTGTTTGTCGATTTAAATTTTATGCGCCGTTAGAGTTTGTTGGTATAGAGTCCCCCGGTCTCTGGCGGTTTGTTTTGCTACCTGTGTTGGAATTTAGTTTTAATTTTGTGTAGTCTCTTCGATAAGAACCGTTTAACTGGACAGATGCATAATTTCCTTGTTTGTCGGAAGTTTAATAATGTATTTTCCTGAATTAATATTTTATGATTTTTACTAAAATCATTATGTTTTTTGTTCGTCTGAACCCTGTTTTTAGGTGAGTTTTAGGTTTTTTAAATTTTTTATTTTAAGATTGTCGACAATCCTTTTATTATGATATTCATGCTAGCATTTTTCATTTCTTTTTAAATTTATATTTAATTTTTTTTAAAAGAAAAGCACGTCCTTATTGTAATTTCTTTTTAAATATTCTTTATTGACGTTACCCCCTTGAAAAGTTTATTGTATTGCTACTCATAGGACTATGTATATTTAAAAAATATTAACCTTTTCATATAATATACTTGCTATTTTTATTTTCAAAAATTTATATTGTAAAATTTTGAAACTTTAAAATTTGTTCCGCTTCTCATTATTATGATAGATTAATGCTGATATTTTTTTGCATAATTTTTGAGATAAATTTGGTACATTAAAATTTTATGAATTGTTTAACTATTTTGTGTGTCTTTCCTGACCCAACCACTCTTCAGCGCTTCTACGTTAATTTTTTTTATTTTTGTTTTTTTTAATTCGTTCACCTAGTGCCGTTATTACAGGTGTTACAGCTTATCAGCATGCCAGGCCCTCTGAAAAGCATTACTCTCCACGCTGTAAATGACACCGACTTAAAAATACGGAAAATCACTAATTGACACTAGGTTCTTCTGATAAAAAATCCTTGATATAAAAGTTGTAGGTTTGATACATTTTTATAAGTTATAGCCAACAAATTTGTCGTAAAATGACATTTCTAAGGCCGCAATCTAAAAAAAACACATTTTTTTACCGATTTACATTCGAAAAATACGGAAAATCACTAATGGACGATAAACTAAGCGTTGTAGGAAAACATTTTTGGAATAAAAGGTTGTAAGTTTATTAATTTTCTACAACTTTACTACCCCTTTTCTCCTAAAATGTGTATAAAGCCCACAATCTAAAAAAAAATAACTACCAGAGCAAAGCCTTCTTAATTATTTCAGCAGGCGCTTCCCTGTTATGTACAGAAAAAAAATTAATAATTTAAGTCATTTTAAACAAAATTGTACAAGCCATTTATGAGAAAATTGGACAAATAAGATTACTTCCATTTGACCAACTTTTTTTTAAATACTCGGGTCCATTCTCCTCGAGGTTCATAACTTAAGTTCCAAGTTTCAACTTTGTACGATTTTCGGTTTTCCAGTTATTTTATTCAAACGCATGCACACAAACCAATCACTAAATCTTTGTTCCCCTCAGGAAACCTTAAAACGTGTTTCTTGTGAAAAGTTTTAAATTTAAAATTTGACAGAAAACATGACTTCCCTTTGTTACGTAGTAGCAGTTCGTGATTAGTCTAGAAATGGTGAATGTAGTGAATAGTTTATTGTAAGAATTATGTATTGTGTATTGGAGTGGAGCGTGTTGAACAAGGATTACGATGAACGAAATGTTTTGAATGGGAATTCTCAGAAATTGAATTAAGTAAAAAAATTAAGTTGTTATTTTTATACCTTCTACAATATTCCACTAGAACGGAGAAAATGTTCGGAGGGTCGGTATTAAGTATCAGACCGCAGGTATAAAAACAGTTAGTGCCTGTGTAGTCCAGTTAGTCGATACCTGAATCCTGAATGGTAAAAGAGTCGGGACATTCAAAATAGTGTCGTTACGGGACCGGTTTCGAAGTATGTTACAATCTCTGATACACAGGACGTGGCCTGTCGCGGCGGGCAACGATCGCGCGATCTTCTCGGCGGTCAGCGATATGGCCACGTAACATCAAGAGATATCTGATTGACTGACCAGTGTTGTGATAATTTAAGGCAGAGTAGATTTTTAGTAGTGTTTTGCTTAGGTTGCAGGTGTATTTTTGCTCAGTGTATTGCAGGTTTCTTGGAACATGAGTAGTTCTGACAAAGAGCAACTCCTTCTTTTAACACTAAAGTGTACCAGAAGAAAAATAAGTTTTGTACAACTGGTGTGAAGTTTCGTACAAATATGCGTACTATCTACTTAATATATCAGCATTTCCGCTTGTTCTCTCATCTTGAAAATACCTCTCAACGAACTGATCAGGATCTCCTGGACCGCGCGATAATTATGTAATTTTGTACAACCGTATACCCTGCCGCCGCGGTCAAGACTGTGTCGCGACAAATCACCTCGTGTGTGACAGGCATGATGTTGGGTCATACATAAACAGATCGTGTGTGATCGGGATGATGCATTGTTGCGGCATATAAAAACAAATCGCACGTTCAGACCGCGTCCTATCTGCCAGAGGTTTAACAGTGTGCGGGTGGTAAAAAGTGGTTGTGGACAGGAAGGTAACTCAATTGTTTTGATTTATAAAGGAACAATTTCTTGATATTAGTCAAGTTCAGTTTAAGCTTAAGTTTTGTAATTAATTTAATTAAAGTAATCTAATTGTATTTGTTAGTAGGATAAGTTTAATCATTAAATGTGTAAATAAGTAATTAATTGTCATAAGTTTATTATTTATTATTCCTAGATCCCGAACGAACCGTTAGGTATTATAAAAGTCAAGTGTAAGTAAATATGTATCCTCCAATAGATAAAGAGAGTGGAAATAAAAATGGGTGAAAGAGAGGAGATGAAAAATTTGTAGAGAAATCAAATCAAGTCGTTTAGTAGATGTGCAGTTAAAGTTACGATTTTAGTGGAAGGGATGTCAGGCAATAATGGTAATGGAACTGTAGCCGATCATCGTTTACGGAGACAAATCTAAGACCGGAGAACACCAAGACCGTTTAATACACAATCCATTCACCAGTACACATACCCACACACACTCACACCAACTTATACAAATGTATCGAAAGAGCAACGATAACACATTTTCAAATCAAATTGTACTTTCTCGTAATTGAACGTTATTGAATAGTATCTATCTATGAACGCAGACTATTTTTAGGTTATTTTCTCTCTTTATTATAGAAAGAGGAAAAGTTAGAGTAACAATTGAGATGATTCTTTTCCAATCGAATGGATCTAAGCCCAACTTGATCATTCGTTTAGTACATTATAGCCACAGTCATGCCTTTATTCTACTGGGTGTCGATAAATAATCGAAACCTTTATACTGGATTGTTTCAAAAGTGTTTCAAGAATAAATTTTTACTTCCAAGTAGTGTAATAATTGAGATCTATAATAATATATTGCAACATTTATTCCGAGTTCTTTCAGGACCTGGTTACTCCTATAATAACAACTAAAAATTTTGTGAGAAACATTCACACGATTTTCTCTTGCCAATTTAAATTATGAAAAATACAACCTAATTTTGAACAGAAGTGAATGACGTTAAATGAAAATCAACCTCTGTAGGATTTTAAAATACGGAAATCATTAATAATTAATGATTTTACGACAAAAATGTATAAGCCGATAATAAAAGTTGTAGAATCTGCAACTTTTATTTATAACTATTTTTACTTTCTCTTGCCTATATGAATATACAGGAAGGAAAGTATTGTTTTCATGTCGATTTTTAGAAATCGAGTTTTCACCGGATCTATACGTTTTCAGACCCCCTGAACCCAAAAAACATGTTTTTAGCGATTGGTGTGTGTGTGTGTGTGTGTGTGTGTGTGTGTGTGTGTGTGTGTGTGAACAGAATATCTCAAGAACGGAACATCGTACGAAGTTGAAACTTGAAACTTAAGTTACATATCACTACCGGACCCGACACGAACATTTTCATCAAAATCGGTCAACCGGAAGTAGTAGTTTATTCGTATAATTTTTCAGTTTTTTGCGATTTTCTCAAAAACTGGTCCTACGATTTCTTTTAAAATCGCCTATTTTACTCAATTTTTTATTCTCTACAAGATAGGGTAGGCGCCATGTTTGCTGAAATTCTCGGTGAGGCTGTTTTCACGTAAAAACGTTGTTTTTTAAGATTACGGCTTTAATATAAATTTTAGCGCAAAAACTTATATAATAAAAGTTGTAGAGAATTTAAAAACCTACAACTTCTGTTTCAAACATTTTTTTGTATGACGCTTAGTTTAGCAGTAATTAGCGATTTTCTGATTTTTTCTCACGAAAACGTGTGAAAAATCGATTTTTTTAAGATTTTGGCCTTAGTATGCATTTTACGACAAAAGTGTATATAACCAAATTTATAGGAAATTTAAAGATCTACAACTTTTATTTAACGTATTTTTCTCTACAGAGCCTAGTTTAGCGTGAAATAGTGATTTTCCGTATTTTTAAGCCAGACTGAGGTTGATTTTCATTTTGAGTGTTTCACTGATGATTAAAATAAGGTTATGTTTATTGAGGTTAGTTTTTTGTTTATTTCTAATATTTTATTACTAATGTTAAATTATATTGTAAATTATTTGCATTGGCAAGAGAAAGTTGTGTGAGTGTTTCACACCAGATTTTTTTCTCTACAAAGCCTAGTTTAGAGCCAATTAATGATTTCCCACATTTTTAGGCAAACAGAGGTTGATTTTCATTTTGCGTCATTCACTCATGATTAAAATTAGGTTGTTTTTTACGTTATTATATTGATGATTAAAAATAGGATCTACACGTTTTCAGACCCCCTGAACCCAAAAAAACATGTTTTTAGCGATTGGTCTGTGTGTGTGTGTGCGTGTGTGTGTGTGTGTGTGTGGGTGTGTGTGTGTGTGTGTGAACGGAATATCTCAAGAACGGAACCTCGTACGAACTTGAAACTTAAATCTTAAGTTAGACACCACTACCGGATCCGACACGAATATTTTTATCAAAATCGGTCAACCAAAAGTAGAAGTTTATCCGTGTAATTTTTCACTTTTTTGCGATTTTCTCAAAAACTGGTTCTACGATTTTATTTAAAATCACCTGGTTTACAAAAAATTTTATGCTCTACAAGATAGGATAGGTGTCATGTCTGCTGATCTTGGAGAGGCTGTTTTCACTTTAAAAAATTGTATTTTTTAAGATTGCTGCTTTAATATGCATTGTAGCGCAAAAATGTATAATAAAAGTTGTAGAGAATTTAAAATCCTGCAACTTTTATTTCTAATATTTTTTTGTATAACGCTTAGTTTAGCGGTAATTAGCGATTTTCTGTTTTTTCTCACGAAAACGTGTAAAATATCGATTTTTTTAAAGATTTCAGCCTTATTATGCATTTTACGATAAAAAAGTATAATCAAATTTATAAAAAAATTAAAAGATACACAACTTTTATTAAGAGCATTTTTCTCTACAGAATCTAGTTAAGCGTGAAAGGGTGATTTTCCGTATTTTTAAGGTAATCTTAGGTTGATTTTCATTTTGCGTTTTTCAATCATGATTAAAATAAGGTTATGTTTTTTGAGGTTAGTTTTTTGTTTATTTCTAATATTTTATTACTAATATTAGGCTATATTGTTCATTATTTGAATTGGCAAAAGAAAGTTGTATGTTTCACACCAGATTTTTAAATAGGTATTAGAAAGTCGTGTGAGTGTTTCAAACCAGATTTTTTTAAAAAAAGACAAATAAAAAAACTTAACTTTTCAATGTACAATTCAGTGTTAAGTACTAAATCTTAAACAATAATAAAATATTAATGAGATATATTTTAAATGAGAAGGTTTAAAAAGAATCCTAATAAACGTAGGACGAGTTTTAAGCACGCACAAACTAAAAACTTAACAGTAATCAGAGAACTAAGAAGGCACAAATGAGAGTAATAAGACAAAAAGGTTGAAACAAATTGAGGATTAAGGCAAAATGGTAGAAAAGAAAGGGCGTTTACGAAGAGATCTCTCTACCGAGTGGAATAGGAAGGAGTAAGAGAACGTGGTTAAAAAAGGTAAGGTGTGAAGCGAAGGATTGTTGTTTAAAGTAGGTAGGCAGTGTGTTAAGTTAAGAACGGCCCAAGTTGTGTCCCATGAGATCCACAGAAACAACAACTAGAAGACGTTAATAAAGAAACTTATTCTTCTTCTTCTTCATCTACGGCTTCTTTTCTTGTACTTTTGTTCATTCTAAGAGAAAAAAACGAATAAAGTGTGTGTATATTGTAGGAGAACTTTAAACAGCGATGATGATAATAATAATAATGATAATAATTCTGGTTAATTTTCAAAATTTCTTGGTACTCTTCAAAAATTACTACCATTTAATCAGTTATTGACCGAACTTGATTCCATCAACAATTATAAATTCTAACAGAGCTCACAAGGACATTAACTATGTAACGAAAACTTAAACAGGATTTTCAATCCGGTTTATAAATTTCATATTTGTTGCAGGGTTTGGGCACATGACGAACGAAAAATATCCTCGTCATTTTTGCTTTCCAAGACTGCTTTATGGATTAAATTTTCCATTTATAGTTTTCCGGTTAATCGGAAAATGACTTTTCTGGGTTTTCTGGGTCACGGATGTAGATATTAGAAACCCAGGATCTGGACATTATATTTTGGCTAACGCCCGACAAAGTTCACTTAAGACAAGCTCTGTTCCTAAGGGAGTACCAGAGCGAAAAGCTCTGATTTAACTTAGCTGTGAAGCACCAGAGCTTCCTTAAGTTTTAAAAATTTTCGGTCGGTGAAATTTTCCCCCTACAATTTGATGAAGAGACCAAAATAAATTGACCGCTTTTCCACCAACTTTCTCTGTTTGGAATTAGCCAGACATCTATGAGGTTAGTCGCCGCAATAAATGAAGAAAACAGGTTTTTATTCATTTTGTGAGGAAGGGGTGCAACCTAAAGTTTCCACATTACAAAAGATTTATGAAATTTGGGATGCTGAATAACATCTCATTGATACTCGGCCATAAATAGCCCTCGGCAGATACCCGAGTTTTAAAATTTTCCAGGCGGTTTGGGCATCGGAAGAACAAAAATGGTTCTTATCATTTTTGCTCTCCGTGGCCTCCTTATGAAATAGAATTTGTGTCAGTGAGTCAGTGACCCTAAGTGCTGAACATTACTTAAAAACATAGAAAGAAACAGATAGATTTTTAGTACGGAAGCTATGGTAGGTAAAAAGTCGGTGAATATCTCCCGGCGGACTTAGGGTATAGGGCCTACATTAAAATATGCATCACCGAGAACTTATGTAACATACAACCTATGTTTAATCAGGAGTGACTGACGCTAAATAAAAATCAACTTCCGTAGGACGTAAAAATACAAAAAAATCATTTATTGACGCTAAAATAGGCTCTGTAGAGAAATTGTTGAGGTAAAAGTAGTAAACGTTTTATTTTTCTACAACTTTGATTATATAGGCCTACACCTTGTCGTTAAACTCAAACTAAATCCGTAATCTTAAAAAACACATTTTTTTACCGATTTTAATGATCAAAATACAGAAAATCACTATCACTAGACTAAGCGTAGTATGAAAAAATGATTGAAATAAAAGTTTTAGAATTAATTATTAAAAAAAGAACATTATACTTACCACACGAAAGCATATCTCCCCCAAGAATTTCAGCAGACATGCCGCTTACCCTATTTTGTAAAGCGTAAAAATGTAGTAAATTCGGGGATTTTTTGAAAAAAATCGCAACACATTGAAAAATCGCGCGATTAAACTACTACTCGACCACCTAACCACAGCACCTATCGACTACCTATCGGTTGACCGACATTAATGGAAATCTTCGTGTCGGATTCCCTTGCGATACTTAAATTAAGTTCCAAGTTTCCTATTCGTAAGGTATTCCGTTCTTAAGATATTTTGTTCACAGACACACGCGCGCGCGCACAGACCAATAGCTAAAAACATGCTTTTAGTGATAAGTATATTTTCGGTGAAAATTTGATTTAAAAAAAAATCAACATGTAAACAATACTTTTCTTAACCCAATACATTCATATAGAGCAAGAGAAAGTAAAATACTAACTACTACAATCGGTTCCATAATCATAGACACCCAAGTTTGAACCCTTGCATCTCCAAAACTATGTGTCGGATTTCAACATATTTTACATAAAAATTTAGCTCATTTCATTCTGCATTGACCTATAATAGTCCTATGTTTTTAATGTTGTTTAAAAATTGCCATATCGAGGTCGGAAGGCAAAAAGACCCGATTTTTTTTCTACCGCAACAAATTTTATGCGTTTAGAGGCGTGTAACTCGATAATTATTGGACCGAAAAATTTAAAATTTTAACACAACATAGACAATTATGTTCCTACAGCATGTACGAAATTTCAAATTCGGACGTTATTTAAATTTTGATTTATTAACAATATTCTGAACCCTTGCTATCTCGGTAACCGCTCGTACGTTCGGCACGGGCAAACTATCGGTTTATTCAGCGTAAAAAACAGTACAAATATACAACTATTATACAAAGTACAGATATGTTAATAACATGAAATATTGATTGATCAATTTTGTGGTAGAATTTTTAAAATTTTGAAAAATAGACAGACTTGCTAATGCGGGGGTGGGCGCTACTATCCATGTTGCTAGTTTGTGTACGGCAGTCAGATTCAGGCAACATGGATAGTAGCGCCCACCCCCCGCATTACCAAGTCTGTCTATTTTTCAAAATTTTTAAAATTTTACCACAAAATTGGCCAATCAATATTTTATGTTATTAACATATCTGTACTTAGTTTTTTACGCTGAATAAAACGATAGTTTGCCCGTGCCGAACGATCGAGCGGTTACCGTGATAGCAAGGGTTCAGAATATTGTTAATAAATCAAAATTTAAATAACGTACGAATTTGAAATTTCGTACATGCTGTAGGAACATAATTGTCTATGTTGTGTTAAAATTTAAAACTTTTCGGGCAAATAATTATCGAGTTACACGCCTCTAAACGCATGAAATTTGTTGCGGTAGCAAAAAACCGGGTGTTTTTGTCTTCCAACTTCGATATGGCAATTTTTAAACAACAGTAAAAATATAGGACTATTATAGGTCAACGCAGAATAAAATTAGCTAAATTTTTATGTAAAATATGTTGAAATCCGACTCATAGTTTAGGAGATGCAAGAGTCAAACTCGAGTCTCTATGATTATGAAAGGGATAGTAGTTAGTAGGTTTTACCATTTAATAACGAGAAGATCGTTTAACCTTTATCTGAACATCGTACACAGAAAAGCATGGAAATCATTTTCAAATGAAAATTTTTAAGGGAAATTTAAAATAAGAAGTCTATTGAAACATCAGTATAGAGGTATGTAACAGGGACGTAATGAAGAATAACGACCAGTTAAGAGAGAGTACTTACAGTTTAGCCTACAGTAAAAAGATAATGGAAAATTTTGTTGGAAGGTGTTCAATTAACAAGCAAAACCTTTCCCGAAGTGTAATTTCCACGTTATTTTTTTCAAATAATTATTATTATTATTATTATTATATTAAAAAACTACCCTATCTAATGAGCCTAGAATATTTTAAATATTTTTTTTACTAACTCGTATACTTCATGCAACGTACCAAGTGAAAATGAATTGACATGCTTCAACATTTTCAAGACCCGGAATTTAACTGACCTTGACGTTTTATGACTCCTGAAGTCAAAAACGTGTGTTTAAAAATATATGTACATCTGTATGAGTGTGTTTTGGAACAAAAATTACCTATTTGTAATATTAGTAATTTAGTCGAAAATTCAACCCTCGAAAACTCTATAATCCTGGTAACTTGTCAACTGCTGTAGGAAATAGATATGTAGAATTAATACTCCTGTTGAAAATAATTAGTACAGTCTGTCTGTAACTTGATGGCCTCCGGCAGCAATATGCGAATTATTAAAACCATTTCAGAAAAACAACATCTAATTTTTTTTAAGTACCTGAAACTTGGAAATTACTTATTTTTATAAAACGAAAGTATTTCGCATGTTTTTGTACTATAAAATTATTTCGAAAAGATACGCTTAATAAGATAATGTATAATTTAGTAAAAGTTTTGTTTTTGAAGAAAAAAGCGTATTTTTCAATTAAGTACATCGTCATTGATCAACAACTATTCCACGGATTACCATAATATTTGGCAAGTTTGTTTTGTAATATTTATACGAAAAACGATGATGGAATAAAATTTAAAAGAAAATCATTATTTTTTAAGTTATGAGAACAGTTGTTTTTTTAAAAACAAAACTTTTATTACATTGTACATTATCTCATGAAGCGAATTTTTTGAAATAATTTTATACAACGAAAACATGCGAAATACTTTGTTTGATAAAAATACGTCATTTCCGACAAGTTTAAGTTACTTAAAAAAAAATTAAGATGTATGTTTTCTAAAATGGTTGTACAATTCCGCATATTGCTCCTCTCTGCCGGAGGCCATCAAGCTATAGACAAGACAAAAGTAGTCAATTTCAGCCAAAGATATTATTACCTTCTGTAACCCTATATGAATAAATAAAAAAGAAAGTATTATTTTCAATGTCGATTTTTCAAAATCGAGTTTTCACTAAAAAAAGACGTTTTCAAGACACGCTCCCCGAACAAAAATAAAAAAGATGTTTTTAGCGATTGATCGCCGAGTTTGGTTTACAGGTGTTTTGTTATTTGTTAAACCGTTGGTTTTATAGTTACTTGAGTCACGAGTTTGCTTTTGTTTGCAACGAGGGGTAAAGGGGGAAAAGCATCAGTGCGCATGCGCGACTGCTTTAATTTCAGTACAACAAACATAACAACTTATACTACACCCAGAGCATATACACGCGGAACCTTTTGTAGATTAACTGTACGAATATTAACTGTTTGTTACCGTTAACGTTAGTTTCTCGAAAACGTCGGCAGACTATTCACAGTGCTGAACGAAATCTAATATGCAGTGTAACAAAGCTAAGAAAAAACCTTTCCCCTGCCTCTTAGCAAAAGCCATGAGCGAGTGGCTAATTACTGTGAAGTTTCTCTTTCCACAATTCGAAAAATAAAGAAGGAAATAAACGACATGAAGAAGCTATTCTTCAACAGTTTTGTTGACACCTGGTAAAAAAGGAAACAGTTTAGTAGACACTAGTGAGACTGATAGTGAAGACACCGGTGAAAGCGATAGTAAAGAAGGCGATTTATTCGTAGAAAATTTTGTTCCAATGGAATAAGTTAGCTAGTAATTACAGTAAATCAAACATTTCTACTCATGTAATTAAGCTATAGGCAATATTACAGGTCACATTTATTTTTTATAAGGTTTATGAAGAAAACATTTTTTCGGAATAAACCACACCTTACAAAATGTATGTAGAAACTGCACGGTAGTTAAATGTATGACGTAGTGTTTCAATGTTCCGATTGGCAGCACTCAAATTTTCACTTCCCTTCCTCACAGCCAATCCATATGCAAAAGGCAATCTCGTGACTTCAGTGTATATTTCCGGGTGCCAATTTCTCTTTTCACTTCCATTAGCCACATCGTTACTGATTTCGTATACTTTATGACATCCGGTATATTATTAAATTGTAAAGTGAGCAGATTAAGTAGATTGGGTGCTAAGTAGCAGAAATGCTTTTGGTATAAAGTTTTTGAGGCCTCATGTATAAATAAAATATCTTTGTTCTTTGTATTATATGGTCGGCTCTTGTATACTACAAGAGCCGACTAATAATAGTTTATATTTTTATACAAGTAAATAAGAGCTTCTTTTGCAAATATTTGGCTGACATAGTACACAGGTTTAATAGGGTATTCAATAACTAGAGCAAACAAGTACATAAAATACTTGAAAAAGCTGCTTCGAGGGATAACTTGGTTGTTTTTACTTTCTCTTGCCCTATATGAATGAACGGAAAAGAAAAGTATAGTTTACATAATGATTTATCGATCGAGTTTTCACCGGAGATACACGTTTTCAGGCCCCCTGAACCCAAAACACAAGTTTTTACCGATTCGTCTGTGTGTGTATGTATGAATAAAATATCTCAAGAAGTTAAAATTTTGAATTTAAGTTAGGTGCAACTAGCGGACCCGACAAGAACATTTTCATCAAAATCGGTTAACCGGAAGTTTATTCATGCGATTTTTTACTTTTTGAGATTTTCTCAAAAACAGCTCCTACGATTTTTTTCGCTCATTTACTAAATTGTATTATGCTCTACAAGATAGCGAAAGCGTCAGGTCTACTGAAATTCTTGAGAAGCCTGTGTTATCGTGATAAAAATGTTTTCTTTTTTATGATTGTAGGCTTAATATGTATCTGGAAATCAAAGTACACCGGTATTTTTATATTTTAACTGTTCGTATAAAAGTATCTAACTATTTTGCCTAGGATTTGAACCAGAAACCTTCGTTTCCGAAAAACAGATGTTAAACACTGACTCGCGGCGACGACTTTACCTCGAGAACAACCCGGTGGGTCAATATATAAATTAAAAAACAAATATAGAATTAAGGTAAAATTAAAGTGTCCCCCTATAATAGAAAAGTGCCAATTTTTTTTTTATTAAATTATTATCAGGGGGGACAGTCTATAACTTTTGGTACTTTTCTATTAACGGGGGGGGACCACTCTAATTTTATCTTAATTCATTATTTATTGTTTATTCATTTATTGGTATTGTTCATTAATTTAAAAGTTTCTTTATTCAGCACTTCGCTAAGTTTTTTGATTGTAAATACTAATTTCCTAAAAATCTGATAAATATCTAGAATATGTTTACTCCAAACACCTTCTTCGTTCCGGCAAGGGTAAAAAATAACCTTGATTTGTGGAAGTCAGAAGATTTTCTCCCAAACATAATACTCTCCCATGTTGAAAGTTGTTGACTCACCGAGAAAGTAATAAAAGGAAATTGACGAGGAAATGGAAGGAAAAGAAAAAAATCAGAAGAAGGGAGAAAAAGAAAGAAGAAATGAAAGAAGATGGTAAATTGAATAGAGAAAGGTAGTACGGGATCTGACCAGCTCAAATGAAACTCACATCCACACATGCATCAAGGGACAGAGGACTCACAATGATATTGAGGAGTCGAGTCACTCACTCCGAGTGAAGAGAAGATGGGACGTGTTAGACGAAGAGTACGGCGTACAGTAGGTCGGGTGGGTTAGTGTAGTTTGTCGATGGGACGGGAGTAGAATTCGTACCAGACAGACGGGTCGATATCACTAGACTTTACTTGGCTTGGCTTACGCTCGGTTGGGGCACAGATGAACAGAGATAGCGATATTGCAATTCGTCTATCCATCTTTTTCCGACCATCTCTTGATAGTACTCCAACAAATCGTGGGTGCAGTTCTCATCAGGGCCGACGTCTTCCTCCTTATTTGGGTCTTTTTCTATTTGCAAAGCTTTGCAATGCTTGCATTTCCCTTCGCCATGTAGTAGTCTTACAAGATCCAAGTGACGACTCATTCTCTTGGGACCACGAAAGGACATTGTGTAATAAAAAAAGACAGACTTATGATAGACTAGAAATTACTCCAGCGCAATGCACTATCGTAATTGTTGACATCTATAGGGGTATTATCAAAAGAATCTTCATTGTATAACAACTTAAGATAAATTGTAAAATTAATAATGAATGGAGTATTAAAGAAACTTTAAAAAAATTTGGTGTGAAACACTCATAAAACTTTCTCTTGCCAATGCAAATAATTACCAATATAACCTAAGTAATAAAAAATAAACAAAATACTAACCTCAGAACACATAACCTTATTTTAATCATGAGTAAAAGACGCAAAATGAAAAACTACCTCAGTTTGGCCTAAAACTACGGGAAATCACTCTTTCGCGCTAAACTAGGCTCTGTAAAGAAAAATTCTTTAAATAGAAGTTGTAGATCTTTTAATTTCCTATAAATTTGATTACATACGCTTTGTCGCAAAATGCATACTAAGGCTGAAATCTTAAATAACCTATTTTTTACACGTTTTCGTGAGAAAAACAAAGAAAATCGCAAATTACCATTAAACTATGCGTTACACGGAAAAATATTAAGAATTAAAGTTGTAGGACTTTAAATTACCTACAACTTTTTTATATACATTTTTGCGCTAAAATGCATATTAAAGTCGCAATCTTAAAAAAAAACAATTTTTTTACAAGAAAACAACTTCCCCAAGAATTCCAGCAGACATGACGCCTACCCTATCTTGTAGAACATAAAAAAATTAATACATGAGGCGATTTAAAAAAAATCGTAGGAGTCATTTTTGAGAAAATCACAAAAATTTAAAAATGACACAAATTAACTACTTCCGGTTGACCAATTTTGATGAAAATGTTCGTGTCGGTTCCTCTAGTGGTATGTACCTTAAGTTTCAAGTTTCAAGTTCGTACGATGTTCCGTTCTTGAGTTATTCTGTTTACACACATACACACACACCAATCGCTAAAAATATGTTTTTTGGGTTCAGGGGGTCTGAAAACGTGTAGATCAGGTGAAAACTCGATTTCGAAAAATCGACATGAAAACAATTCCTTCCTATATTATATTCATATAGGCAAGAGAAAGAAAAAAAATGTGGTGTGAAACACTCATACGAATTTCTCTTTCCAATGTAAATAATGGAAAATATAGGCCTAATCTATGTTTTTTTTTAGCTAACAATGCAAAAGAAAAACACAACCTAATTTTAAACATGGGAACACGACGAAAACGAAAAGCAACCTCTGTAAAACTTTAAAAAAAAATAATTCCTATAACCTTGATTACAAACACGTTTGTCGTAAAATGCCTAGTAAGACCGTAATCTTTAAAAAATACCATTTTTTACCGATTTTGACGAGAAAAAAAGGAAAATCAATAATTGACGGTACACTAAGCGTTGTACAAAGATTTTTTTTGAAATAACAAATGTAGGTTTAAAATTTCCTACAATTTTAATTGTACACTTTTTCCCTAAAATGTATATTAAGATCAACATTTTTAAAAACCATTTTTTACCTCGACACCATAGCCACCTACAAATTTCAGGTGACATGACGCTTACCTATCTTGTCGAGCGTAATTTATGTACTAGGGCCTAAATGAATCGATTTAAAAAAAATCGAAAGCCGTTTTTTGAGAAAATTGCACGAATAAACTACTACTTCCGTTTAATCGATTTTGATTAAAATATTCGTATCGTGTCCCCTAGTCGTACTTAACATAAGTTTCAAGTTTCAATTTCGTACGCTACTCCGTTCTTTAGATATTTTGTTTACACACAACATGCACACACAGACCAATTGCTAAAAACATGTTTTTGGGTTCAGGGGGCCTGAAAACGTGTATATCTGGTGACAAATTAATTTCGAAAAATCGACATGAAAACAATACTTTCCTTCAGTACATATTTATATAGGGCAAGAGTAAGTAAAATAATGTAAAATTACACGAGCACTATTTCTAGTCGACAGTTTTTATTTAGACTATTTGTTTACGATACATTTTTTTTTTTTTTTGTTTAACGTCCGACTGTTCTGCAATTACTGCTAATGCAGACGGTGAAGGATAAAATGATTTTTTTAACATATGAAAATATGCCGTGCCTGAATGGGATTCAAACCCAAGACCGCTTGATGAGAGGCGAGCACGTTACCAACTACGTCAATACGGCCGGCTACAATACATTGTTTACGGTAGCCAAAGTAACCTAATGATAAACAATATTGCACACAAAAAATAGTAAACAGTATTGAAAACTAAATCACGATTCCAAATAATGTAAATTAATATTTACTTTACTCATAAACCATAGTCTAAACAATAAACAATAATAAAGAGAGGAAAAAGTAACTCAATTGGGTAGAGAGAGTGTTTAAATAAAACTTCAGTTTGAAGATAGAGAACGGTTCCACGAAACAAACCTTAATACATAAAATAGGTATACTAAAAACATTTTTCCTTAATATATAAAAAAAAATTTAAAAACCCAAAAAATCGGGTAAATAAATAAGAGTTTGATGAAAATGTTTGTATTAGTTCCCGTTATGACACCTAACTTAAGTTCCAAGTTTGAACTTCGTACCATTTTTAGATTTTAAGTTATTTTATTCACAAGGGCGCGTGTACGCAGACATCAAGAGTCGGTAAAATGTTTTTTTTTATTTGTACAAGGAACCTGAAAACGTAAATATTCCTGGGAAAAATTCGACACGATAACCTAACTTTCCTACCTACATTTTTATATAGGGCAAGATAAAGTAAAAAAATATAATAATAAAGGACCACAATACGAAAGAAGGTTGTGTTATATTACTGTATCAGTAAAGAAACGAAGCTGATAGAAACAGTTAAGGAAGAGAGATGGTAAAATCGTTGTGCGTGTGTGTGTGTGTGTGCTTGTGTGACATTGCTAATTAACTTTGGATTTATTGTACTAATTAACAATCCTACCTAACAGTAATACCAACGTTGCCTCTCCTTGTATAAGCTTCTACTGTTGGTTATGTAAATAGGCTAAATACACAACAGCGTATTAAAACCGTACGCTCCGTGTCAAAATACATACGGTTTTCAATTGTAACGTTAATTGACTTCTAAATTGATGTTCCATAACCTAATAGTTGACAAGCAAAATACCGGCTGTGTGACGTAGATTATTAAATACTTGGTACTCACTCGGACTATATCCTAAAACTTCATTGACTCAATGGCCATCTTGTCAGTAATTCATTGATTGGTTAGAGGTTAAACCGAAAAATTTAAGCATTCATAGTTCAACGTCTCACACATATAGGATAATTACCCCTAAGAAACACATATTACGTCCTTCAAAAAAATTCACTAACAGAAAAATCTGGTGTGAAACACTCACACGAATTTATCTTGCCAATGTAAATAACGAATAATATAACCTATGATTAATCATGTACAAACAATGTAAAAAGAAAACCATAACCTAATTTTAATCATGAGTAAATCACGCAAAATAGGTTATTTTACTGGTCATTCACTAAAGCAGGACTAAGCTCTGTAAAAAAAATGCTTGAAATAAAAGTCGTAGGTTTTCTTATTTTTGATAACTTTGATTCTATACAATTAGGTCGTAAAATGCATAGCCTACTAAGGCCGTAATCTTTAAAAAATATATACCTTTTTCACCGTTTTAAATGAGCAAAATACAGAAGTTCTTTTACATCCTCCCGAACGTTCATGGTATCAGTGATGATCAACCTGTGCTTTTGCAATCTTGTACATTTCCAGTCGCAAAATTGTCCACTTATTCGGATCAGTGTAATTGGAAAATGTTAACAAAAACTCGTCTCCCCTGAACCCAAAAAATAAATTGTTGACGATTGCTCCCCCACCTCTATCTCACTCTCTCTCTGTCTATTTCTCTCTCCCTCCCCATCACTCTCTGCCTCTCTCTCTGTATCTCTCTGTCTGTCTCTCTCTCTCTCTGTATCTCTCTCTCGCACTCTCTCTATGTCTGTCTCACTCACTCTGTCTCTCTCTCTTTTCTGTCTCCCTCACGCTCTCTCTATGTCTGTCTCACTCTCTCTGTCTCTCTCTCTTTTCTGTCTCCCTCACGCTCTCTCTATGTCTGCCTCACTCACTCTCTCTCTCTCTCTCCCTCTATCTCTCTCACTCTCTCTTTTTCTGTCTCTCCTCACTGTCTCTCTTTCTCTCTTTCCTCGCTCTCTCTCTGTCTCTCTCTCTCTGTTTCTGTCTGTCTCTCTCTCTTTTACTCTCACTCTCTGTCTCTCTCTCTGTCTCTCTCTCTCTATATGTCTCTCTCCCCTCTCTCTCTCTCTCTCTCTCTCTCTCTCTCTCTCTCTCTCTCTCTCTTCTCTCTCTCTCTCTCTGTCTCTCTCACTCTCTGTCTCTCTCACTCTCTCTCCCTTCTCTGTCTCTCTCTCTCTTTCTGTCTCTCTCTCTTTATCTCTCACTGCCTCTATCTATCATTGTCTCTCTCTCTCTTTCTTTCTATCTCTCTGTCTCTCTTTCTCGCTCTCTCTCTGTCTTTTTCTCTCTCCTTCCCCCCCTCTCTCTCTCTCTCTCTCTCTCTCTCTCTCTCTCTCTCTCTCTCTCTCTCTCTCTCTCTCTCTCTCTCTCTCTCTCTCTCTCTCTCTAGGTTTCTGTCACTCTCTCTTTTTCTGTCTCTCTCTCTGTTTCTGTTTCTGCTCTCTCTCTCGCTCTCGCTCGCTCTCTCTCTCTCTCTCGTTTTTCTGTCTCTCTTTCACTCACTCTTTCTCTGTTTATCTCTCTCTCTCTCTCGCTCTCTATCTGTTTCTTTCTATCTCTCTCACTCTCTCTCTCTCTCTCTCTCTCTCTCTCTCTCTCTCTCTCACTATCTCCCCCTCTCTCTATCTCTCTCTCTCTCTCTCACTCTCTCTCTCTTTTTCTCTCAATCTCTATCTTATTCTCTCTCTCTCTCTCTATCTATCTCTCTTCCCCTGTCACTGGGTATAATGGCACATATGCGCGTGTGTGCTTGTGGGCAAAATATCTCAAGAATGGAATAGCGTATGAAAGGTGAACTAGGAACTTAAGTTACGTACCACAGGGAACCCGACAAGAACATTTTGATCAAAATCGGTCAACTCGAAGTTGATCGATTAATTATACAATTTTCTCAAAACCGGCTCGTTTCGTTAACTTAATTTTTTATGGTCTACAAAAGATAGAGGAACTGCCATGTCTGATGAAATACGTGAAAGGGCTGTGCTCTCGCAGTAACTTTTTTCCGGGGCTTAACATGCTATATAGGGAAAAAGTCCATATATTTACAACAATATTAAAGTTGTAGAAAATTAAAATATCAAAAACTTTTATTTCTAGAATACTTAGTAGTTTAGCGTTAATTAGTGATTTTCTGTATTTCGTTAATTAAAAATGGTAAATATGTGGGACGTTTTAAGATTGCGGCCTTAGTAAGCATTTTATAACAGAAGTGTATAAAATTAAAATATAGAAAATTAGAAAAGCAACATTAAATTTTAAGCACTTGTTTCTACGGAGCATAGTTTGGCGGTTAATTCTTATATAGTTATTCACGTACGATTTTTTGTTTTTTTGGAGGGTTCACTCATGATTACACATAGGTTATATTGTTCATTATTTATATTGGCAAGAGAAGGTCGTGTGAGTGTTTTACATAGATTTCTCATTGGGTTTAGTTTCACAATTTCCATTTTCGTAGGGAAAGTGATATTTGCGCCTTTCTGTACAGCTACTTTAGACAGAGTGCTAAAAAAGAGAACCAGGATATTCGAAAGTGACTGGTAACTATATTATTACAACGAATAAGGAAACAATAACAAAAAAAATCTGGTGTGAAACACTCATACAACTTTCTCTTGCCAATGCAAATAATGACAAAACCTAACATTAGTAATACCACCATTAAAAATAACAAACCATTAAAAATAAACAAAAAACTAACCTTAACAAACATAACCTAATTTTAATCATACATGAAAGACGCAAAATGAAAATCAACCTCAGTGTGGCTTAAAAATACGGAAAATCACTCTTTCACGCTAAACTAGGCTCTGTAAAGAAAAATGCTCTAAATAAAAGTTGTTGATCTATTTATTTCCTATAAAATTAACTATATTCACTTTTGTCGTAAAATGCATACTAAAGCCGAAATCTTAAAAAAAGGAAGATTTTTCACACGTTTTCGTGAGAAAAAACCAGAAAATCGCTAATTACTGCTAAACTAGGCGTTATACAAAAAAATATTTGAAATAAGAGTTGTAGGTTTTTAAATTCTCTACAACTTTTATTAATTAAGTTTTTGCGCTAAAATTTATAATGAAGCCGTAATCTTAAAATAACTATTTCTTTACGTGAAAACAGCCTCACCGAGAATTTCAACAAACATGGCGGCGCTTACCCTATCTTGTAGAGCAAGCGATTAATAAATTAATAGGTTAAGCGATAATTAAGTAAATAAGGCGATTTTTAAAAAAATCGTAGGACCAGTTTTTGAGAAAATTTCAAAAAAGTGAAAAATTATACGAATAAACTACTACTTCCGGTAGACCGATTTTGATGAAAATGTTCGTGTCGGGTCCGGTAGTGGTATGTAACTTAAGTTTCAAGTTTGAAGTTCGTACGATGTTCCGTTCTTGAGATATTCTGTTCACACACACACACACACACACCACACGCGCGCGCACACACACACGCACCGACCAATCGCTAAAAACATGTTTTTTTGGGTTCAGGGGGTCTGAAAACGTATAGATCCGGTGAAAACTCGATTTCGAAAATCGACATGAAAACAATACTTTCCTTCGTATATATTCATATAGGCAAGAGAGAGTAATAGAACTGTAACTAAATTACAGGAAACAATACAATCATACTCATTAAAAGGGAACAAGCGCGCACGCACACGCACACACAAGCGCGAGAGATTTCCTGACGCCCTAGTACAAAAATATTTATTAATTAAATACATTTAATTACATAGGCACAACATTTCTATAACCACTGGAATATGAAACGAAGGAACACAAATTTGGAAGCGGTTAAAACAATTTAATAACCAGCTGTAACAGAATGTCGTCTTAAGGAACGTGCTTGAATTTAGTTATAAGACGAATAAACAACTACTTAATAAGTTTCTGAAATTTTTTTACTTACAAATCCTGATGAGATTATGAAACTCTTTTTTTTTTTGAAGAACTAAAAATACTACTAACGTTTCTACGAATTTTTTTATAAGAGTGCGTTATTTCTGAGAAGGAATGAACATTTTTTTAAAAATCTGGTGTGAACACTCACACAACTTTCCTCTTGCCAATTCAAATATTTAACAATATAACCTAACATTAGTAATAAAATATTAGAAATAAACAAAAAAACTAACCTCAAAAACATAACCTTATTTTAATCAAGAGTGAATGACGCAAAATGAAAATCGAACTCAGTTTGGCTTAAAAAAACGGAAAATCACACTTTCACGCTAAACTAAGCTCTGTAGAGAAAAATGCTTTAAATAAAAGTTGTAGATCTCTTAATTTTCTTTAAATTTTATTATATATACACTTTTATCGTAAAATGCGTACTAAAGCCGAAATATTAAAAAAATCAATTTTTCACACGTTTTCGTGAGAAATAACGAAAATCGATAATTACCGCTAAACTAAGCGTTATACAAAAAAATGTTTGAAATAAAAGTTGTCGAATTTTAAATTCTCTACAACTTTTATTATATACATTTTTGCAATGAAATGCATAATAAAGCCGCAATCTTAAACAAACTATTTTTTTTACGTAAAAACAGCTTCACCAAGAATTTCAGCAAACATGGCGCCTACCTTATCTTGTAGAGCATATAAAATTTAGTAAATGAGGCAATTTTTAAAAAAATCGTAGGACCAGTTTTTGAGAAAATCGCATAAAAGTGAAAAATTACACGAATAAACTACCTCCTCCGGTTGACCGATTTTGATGAAAATGTTCGTGTCAGATCCGGTAGTGGTATGTAACTTAAGTTTCAAGTTTCAAATACGTACGACGTTCCGTTCTTGAGATATTCTGTTCACACACGCACACGCGCACGCGCACACGCACGCGTACGCGCACCACAACGCGTGCGCGTGTGTGTGCGCGCACGCACGCACACACACACACACACACACACACAGACCAATCGCTAAAAACATGTTTTTTGGGTTCGGGGGGTCTGAAAACGTATAGATCCGGTGAAAAATCGACATGAAAACATTACTTTCCTTCCTATATATTCATATAGGCAAGAGAAAGTAAAAATGAAGTTAACCAGTCGTTCTATACCAGACAAAAAAAAATATTTTAGAATTGCGCAACATAAACTACTGGATACGAAAATACACCGTACAATCGATTTGCTGTGGTTATTTAAGTCATCAGCCAAAAGGCTGGTTTGAACCTCTAGAGGAGACTTTACTAAGTAAAAACTTGGTGGTTTACACTTGCCTTCCTCACTGAGTGAAAAATTATGCTTATCACTATGCCAGGCCCACTGAAAAGTATCTACTTTTCACCCTGTAAATAACACCTTCACTTCATTCACTACAGGATCTGGCTGTACAATGAAATTCATTTCTCTCAGAGGAGATAAATCGTGACTAGTGTCTTTTATCTCTCTACCACTTCTGTTCTTAAATGCTCCAGTCATATAATTGGCTGAACATGTGATAAGAAACAGAACTATTTTTTGTAGCATTGGAACTAGCAGATCGAGTGCCAATAAACTGCCTGTTACAGGTAAATAACGATTTATCCGCTGAAATTGATTTATAAAAAATCTGGTGTGAAACACTCACACGACTTTCTTTTGCCAGTGCAAATAATTAACAATAAACCTAATATTAGTAATAAAACATTAGAAATAAGCAAAAAACAAACCTCAAAAACATAACCTTATTTTATTCATGAGTGAAAGACGGAAAATGAAAATCAACCTCAGTTTAGCCTAAAAATACGGAAAATCAATCTTTCACGCTCAACTAGGCTCTGTGGAGAAAAAATGCTTTAAATAAAAGTTGTAGATCTTTTAATTTCCTATAAATTTTATTATATACACTTTTGTCGTAAAATGCATTCTAAGGGCGAAATCTTTAATAAAATCGATTTTTCACACGTTTTCGTGAGAAAAAAACAGAAAATCGCAAATTACCGCTAAACTAAGCGTTATAACAAAAAAATGTTTTGAAATAAAAGTTGTAGAATTTTACATCCTCTACAACTTTTATTATATAACGTTTTGCGCTAAAATGCATATTAAAGCCGCAATCTTAAAAAGAAAATGTTTTTACGTAAAAACAGCCTCACGCAGAATTTCAGCAAACATGGCGCCTACCCTATCTTGTAGAGCATAAAAAATGTAGTAAACCAGGCGATTTTAGAAAAAATCGGTAGGACCAGTTTTTGAGAAAATCGCAAAAAAGTGAAAAATTATACGAATAAACTACTACTTCCGGTTGACCGATTTTGATGAAAATGTTCGTGTCGGGTCCGGTAGTGGTATGTAACTTAAGTTTCAAGTTTCAAGTTCGTACGATATTCCGTTCTTGAGATATTCTGTTCACACACACACACACACACACACACACAGACACACACACAGACCAATCGCTAAAAACATGTTTTTTTGGGTTCAGGGGGTCTGAAAACGTATAGATCCGGTGAAAACTCGATTTCGAAAAATCGACATGAAAACAATACTTTCCTTCCTATATATTCATATAGACAAGAGAAAGTAAAAACAGGGTTCAACTGTCTCGTTTCTTTATGCCCATGGTACGTTTATGGAGATTAAGTATTTTACATTGAATGCAATTAAAAAAATCTGGTGTGAAACACTCACACAACTTTCTCTTGCCAGTGAAAATAATTAACAATAAACCTAACATTAGTAATAAAACATAAGAAATAAACAAAAAACAAACCTCAATAAACATAACCTAATTTTAATCATGAGTGAAAGACGCAAAATGAAAATCAACCTCATTTTGGCTTAGAAATACGGAAAATCACTCTTTCTCTCTAAACTAGGCTCTGTAGAGAAAAATGCTCTTAATAAAAAATGTAGATCTTTTAATTTTCTACAAATTTAATTATATACACTTTTGTCGTAAAATGTAAGGCCGAAATGTTTAAAAAATCAATTTTTCTCACGTTTTCGTGAGAAAAAAAACAGAAAATCGCTAATTACCGCTAAACTAAGCGTTATACAAAAAAATGTTTTGAAATAAAAGTTGTAGAATTTTAAATTCTCTACAACTTTTGTTATATAACGTTTTGCGCTAAAATGCATATTAAAGCCGCAATCTTAAAAAGAAAATGTTTTTACGTAAAAAACAGCCTCACACAGAATTTCAGCAAACATGGCGCCTACCCTATCTTGTAGAGCATAAAAAATGTAGTAAACCAGGCGATTTTAAAAAAAAATCGTAGGACCAGTTTTTGAGAAAATCGCAAAAAAGTGAAAAATTATACGAATAAACTACTACTTCCGGTTGACCAATTTTGATGAAAATGTTCGTGTCGGGTCCCGGTAGTGGTATGTAACTTAAGTTTTAAGTTTCAAGTTCGTACGATGTTCCGTTCTTGAGATATTCTGTTCACACACACACACACACACACACACACACACACACACACACACACACACACACACACACACAAACACACACAGACCAATCGCTAAAAACATGTTTTTTGGGTTCAGGGGGTCTGAAAACGTATAGATCCGGTGAAAACTCGATTTCGAAAAATCGACATGAAAACAATACTTTCCTTCCTATATATTCATATAGACAAGAGAAAGTAAAAACAGGGTTCAACTGTCTCGTTTCTTCATGCCCATAGGTACGTTTATGGAGATTAAGTATTTTACATTGAATGCAATTTAAAAAAAAAAAAAATCAGGTGTAAACATTCACACGACTTTCTCTTACCAATGTAAATATTTAAAAATACAACCTAAATTCAGTCATGAGTGTATGACGCTAAATGAAAATCAACCTCTGTTCGACTTTACAATATGGAAAATTACTAATTGAAGCTAACTAAGCTCTTCAGAAAAACATTCTTGAAATAAAATATGTAAAATTTTTAATTTCTAACAAATTTAATTATATTTTTGTAGACTACTATTTACCGTAAAATGCATTTTAGTACCGCAATCTGAAAATTTTTTTAACTTTTTTACTTTCTCTTGCCTATATGAATATATAGGAAGGAAAGTATTGTTTTCATGTCGATTTTTCGAAATCGAGTTTTCACCGGATCTATACGTTTTCAGACCCCCTGAACCCAAAAAACATGTTTTTAGCGATTGGTCTGTGTGTGTGTTCTGTGTGTGTGTGTGTGTGTGTGTGTGTCTGTGTGTGTGTGAACAGAATATCTCAAGAACGGAACATCGTACGAACTTGAAACTTGAAACTTAAGTTACATACCACTACCGGACGCGACACGAACATTTTCAATCAAAATCGGTCAACCGGAAGTAGTAGTTTATTCGGATAATTTTTCAGTTTTTTGCGATTTTCTCAAAACTGGTCCTACGATTTTTTTAAAATCGCCTATTTTATTCAATTTTTTATTCTCTACAAGATAGGGTAGGCGCCATGTTTGCTGAAATTCTCGGTGAGGCTGTTTTCACGTAAAAATGTTGTTTTTTTAAGATTAACGGCTTTAATATAAATTTTAGCGCAAAAACTTATATAATAAAAGTTGTAGAGAATTTAAAAACCTACAACTTCTGTTTCAAACATTTTTTTGTATAACGCTTAGTTTAGCGGTAATTTGCGATTTTCTGTTTTTTTTCTCACGAAAACGTGAGAAAAATCGATTTTTTTTAACATTTCGGTCTTAGTATGCATTTTACGACAAAAGTGTATATAATTAAATTTATAGAAAATTAAAAGATCTACAACTTTTGTTTAGAGCATTTTTCTCTACAGAGCCTAGTTTAGCGTGAAAGCGTGATTTTCCGTATTTTTAAGCCAAACTGAGTTTCGATTGTCATTTTGCGTCATTCACTCATGATTAAAATAAGGTTATGTTTTTGAGGTTAGTTTTTGTTCATTTCTAATGTTTTAATACTAATGTTAGGTTTATTGTTCATTATTTGCATTGGCAAGAGAAAGTTGTGTGAGTGTTTCACACCAGATTTTTTTACTACGAAAGCAAAGCTCCTTCAAGAATTTCAGCGAACATTACGCTTACCATATCTTTTAGAACACTTCTTCTTCTTCTTCTTCTTCTTCTTCAAGTCCCTTTCCTATCGGAGGTCGAATCATCATCAGTATGGGGACTTATTTGCCGCTGCACGGAGCAGTTCCGTATTTCTGCAGATAAACCAGTCACTCAGGTTTTTACTTTCTCTTGCCTATATGAATATATAGGAAGGAAAGTATTGTTTTCATGTCGATTTTTCGAAATCGAGTTTTCACCGGATCTATACGTTTTCAGACCCCCTGAACCCAAAAAACATGTTTTTAGCGATTGGTCTGTGTGTGTGTCTGTGTGTGTGTGTGTGTGTGTGTGTGTGTGTGTGTGTGTGTGTGGTGTGTGTGTGTGTGTGTGTGTGTGTGTGTGTGTGTGAACAGAATATCTCAAGAACGGAACATCGTACGAACTTGAAACTTGAACTTAAGTTACATACCACTACCGGACGCGACACGAACATTTTCATCAAATCGGTCAACCGGAAGTAGTAGTTTATTCGTATAATTTTTTCAGTTTTTTGCGATTTTCTCAAAAACTGGTCCTACGATTTTTTTTAAAATCGCCTATTTTACTCCAATTTTTTATTCTCTACAAGATAGGGTAGGCGCCATGTTTGCTGAAATTCTCGGTGAGGCTGTTTTCACGTAAAAAACGTTGTTTTTTTAAGATTACGGCTTTAATATAAATTTCAGCGCAAAAACTTATATAACAAAAGTTGTAGAGAATTTAAAAACCTACAATTTTTATTTAAACATTTTTTTTTATAACGCTTAATTTAGCGGTAATTAGAGATTTTTTGTTTTTTTCTCACGAAAACGTGTGAAAAATCTATTTTTTTTAAGATTTCGGGCTTAGTATGCATTTGATCACAAAAGTGTATTTAATCAAATTTATAAAAAATTAAAAGATCTACAACTTTTATTTAAAGCATTTTTTTGTACAGTGCCTAGTTTAGCGTGAAAGAGTGATTTTCCGTATTTTTAAGCCAAACTGAGTTCGATTTTCATTTTGCGTCTTTCACTTATGATTAAAATAAGGTTATGTTTTTCAGGTTAGTTTTTTGTTTATTTGTAATGTTTTATTACTAATGTTAGGTTTATTGTTTAATTATTTGCACTGGCAAGAAAAAGTTGTGTGAGTGGTTCACACCAGATTTTTTTATACAGGATACCCAGCGTCAACCAACGTTCCTTTCGTTCTTTATCTTCCCATGCATGATTACTTGTATTATGTGATATTTAGAACCTCTAATCACATGTCCAAGATATTGAAAAGTAAAAGTGTACAAGAGTTCAAGTAAAGTATAGAACTGAAGATTAGAACACTACATATAGTAAATGAGGATATTTAAATAAAATAGTAGGAGCCATTTTTGAAAAATAGGCAAAAGTTAAAAATTGTACGAATGAACTACTACTTCTAATTGACCAATTTTACTGACAATTTTCATGTGTGCGCGCGCAAACACACAATACTCACACACACCACCCACACATTAATCGGTAAAAACACGTGGTTTATTGGTTCAGGAGGTCTAAAAATGTATACATCTGGTGAAAATTTGATTTTGAAAAATCGACATGAAAACAATACTTTCCTTCCCTATATTTTATATAAGGGGAAAGAAAGCAAAAAAAATGAAAAAGTTAGCGAAAATTTTAATCCTGTTTTCCGTTCATTTCTGTTTAAAAGTAACATTGTGCTCGTTCAAATAAGGCGGTAAACACTTTGTCGTTGTTCAAGGAAGTCTTACCACGTTATGGTGGGGTGCTTGTCTCTTGTTTAACTCACACATCTTCACACCGACTTACTAATACAAATACACTGAAGTTTAAATAAACAGTAGAAGTTTAACTAGTGTGCGTGTATGTAAGTGTGTTAGTATGAAACGTTGTAGAGATTGTCTATCAGTGCTAGTGTGAGTGAGTTTTAGCCTTTATTTCTCATTTGTCTTGATGTCCCATCGTCTGTTTTTTTTTCTTTTTGTGCTTTCTCTCGCTCGCTCTTGAACGTGTTTACCATTTTCAATATCAATTTGTGATTCCTGACTCGACATGACTTGACTTTTACCTTTCTACATCCAGTCTCGTCCGGTTTATTTTTGCTGCCCTTTTTCCCTTCGATCTGTCCTCTTTCGAATCCTTTCCCCGACATCTTTCCAATCCCCCAACCCTTTTTTGATCGCCCACTTATTCCTTAGTCTTTTACTTCATATAATTCGGTTAATTTATCCGTCGTTTTCCCCTAATTTCTCCTAAAATCTTTACTCTATTTTTTCTCGACATTACGTAATCGACCTTCAGTTAACTTTTGAAAGAAAAGCAAATGTAAAAACTGCCACCAATCCAGTCACTAATTTTATTATTAAAATTACAACGGTTGATTTTCATACAAAAACAACACAGATTAGAGATTTTTAGAATAATGGAATTTTTATTTTATTTTGCAGTTTAACTTTGGCTTTCTCATTTATTCTCCATATATATCTGACTCGTTCTTTTTTTTATTTCAATTTGAAGGTCAGTTGAAAAGTAGGTCCGATTTCCAACAAGTCTTAATTTTCCTTTTAATTAATTAATCTAACATTCTTTAGAATTAGATTGTTTGGAACGAGGGTGGGGGAATTGTTTTAAAAGAATTGGATTGGTCGTCTTGTTTTTGTTCCTTCTTAATTTTTCCATTTTCTTTAGTTTGATTTATTTTATGTTTCCTTCTTCACTTTTTTTTACTTTTCTGAGATTTTTTAGTACTAAGTGAGAAAGTAAAGTTTTCGTGACTCCTTGAAGCCAAAAAGATTTAAAGAATTGTTTTCAAGTATAAATTTTATCGTGACACACTGTGTTCAATGCACTCCACAAAGGTTTACTTTTGAACTAAAAGTAGTGATACAACAGTAACTAGATTCGTAAGTTGCGCTTAATAACCTTAGAACTTCGATTCCGTAATAAAAAAAACTGGTCCGAAACACACGACTTTCTCTGGCCAATTTAGATAATGAACAATATAACCTATTTTTAATCATAAGTAAACAATTATTTTTCTATAATTAGGAAATTCACAATCTGTTGGAAACTATCAGTAAATGTGATAACACAAAATTTGGAAAAAATTAACATGGTAAATAAACGTGAGTGGAGACACAGTCCAGTGACAGAACTCCGACGTAAATAGATAAGTGTAGCATTAAGTGCAGCAGTTAGAACACAGTAATGAATAGTCAATTACAGTACTACGTTAATTAATGAGATCCCGGCTCCATCGACGTTTAAGTCGTCTTATTGGATTGTTTGGGAGAGTCTGCGTAGCCAGATTTGAGATCAATGGGTTATGGTGGTTCACGAGTTTCTTCCTAAATTTTGTATAGTTTTAAGAAAACGTCATTTATTTAGGGTACGTTTAGGTCTGAGTGTAGCGTTTTATTGGTTACATAATAGGGGGCGTTAACTATCCTCCGTAAAAGCATTGATTGGAAACGCTGAATTTTTGCTAATACCAATGGTTTTGCACAGCAGTAAAGCTGACTGGCATAGCTCCATATTGGTCGAAGGAAGAAGCTGTAAATGATTAATTTAGATGTAGTTGGTAACTTGGATTTGCGTGAAAGAAGTCTGTACAACTGTTTGAACATGTCCTGGAGTGCCTTTCTCGTTTTATCCACGTGTACATTCCACGTGAGCCTCTTAACTAGATATGAACCTAGATAACGGATAGATTCAAATGTGTGAAGTTGAGTGTCATAAAGATACAAAGGACGACAAACTCGTTTACGGAGGGTTAATATAACGTGACACGTTTTTGTAGTGTTGACTTTGATCCGCCATTTGGTAAGCCATGATTCTACGCGAGAAATATGCTGTTGAAGGACATACGATACTTGAGTGGGGTTATAAATAGGTTACAATATAACCTACTTTCAATCATGGGTAAACAATTTTAAATGAAAACATAATTAAATGTTAATGAAAAGAGAATGAAGAAAAATGAAAATCACCTCTGTAGAGCTTAAAAATACGGAAAAATCCTAGTTGACGCTAAACAGTGTTGTAATTCAGATACAATAATGATAAGAGATTTTTAGAATTCAAAACTTTTTTTAAATTTAAAAACACCTAAACTCTGTTGAATAAAATGTTTAATTTTTAAGGTGCGAATTCTTTTCCAAGCAATTGTTCTTAAGTGAATGTGGTTTCTATGTTTGCCACCTGACAATACAAGTTATTTATTCTTGTACAGGAGTATAGTAATGATTCTCATTGTATAAATTCAATGTTTTCACAAATATTATTAAATCGGTCCCATTGCGGTAACTGACCCACATAATACCTTTAAAATATTGTATTTTAAAGTATATAATGTATTACACTTATATATATATATATATATATATATATATATATATATCACGATACAAGATTTTAATAAAAAAATCTGGTGTGAAACACTCACATAACTTTCTCTTGCCAATGCAAATTATGAACAATATAACCTAACATTAGTAATAAAACATTAGAAATAAAGAAAAAACTAACCTCAAAAAACATAACCTTATTTTAATCATGAGTGAAAGACGCAAAATAAAACTCAACCTCAGTTTGACAGAAAATCACTCTTTCACGCTAAACTAGGCTCTGTAGAGAAAAATGCTCTAAATAAAAGTTGTAGATCTTTTAATTTCCTATAAATTTTATTACATACACTTTTGTCTTGAAATTTATGCTAAGGCTTAAAAAAATCTTAAAATATCTAATTTTTAACACGTTTTCGTGATATAAAAACGGAAAATCGCTAATTACCGATAAACCAAGAGTTAAACAAAAATATATTTGAAATAAAAGTTTTAGAATTTTAAATTCTCTACTTTTATTATACATTTTTGCGCTAAAATGCATATTAAAGCCGCAATCTGAAGAAAACAATTTTTTTACGTGAAACCAGCCTCTCCAAGAATTTCAGCAAACATGGCGCCTACCCTATCTTGTAGAGCATAAAAAATTTAGTAAATGATGTGATTTTTAAAAAAATCGTACGAGCTATTTTTGAGAAAATCGCAAAAAAGTGAAAAATTACACGAATAAACTACTACTTCCGGTCGACCGATTTTGATGAAAATGTTTGTGTCGGGTTCAGTAGTGGTATTTAACTAAAGTTTCAAGTTTCAAGTTCGTACGATGTTCCGATGAACATGAAGTCCGATGAACGATGTTCCGATGAAGTACCGTTTTTGAGATATTCTGTTCACACACGCGCGCGCGCGAACAGTAGTAGTTCGTCTTCTACCTACACAATTAGCAGTAAAATATAAAAAACACATTTCGGATAATCGATATTTCGGATAACCGGGTTACGGCTAATCGGGGTTTTACTGTAATGAGATATCGATAAGTACGCAGGACGTACAGAGTACAAACTTTGTAAGTATATAACTATACGAGCGCTTCGATTTGACTTATTGCAAACAACACAACTTGACAAACTCCACTTTAGAGGCTATTTTAAGCTTATGCTTCCGGAAAGAGAACGGTACACTAGCAGTGAACCATAAGGAAAATTACAAGATCATAACTGAATACTTTGCGAAGTCGCTAAATTGTGAAGAACCCGAAGAGAAACGACCAAGAAAAGATTCGACGCGAAGAAACAAAAATTCATGTCCACCAAATTCAAGAGAACTTGGAAAGATAGTCACAGAACTAAAACCAACAAAGGATACAGTGAACGAATGCTGAGAATGTGGGCTGCAAAAAGAGCTACCAGAAACGTATAAAGTCACTTCATATGATTTAAGATAACACAACCTTAAATAAGACCGCAAAACGAAGGAAAACGTTTGTAATGTAGTTATAACTAATTACTAAATAACTACCAGAAGTAACAGAGAAAACATCCAGCAAACGTATTGTTCAACATATAATAGTTATTATAAAAAAATACTTTAAAAAAACACACAGTAGTTATGTTGTGGTAGCTATTATCACTCTGTTTTGATCGGAATATAATTTGTGTAACCGGCTACCCTTTGTACACAGTTACTAACAACAACAGTTATCGGCACTTTGCTTTTATGTAATAAGCTTTAGTACAATATCAAATAACCCCCACCCAGTGCAACGATTCGACATAAAGAAGGTAACGGAACAAAAACAAAAGAGTGCATGAAAAACGTGGAACAAGAAAAAATTGTACACGATGAACCAAAAACAGTATATAATATTTATCCATTCACTAACAGAATCCAGTTGTTTGACTCAGCAAAATCCAGTAATCTTAAATCATCTACAGTCATTCCAATCAAAATTTCTACGATTAATAACAAGAGCTCTGTATTACATAAACAATGACACTCTACTCTGATTAAAGATTCCTACCGTTGATGAGGTACCACAGTCCTATTATAAAAAATCTGATGTGAAAAACTCACACAATTTTCTCTTGCCAATGAAAAATATTGAACAATATAACCTAACATTAGTAATAAAATATTATAAATAAACAAAAAGCAAACCTCAATAAACATAACCTAATTTTAATCACGAGTGAAAGACACAAAATGGAAAATCAACCTCAGTTTGGCTTAAAAATATGGAAAATCACCCTTTCACGCTTAACTAAGCTCTGTAGAGAAAAATTCTCTAAATAAAAAAAGTTGATTTTTTGATTTCCTATAAATTTTATTATATACTACACTTGTCGTAAAATGCATGCTAAGGCTGAAATCTTAAAAAAATGAATTTTTATACGTTTTCGTGAGAATAAAACAGAAAATCGCTTATTATCGCTTAAACTAAGCGTTATAAAATGTTTGAAAATACAATGTAGGATTTTAAAATTCTCTACAACTTTTATTATATATACATTTTGGCGCCAACATGCATATTTAAGGCGCAATCTTAAAAAAACATTTTTTTACGTGAAAACAGCCTCTCCAAGGGTTTCAGCAGACAAGGCGCCTACCCTATCTTGTAGAGCAGAACAAATTTAGTAAATGAGGCGATTTTTAAAAAAATCGTAGGACCAGTTTTTGAGAAAATCGCAAAAAAAGTGAAAAATTACATGAATAAAACTACTACTTTCGATTGACCGATTTTGATGAAAATGCTCGTGTCGGGTCCGGTAGTAGAATCCAACTTAAGTTTCGCGTTCAAGTTCGTACGATGTTTCGTTCTTGAGATATTTTGTTCACACTTACACACACACACACACACACACACACACACACACACACCACACCCCCAATCGCTAAAAAACATGTTTTTTGGGTTCAGGGGGTCTGAAAATATGTAGATCTGGATGAAACTCTATTCGAAAAATCGACATGAAACCAATACTTTCCTTCCTTATTCATACAGGCAATAGAAAGTAAAAATTCTTTTCAAAATCACAACTAAATCCGAATCTTCTAATTCAAGAGTTTCATCGCTTTCACCTTCCTGGGTATCCAGCCCGGGGCCTAAAAAGAAGATGGAATAGAGATCTTCTCTGAGTTATAACTATAAAAAAATTATTACTATTTATTTAAATTTAATACTTAATTATATACCCAAAGATATACCAATGGGTATCAATCTTTGTCCTTGTGTTTCCATTTTTAATGTTACTTTGTTGTGTATGTATATCACATTTTCTGGTAGCCGTATATTTGTGTGCTGTTGAAAATTTCAAAAAAACGATAAAAAAATAAAATAATTTATCCGTACAAAATGGTACATGATTCACAAAACAAAATAATTTTTGAAGTATTAAACTGAAACTTTATAATTAACAGCTTTTTCATCCTAGCCCGAAAGGATTTCGGAATTATCCATTCAGCCTCCAATATAAAAAAATCTGGTGTGAAATAATCACACGACTTTCTCTTAGTAATGCAGATAATGCACAATAAAACCTATGGTTAATCGTGAGTGAATAACGCAAAAATGAAATCAACATCTGTACTAAAAAATACAAAAAATGACTACTTGACGCTAAACTAAGCTCTTTAGAAAAAATGCTTGATATAAATGTTGCAGGTATTTTAATTTCCTATAACTTGAATTATATACACTTAAGCTCTAAAATATAAATATAAATACCTATACTTATTTTTATAATAAATAATGGTTATTATTTATTTAAATAGAATAATAACCATTATTATTTTATGGTTGGCTATTATTATTATTATTATTATTATTATTATTATTAACAAATAATAACCAATCAAAATAATATGGCTTTATTTTAACCAAAAAAAAAGATATTTATTTTGGTTTATATAATGGTTTTAAATTATTAAAACCATAATTTTATAAAATTATGGTTTTAACATAATTTAAACCATTAATTATAAATTTAAAAAAATCCATAATTTCGGCAGACACGGTGCTAACCCTATTTTGTAGAACATAAAAAATGTAGTTAATGAGGCGATATTTTTAGAAAAATCGAAGGAGCCACATTTTTGAGTAAATCGCAAGAAAGGGAAAAATCAGCGATAAACTACTACTCTTCCAGTCGACCAATTCTGATGAAAATATTCGGGTCAGGTCCCGTACCTAACTTAAGTACCAAATTTCAACTTCGTACGATATTCCGTTCTTAAGGTATTTTATTTACACTTATACACATACATACAGATCAATCGCAAAAAAGTGTTTTTTGGGTTCAGAAACCTTAAAATCTGTAATTCCGTTGAAAACTCGACATGAAAACAACACTTTTCTTTCCTACATATTTATATAAGCTAGGGCCAGAGAAAGTAAAAGTACTTGTCATCCAAAAAATACACGTTTTCAGATCCCCTAATCCCCCCAAAAAAATGTTTTTACCGATTTGTCTGTGTGTTTGAACAAAATTTCTCAAGAACGAAAAATCGTACGAAATTGATAAACTTGGAACTCAAGAAAGGAAACACTAGGGGACCCGACAAAAACATTTTCATCAAAATCGGACAACCAGAAGTAGTAGTTTATTTGTTCGATTTTCTTAAAAAGGCTCCTACGATTTTTAAAAAAAAAATTGCCTTATTTACTAAACTTTTACGCTTTACATGATAGGGAAGGTCCTGAAGTTCTTAGGGGAGGCAGTGCGCTCGTAATAAAAACTAATTTTTACGATTACGGCCTTAATTTACATTTTAGGGGGGAAATGTATATAATTATGTATACAATAGGAAATTAAAAAGATCTACAACTTTTATTTTAGCGTTTTTTTTCTACAACGCCTATTTGAGCGTCAACTAGTGATTTTCTGTATTTTTCTCATCAAAATTTTCAAAGATAGCGGCCTTAGTATGCAATTTACATAAAAAAGCAATTTACATACAATTAAAGTTATAGAAAATACAAACATCTACAATTTTTATTTTAAGTATTTTTTTTACAAATGCTACTTTAGCATCTAAGTGGTTTTTTGTATTTTTATGCGAAACAGAGGTTTATTTTCATTTAACGTCATTTTCTCATGATTAAAATTGGGTTATATTTTTCATTTTATATTATTTACTCATTATTAAACACAGACATTATGTTTTTATTTACATTGGCAAGATAAAGTTGTGTGAGTGTTTCAATTTTACCAGAAATAATTAATGTTTCATAAGACGACTTGAGAAATAAAAATTTTTTACGATAAACAATTTTGAAACTAACTTCATAACAATATTTGTAAGTACAATTAAAATTAACCGTAGCTCTTCTTGTAGCAAAATTTATCATAAACAATACGTCATCTCTTTATGATACCAAAAGTTTATGCAATGTTGAAAAGATTGCGATGAATGGAATGTTTTAAATAAGAATTCTTGGAAATCAAAACTAGTAGAAACGGTTTTTATATTTTAATTCCTTCTTCATGTTCCAGAATATTAGGAAAATTGTTATATTGTTTGGAAACTATCAAACCATTGGTATGAAATCAGTTAGCACCTTTTTTGATCAGAAATTGAATAGCGGATGGAAAGTGTTGTCCAGCTGTTCGAAATATTGACATTACAAAACCGGTTTTAAATTAAGTTAATAGTCCGTATTCGTTCAAACTTGGCTCTTCGACTGATGGAATTTTCAGTTATATAGTTATAAGTTTTCAGGAAATTAAATTTTATTTATCACAATGAAGTACCGAATTTTTAAATTTTAAGTCATTTCAGTGTACCTGTAATTTTGTACATCTACTCTATGCAACGACCGTTGAAATTATAGAATATTGTGTTCTTTTCACCATCAAAATAGCTATTTTATGTAATAACAATAGGTTTACATAAAATATGCTACCTATTAACTATTTATAATGTTAAAACTATAATTCTCTACATTGTGTAACTAACTCCATTTAACGTAACAGTAAATTACATTTACAGTAGGCCGGCCCGTTGGCGTAGTGGTTAGCGCAACTGGCTTCTACGCCGAGGTCCCGGGTTCGACTGCCGGTCAGGTCTGGCATTTTTTCATCACTCATTTTTGTATATATCCTCATTCCCACCGTCTGCATT